>JAYESA010000001.1:11215613-11758113 GCA_036927795.1 Iris macrosiphon | reverse complement strand
TAAATATGAACAATATGTATAGTAATTAGATTAACTACATGTCTGTGTCATAATGTGATATGCACCAGGCCCCGTGTCGGAGAAAACCCCCCAAAATTAATCCGTTTCGTCAAATTGACAAGATACGGCCTACACGTATACAATTTTGGATACGATACTAGTCACAAACAAGCAATCATATGTCAATTTGATCTATTAGACCATATGACAAACACTACATGTGCCAATCTCGGAATTTCCCCAAAATTGGCACAAAAATGCACATAATTTTCACCAAAGGTCTCCTATGAACCTAAAACCAATTCCTATGGGTAGCCTAGGAATATGGGTTGGTTTCTAATTATTAAATCTCATATTTAGAACCAAATAAAAGGGAAAAAACTGAAATATACCTATTGGGTGATGGATTCTCAATAAAAAATTCCCAAAATTGGAAAGTAGCTCCTCCTTGTAGATCTTGACCTCCTCCTTCTTGATTCTTTCTTCCTTCTTGTAGATCCTTATTGTAGTAGCATCTATTGAAGAATAGGGAGTAAATTTAGATAGAAATTTGGTGAGGAATGATGAGGAAATAAAAAATTAGGAAAGGAGAAAAATGTAGATCTAAATAGAATGAACAAAATAAAATGAGAGACACTCTCTCTCCTCCTCTGATTGTTGGTCATAAACCCTCTCCCAAGTAATATAAAATGTCTAAAATACCCCTTGGGGTCTCTCATAAAGAAATAATTAAGGAGGGAAGGTTCTTGTCTAATGGTTTCACTAAGTAATTCATCCCCCTAATGAATGGGTCTAAACTTGGGTCCAATATAAACTAACATATAAATATTGGGTTCATGCATCTAATTAAACTAATTAAGTCCACTACATAAGTCCAAAATAAATACTACATCTAAACAAATAATACAATAATACAACAATAATTAATTACTCATGCACACTATTTAAATATAACACATCCTAAAATAAAATACTCGTGTCAATTACCAAACTACCCTTGATTGAAAATATGAGGGTGACAATCCTACCCACTTTAGAAAAATTTTATCCTCGAAATTAAAGAAGATCATAACCCCCTCTAGGTCAACCCCAGTCTAAACTAAACATACAACATGAAATTTAAAATAAATCACTAACTATGGTCTCTGTCCATCATAGTTTTGCAGTCTCCGTTAGGATATACTAGCTACACAATAATACACAAACAGTATATAAGGTACTAACTAAACACACAAACACAGATAAAAAAGAAATAAACAGAATAGGACAAAATAAGCTGACTTATCACCTGAAGTACCGTCCTCTCTGACTGCCATTACAAATATCCCGCCCTGCTGGGGTGCCTTTCTCTGCCGATGTGGGGCATGATGCTGTGCCACAGGTGGTCTAACTCCTTCTTTCTGACCCCTTACTCCACCAAATGGGGGTGTTGTAGGGTAATCCATCAGCTAGTGTGTTGCGAATCCACAAAATAGTACACCTTCAACCTCCTCCTACAAACATCCCAAGTGTGTCATGACTTCCTACAGTAGGCACAAGTGGACACTGGCTGAATCTACCTCTGAGACTGCTGTTGAAATAGAGCACGAATCGGCACCTGAAACTGCTGTTGCTGGTTATGGGGACGCTTAGCTGGTCCCGTACCACTACCAGCACCACCCAAAATATCTCTACCTCTCTTAAACTTGAGATCCAAGTCATCCTTCGCTCTCTGCGCATCCATCAGGATCTCTTCAAAAGTAGCTGTACGGTGCCCCTAGTGAGGGATTTGATCTCCCTGATCAAACCCTTCCTGAATTTCCTGGCCTTTCCTTTGGGATTCTACCCCTCTATAAACCTGCTCAATCTATAAAATTCCGCAGCGTACTCGTCCACTGTCATACTCCCTTGGACAGGTATAGGAACTGCCTCTCTAAAACACCCAGAGCCACGTCCGAAAAGAACTTCTCCTTGAAAAGCTCTTTAAAAGCTTTCCAAGTCAATCCTGCAGTCGTGATCCTCGAGCCTGTCCTGAACCATATCAATGCTATGTCGAACATCTGGCTGCCTGCTGCCTCCACTCGTAGATCCTTTGGACTGCGCCAGTCGTAGGTTCCTCTCCACGTTCTCGATCCAGTTATCGGCATATAAGATCCCTTCCGTGCCTTTGAAGTCTTTCAGCCGTATCCTCTTGAAGTCTTTGATAGTCCCCGGCCCCAATTGCTGAGGAATAAAATGAGGTGGTGCCATCTGTGGCTGGACCGTAGTAGCTCTTTCAACTGCTGTAAGTACGATCTGGTGAGCATTCTCTATGCTCTATCGCAGGACCTTGGATTATCGCTGCTGCGCCTCCATCATTTGCTGAAAGAGTGCAAACATCTGCATCTGATCAACTACAGGTGGTGGAGGTGGAAGATCCTTGGAAACTGTCTGCCCTGTCCTCGGTACTGAAGGTAGAGCACCTCCGAAAGATATTGTCGATACGCCCTCCTAGACTAGTAAAACTGATATCCTGAATGTAGGTACTGGACCATCGTCTGAGGGTGCTACCCTTAAGGGTGATGAAGTGACTGATCGTGTTGTCGTGGCACCTGATCACTGGGAACGCGTCTTCGGCGACATCCTGAAGATAGATTGAAATACAAAATCAATATTGAATATGATACGATATCATCAAAGAAGGACAAAACTTTATTCAAAGCAAAGCAATATTCCATAGATAAGGATTTGCAAAACAGATTTTAGAATGTTTCTCAGTTGTGATTGAGTAAACTCTCAGCCTAAATTATATTTTCTAAAGCAGGCTCGTAGCAGTACTCTAGACGAGCACAACTACGAGATCGCACTAATTGCGAATCGAGACCTGCTTGAGATGCCACTAAAAATGTGTCACGACCCGCACCCGGATATTCGGGCACGAGTACGTGGGTACGTCCAGCCTACGCCGCAGCATCGGCGGTAGAACACTGTCTAGGTCATTTCTAAATATCTAACATCTCAACAATATAATATGGTACCTGTCAATCATCTCAACTCCAAACGGAGGAACAATATGGTATCTCACAAGTATAACTAATCTCAATCACAAAATAAATTAAGAAAGATAAAGCACGAATGGAAAAGCGAAGAAAAGAATAAAGATACAATCAATAATATAAAATAGTAATACAAACTGTGAATCTCAACAATATAATAGCCTAATACAATCTAACACAATAAACTAGACCTCCTCAGGCTCTGCAACTAAGTCCTTCTGGTCTACAAGAGTATCCTCTAAAGGTACGCCATCCTGTAGCCCGTAGAATATGGGACACTACCCTATAAGCCAATCATCTAAAAAAATATATCCAGTCAGGATTGGAGCGAAGTACACCTCTGCTAGCAATTCCAATTAATTGACAAAGACTATCAACAGTTAGAGTAAGTAATACATGATGAGCAGAAAAGAGGAAGAATCAGAGACTGAAAAAATAATATCTATATCAAGAGCAATAAAAGTAAATATGGTGAGCCAGAGAGCATGGCAATAATGAATGTAAACATAGAGAAGAACAAAACAAAAAAAATATGATGTGAGTCCAGCAAGTGTGATGTGAGTCCAGCAAGTGTGCACTAAACTAGTGTGTTTCGAAATACCACTTTCGACATATAAACGACTAGGGGTAATACGGCTCATCGCACACTTGGTGTGCGACTGCTATCATTTCTGATTAGACCAGAGGGGGTGATTCCAAATTTTGGGAATATTTACATGTCTACTCGAGTATTTCCCCACCCGACTAGTATAAATGAATCCAATCCCGGCACACAAATCAAATATGAGTCTAGCCAGATAAAATAGGTGATTCCAGTAGGTGAGTCCTGATGTGATGCTAGTAATGAGTCCTGAAGTAGAGGCCAGAAAAGTATAATATATGTGTCACAAGAAAATGAATCCATATAATACTAATCTGTGTATCTAAGTATCGAGGAATCAGGTAACACAATACTATAGACCAGAATCATAGAAATTATCAATTAATAAAAACTATCAGAGAATGTACTCGCCTGTCGTCCAAGCAATGAATGCCCAACTGCGTCCTAATTGGTGCCACACAAACCTTTATATGGAACATATCATTAATACAATCTTCTCGAATGAAATAAAGTTAAACTAGTCAAATTCTAGGTCATAAAGCCATTTCTAAGTCAAAATAGTCAAACTAGGTCAACTATCCGTCAAACTAGTCAAAGTTGGTCAAACTAGCTATTTCTAGGTTGTATGAGTTTATCTCTAGGATATTGGGTCTATACACTACGCATCTAGGCCACACTAGCTATTCTAAGATACTAGAAAACCAACAAGATACCGTATCCTAAGATACACAAGTTCATTTATATAAAAATATTAATTTTAGATATATATACAAGTCAAATATTATAACACTATATCAAAACAAATGTAATATGATAACTTGGCCTTGCACCAATGTATATCACACCTATCTCGATACCCAAACTCAATACCTTGGGTATCGACCTAATACCTTGGTGTTACCTTGGTATCCCGAGGTAATCCAAAACCTCTACATAGCTAATACATATACTAATACATGCTTAACACTATAATATATCGCAATATTATTATAAAACTAACTATAATACCAAACATACATATCCATATATAATATACCTACATACCTACATATATCTATAGTTAAATTATATGCTAAACATAGCCATTATTCTACTATTAACTATCTAGATTAATAGTTACATATACTAATACCAAACATACATACTATAGATACTAACTACTTAATTATTCATATACTAACTATAACCGTAAACCAAATACTTAAACTCCATGCCAAACCCAAAACCCAACTAACAATACTACTAGCTAACTATCTTATAAACCAATTACCTTGATACCTTGCTAACCCAATATCTCAAATACCCAATACCTCAAAACTCAAAACCCAACTAAACAATACTACTAACTAACTATCTATAAACCAATTACCTTGATACCTTGCTAACCCAATATCTTAAATGCCCAATACCTCAAAACCCAAAACCAACTAAACAATACTACTAGCTAACTATCTATAAACCAATTACCTTGAAACTGAACTGAACCCCACAGAAAATTAACTGAAATTGTACCATGCGCTGTTCTACCGCATGTTGTGCTGCTGCAGCAAACTGCTGCTGTGCCGCAACTGCTGCTGCGCTGTACCGCTGTCCGCGATAGCACCACGCTGCGCCACGACTGTAGCGCGTGCGCCGTGACTGCTGCTACAGTCTGCTGTTGCTGCTGCACGCGCGCTGCGCCGCGACTGCACCGTGCCGCGCCGTAACTACTGTTGTAGTCTGCTGCTGCTGTTGCTTCACGCGTGCTGCACCACGATTTTACTACGCTGCGCGGCTACTGCACCGCGACTGCTCGCGCGGTGCTGCAGCGCTGCTCGCTGCATACTCGCACACACAACTACTCGTGCACTAACACATACACACTAAAATACCTAGAGACTATCAACCTATAAATATAAATACTTCTCAACTCGACACATAGATACATGAACATACACACACACTCACAACACATAGATACACAGACATACATATATACAAACACCTATGCACACACACACATATATTTGCATATAGATATCAACTTGTATATACACACTTCTTTATACATATATATTTATATATATATATATACACAAACATACCTACACTTATAGATATGTATATATACACTCACGTATAGATATATGGACACATATACATATATTCAAACACCTCTATGTATTTACATAAACACATACATACATACATGTATCTATCAAGTATCTTAATCTAAATATATATATATATATATATATATACATCCTCATATGTATATGTATAGACATAATACACAAAACTCATATCATAATAGCTATATCTTGTGGTGCCCCGTTCTCCCGATTTGGGGAGCGCGGCAAAGAAATACAAGTCGGTATCATTCGATCAGGATAGATTGAATCAAAAACTCATCCTCGTTATGGATTTGCTTTTTCGAAATCGATTCCCATATTCAGTGGACCATGCCCCCAGGATGGACTTAGCGGCAGAGTCAGGAGGGATATCTCCGCTGCAAGTTTTTTTGCCTCAGTTTTCGCTGTCGCTTTGTTGCTTTCGTACTTTGAGTTGGTTTTCAGATTTGTTTGCGTTTTCTTGAACGATTTCGATAGATTTTATTGTTTTCGTTCATTGAACTGTACTTCAATTCCGAGATTAGAAAGAGTGGAAGAGGTACTGATCAGCTGTTCGTGATAATACGGGTGAACGAGCAGTAGGCGACGTACGAGCGGGGTCCTGAAGCACCTTTTTCCTTTCCTTCTCCAACCAACTTGTGAGTGGCTTATATTCGATTCAGTTGACCCTTCTTACAAGTCTTCACATCTAAAATCTTGTACCCTTGCTTGCCCCGATCAAACGATACCAAGTAATAACTAAAAGATGTCAAGATAAAAAGGAATAGATTTGGATAACTTTATGCTTGTCAATAACTTGTGAACGATTATCTTATTTCGTGCTAGCTTATTTAAAATATTCTATACATGCTTCAATTTTAGTTACAATGCATACCTCTTTTATAAATTATGCTGAGTATGGAACATGCCTTGCTATGCAGCAAGTGATCAGGGAGACTATGCAAAATGAATCATGCCATGCCACTTATCTTGTACTCATGTTGTCTCAACTGCATCAAATGATAAACTTAGTAAACATGACGTTTGATCACGGACTACTTGTGCACAAGGTTAATGGTTCCTGCGGACGGTCGCTGGGCACTGGCACCGATCCAATCCGGGCAGAACTTTACGATAGTCTCACGTGCTGGATGGGATGGCGTGCAGCGCCTCACATGATTTCATTGCATACCATCCTCGTTCAAGACTATAACTCATCCATTATGGCATCAAGCTAGTGATCACCATATATATTTAAACCTGTGCAAGCTAACTTGTGTCTTCGTGGTAGGAAAGGACATGGTAACTATTGTGCAGGGGGTTCAGACGGGAAGGTAAATGTCACCGAACGGTGGCAAGTTTATTTAGTAGTTTCTATATATACTGCTTGCTTGTAAAATAAACTAAGGCAAGATAGAATGACCACAAATAATATGCATGCATCATATAAACAACGTATTGATTGGTATAGTTGATTAGCTCTCCTTCACCAGTACATTTTGATGTACCGACCCTCGTTAAAATAGGTTCCCTACACCAAGGAGATCCGCGAGGAGCTGAAGTCACTGCCCAATCCAGTCCAGCTATAGGCGTATCCTGATCGTGCCATCTTTTGAAGCATTTTGAAAAGCCAAGTGCTAGCAACCAAAACTCAATGCAGCTCCGTGGGAAAGCCATCGTCCTGCCTGGAGGTCCCTTATTTTGAAGTTTTAGTAAAAGATGTAATGTACAGGACAACTATCTTATTTTGTGTCAACTTTTGTTAGCCCGTGCAACAACCTTCTGACTCGTTCATGAGTTTGTAAATAGATATTCATTATCAATAAAAGAGAACTTTTCTATGTTTCCACTTTGTGTTTCAAATTTATCTGCGTACTCTGAATATGTGCTCGCTATACAAAATACCTTAGCCTTGTGCGATGCGCAACCTAGGCCTACACGACGTCATGCCCGGAGGACGACTATCAATTCCACGGAATTGGGGTATAACATATTGGTAACAACAGTGACACCGGACGACTATCTTGAGAACAAAATACTTGTACATATGAAACACTTCTACATTTTTCTGTAATACCTGATAACTCGTGTAAACACGTGCACCAAACCATAATCTCATATTGAAACACTTATGTTGGCTTATGCTATTGCCCCCTAAATATTATACATGCTCGTGCTTAAATTAACTTGGTTTACCTTGGACAGGAAAGGACAAATAGTAAGCTGGTAAGTCTCGCCGTGTTTTCTCTCATGTCGTATGGCGCATTGCCATACGAGTTAGGCTATTCAATCCTTGCCATGAAACTGATCCTAAGGCAACTAGAAAGACAACATAATAGTGGGTGCACGGAACCTATATTACATGTTTGGATTTGTCGAGCGGGCGAGTAGCCTCCCTACTAGTGCATTCATGTACTGATAATCCACCAGATTGCTTGCAGGGTGTATATATTGGGTCATGGCACATTATTGCCACCGTGGACAATAGCTACAGTAAGACGGTGACCCTTGCAGCACGGGTAGCAAGCCCCACCACAAGGCCCCTGCATTACCCGTGCTAGGCTTGCTAGCGTAGCTATCCGAGTTTCGTCCAGAACGAATCGGCCCCAGTGCCTCGGGCACCATTCGCAGGAACTAAACCTTGTGCACAAGTTGTCCGACCGAATCATGTATTGACACTAAGTTAATAGATAAAGCATTCAAGCCAAAAGAATGTACATATTTACTTTAGCACAGTACATTTGGCATAGTCTACCTGTCCAAGTGATAGCATTTCAATTATTTGCACGATACATTATTGAATAAGTTCTGGCTACAACTGAAACATGAATATATATGAATGCATAACGGACAAGCACGCAACGATGTGATTGTTGAGAATTCTAGGTGACAAGCATTGTAAATATTTCAAGCCTAACACTTCTTTCATTTAATACTTGTTCGCAATCCGCGGCAACAGTAGCGACACCGGTGGAGCAACCCGCGCTTTAAGTCGAGATGCCTCAGACTCCAAAGAAGAAGGACGTGACTACCTTTGACTTTGGCAACTTCAAGAAGGTCTGTAACACACCGTTTAAAGGAACTGAGGACCCAGTCGTGGCTCTAGATTGGTTGGCCGAACTTGAGGATTATTTCAAACTCCTGGAGGTACCCGAGCAGAAGCGTGTCGTGTGTACCCAACTGCAGCTTCGCTTGAACGTGCACGATTGGTGGGACGTGCATCAAATATCTCTTCTAGTTGATGATGAAGAAGAGACGATCGCATGGGCTACCTTCCGTGGCACGTTTGAAGAGGAGTTCATACCCCCTCTCGTACGTCGTCAAAAAGAGAACGAGTTCGTGCAACTACGGCAAGGCAATATGATAATTAAGCAGTATTCCGCCGAATTCAATCGGCTTGCCAAATTTGCAAGCTCCTATTTACCTGATGCGATGAGTCATGCCAGACGATTTAAAGGAGGCATGTGACCTACCATCCATGCGCACGTGGTCGTTCCCTAGTATAAGACTATACGGGGAGTCCTAAACCATGCCCTATCTCTTGAATCGCAATATCCTCCCGTTGCTGCCGACGATGTGCATACCTTCAATCACAAATGCCACAGCAACGAAAGAGGAAACAACGCTGTAAAGCGTCCAAATCACGACGGTCAATAGAGAGGAAATCCAGGACAACCATGCACTTTCTACAAGAAGTCGGGGCATTCGGCCAATAAATATCGCAAGAAACTCGGGTTATGCCTCATATGTGGTGATGCAAATCACATAATTCATGATTGTCCAAGCTACTCAGTTCATCATCCTCAACATTCGAATCCTGCCCCTGCACCCCAAGCCAATTGAGCCGTGCCTCAGCAAGAGCATCAACAAGCTCAAGGTTGGGTCTACACGATGACACGAGAAGAAGCCCTGGCCTCGGACACCGTTGTGTCAGGTATATTACTTTTTAATAATATACCTGCACGTGTGCTATTTGATTATGGTACATTGCATAGTTTTATATCCATAAATTTTGTCGTGGAAAATAATATAGAAATGATACCGTTGTATCTAGACCTTAGTGTTATCACCCCGTCCGGCACAAAAATACCTGTCCGTTCAGTATGCCAAGGTGGCTACATCTGTATTGGAGGAAAGAATCTATCGCTCGATGTTTTAGTCCTAGATGTTCGGGATTATGATATTATTTTGGGGATGGATTGGCTCGGCGCTTGCTCGGCAACTATCGAATGTGCAGAAAAATGAGTCATCTTTCGCCTGCCTGGGGAAGCCAAATTCTGCTACACGAGTAGTCCAGCAACTGATGCGTCCAGGGCCTGCATGGTAATTTTGGCGATATCTACACTGTAAATGCTATACATTGGCTACGAGGGATACCTAGCGTCGGTTCGGGATACACAGTTGAATTACGCAAACATTGAGTCTTCTTCTGTTGTGGCAGAGTTCCCTGATGTATTTTTGAGCGAACTACCTGGCGTGCAACCTGACCGAGAGATCGAGTTCACCATTGACACATTCCCAAATACTCAACCGATTTCCAAGGCTCCGTACAGAATGGCCCCTGCTGAACTGAAGGAGTTAAAGTGCCAACTTCAAGAATTGCTGGATCGTGGGTTTATCCGTCCGAGCGTGTCTCCTTGGGGCGTACCTGTGCTCTTCGTAAAGAAGAAAGATAGAACGTTACGCCTCTGCATCGATTATCGAGAGCTGAATAAGGTCACCATCAGAAACAAGTATCCTCTGCCCAGGATAAATGACCTCTTTGATCAGCTGCAAGGGACAACGGTGTTCTCAAAAATTGATCTTCGCTCAGGCTACTACCAGCTGAAGATTAAGCCAGAAGACATGCCCAAGTCTGCATTCCGAACCCGCTATGGACACAACGAGTTTTTTGTTATGCTGTTTGGACTAATGAACGCCCCTGCTGCATTTATGGATTTGATGAATCGAGTGTTCTGACCCTTCCTCGATAAATTTATGGTCGTTTTTATAGACGACATCTTAGTGTACTCGAATAATAGGGATGAACACGCAGGACACCTGCGGATGGTGCTTCAGACCCTTTGAGACAATAAGTTGTATGCCAAGCTAAGTAAATATGAGTTTTGTTGGACAACATATCCTTTCTAGGGCATATTATTTCTGTACAAGGCATCTTAGTTGAACCTTAGAAAATAGAAGCCATCGTGAGTGGAAACGGCCTGAGTCAGCTAGCGATATTCGAAGTTTTTTTGGTCTGGCGGGTTACTATAGAAGATTTATTAAAGATTTTGCGAGGATTGCCTCGCCTCTGACTCAGCTCACTCGGAAAGGGATAATGTTCGCGTGGACGGACGACTGTGAAGCTTTGTTTATGGAGTTAAAGCAGCGTCTCGTCTCAACACCAATTCTTACCCTTCCAGACGAACCTGATGACTTCAAGATATACTGTGATGCCTCAGGAAAAGGATTGGGATGTGTCCTTATGCAACGGGACAAAGTGATAGCCTTCGCGTTGAGGCAGTTGAAGCCTCACAAGAAGAATTATTCAATCCATGATCTGGAGCTCACAGCGGTGGTATTCGCGCTAAAGTTGTGGTGCCACTACCTTTATGGTGTACCGTACGAGATCTATACGGATCATAAGAGCCTAAAATATCTATATACACAAAATAATTTGAATCTTTGACAATGACTCTGGCTTTAACTCCTTAGCGACTTTGACCTGATGATCAGATACACGCCTGGCAAGGGAAATATTGTAGCTGATGCACTGAATCGAGTGTTTGTTAAAAGTTTGGCCATTGATGATAAGCTACATCTGGATATAGAAGCTTTGGGCATTATACTAATAATCAGATATAAAAAGGGGACGCAAGTGGCTCAGCTGTGCCTCGAACCCGATTTGTTACAAAAAGTCAAGATCGCTCAGAAGGATGACCAGTTCCTGCAAAAGATGCAAGGTATTATCTCAGCAGAAAAGGCAACCGACTTTGCGGTAGGCACGGACGGAATGATCTGAGTGAAGGAAAGATTGTGCGGTCCAAACGATACAGCCCTCAGAAAAGAGATACTCACGGAAGCCTATTATGCAAGTTATACTTCACATCCGGGTAGCACAAAGATGTATCGAGATCTCTGTACGACGTTTTGTGTCACGCCCCGATCTCCCGCAGGCAATCGACCGTTCCCGCTAGGCGGGAATCACCCTCGCCAGCGCTCCCGCGGAACGATCGCTTAACCCATCCAGGCGTGATGCCGCACGAGCGTGATCCACGCCCGTGCAAGGCCATGGTTCATTGGCTGGTGGCAAGAGTTCTAAGCCACAGAGTCGCACAGATTGTCCGAGTGCAGCGGAGTCATAAACGCATAGCGATTTGATAACAGGTTCACTGAGTTGACAATATAGCGGAAGCATAGAAGCACAAGTTGAAGTAAAGCAAGCTCTTTTATTGATATAAACTTGTGTTACAGGCGGCGTATAGCCGAGATTACAAGTCGCTCAAGCCTCTCTCTCTGAAACAGTAAAAGCGTGCCAAGTGGCTACAATAATGGATGATTGTACAGGCGATGGTCGGGCGATGTTCACAACATTATGTCTTGTATAAGCGCTTCAGTCCCGGATGCACCGTTGCAAGGCTTCAGAGGGAACTCCTGGCCTTAGCACGCACGAAGGAGGCGTCCGCACCGCACGAGGTTCTCCCGCACCCTACATATCAAACTGGTGGATTATCAGTACATTGAATGCACTGGTGGGAAAGCTACTCGCCCGCTCGACAAATCCAAACACGTAATACAGGTTCCGTGCACAACTATTAAGTTGTCTTTCTAGTTGCCTTAGGATCAGTTTCATGCAAACATTGAATAGCTTAACGTGTCGGGCAGTGCGTCGTGCGATGTTTGACGAAATACGGCGAGACTTACCAACTTACCATTTCTCCTTCCCTGTCCAAGGCAAACATGATTAATTCAAGCACGGTAAGTATAAACATTCAGGAGGCATAGCATATGCAAACATGAGGGTCGTTATGTTCAGATCGTTCAGGTGTTCAGTTCATTGATACTATGCAATGACTCGCACGCGGATAGCCGCTAAGCGAGGATGACTTATCAATATGACGAAAGTCGCTAGCATAGCCATTATGGACGGGTTATGGTCTCGGTACTAAGAGCGATAGCAACGCAGGTGGCGAGCCCCGCTACATAACACTCCGTCCGTGACTAACGACCATACAAACTCTTCCGCCCGGATCGGTCCCAGTGCCCCGGTGACCGTCCGCGGAAGCCAAAAATCCTTGTGCACAGGTTGTCCGCGACATGCAGGTCAGGGTCTATCCAAATCCAAAGCTTGACATGATAATCATGGTACACACAAACTTATTCTGAACGAGCACATTGCTCCACGAGCTGGAATTCGAACAGTACAAACACAATCCTCGTTCAGATCCAAACATGGCATGATTATCATTCAAGCGTGATTCACATTCAAATATCCATTCTTGCTTGATGCATTCCCCTGGTTCGGGGATTTGCCTTGGGTGACCTAACGGTCCCGGATACTTGCAGGTTCAAATGCACAGAAGGACTATTTGATAGTCTTCTGGCTAAACAAGAATACATGCACAACACAATAACGCTAGACGTTCGAAAGCAGACAAGCATACATTTCTAAGGAATATAAGCAGGCACGTTGCTCGGATCCGAAGGTAAGCCGAGAATTGAAACCGTTAAGGGACTTAGCATGCGAGGGTCTGAATATAAGCAGTATTTCAATTCCCATGATCTAGCAAGCAATACAAGTTAGGATTATTCCCTTAGCTAGGTGCGTTGGATTTATTAGCATGCAGGGGGTGAATCACCTAGCGACTAGCATAAATATTCCAGATTTTATGTGTGCTGGCTAAGCAAAGACAAGTTCACCGTAGCCACCCACCTTAGCGATGATTCGCCTCGGTAGAGCGATACGTCTGAGCAAGCCTCTGAAAGCCTAAGCCGAATTCTTGTAGAGGCAAGTCTGGATATCCTTTGCTTCTTGATTGAGGCAAAGCGGGTCGGGACAGTTGCACGATTGCCGATTGAGTCGACAGTCCGCTTGAGCAGAACGGGGTATTATATTTTGGTGGTACGATATGAAACGAAATGTGGCGCTGTTCGTGTCATAATGCATAGCTTGTCAGAGGGTAAAGGTCGAGCACCAGAAGCCGGGCGAAGAGATGCAGAACCTCGCTATACCGAAATGAAAATGAGAACATATAATAATGGATTTTATTGTTGGCTTGCCAAAGACGCAACGGGAGAATGATGCCATCTGGGTCATTGTTGATTAACTCACCAAGTCAGCTCACTTTTTGCCTACCAAAAGTACTTTGAGTGCCTACCGCTTGGCTCAAATCTACCACAATAAAATTATTCGGTTCTACGGCGTGCTCGTATCTATTGTCTCTGATAGAGATGGTCGATTCATATCGCATTTCTGGAAAAGCCTGCAGTCAGCAATGGGGACGAAGTTGAAGTTCAGCTCCGCCTACCATCCACAAACAGATGATCAAACAAAACGTGTCAACCAAATTCTCGAAGACATGCTACGACTCTGCGCCTTGGACTTGAAGACGAGTTGGGACATGCATCTATCGTTATCCGAATTTGCATACAATAATAACTTTCAATCCAGCATTCAGATGGTGTCGTATGAGTCATTGTATGGGCGAAAGTGCAGATCCCCGATCTGTTGGGATAAAGTTGCAGAACGGCAAATTCTTGGCCCGGAGCTCATAGAGCAAACCGTCCAGAAGATTCGTTTGATCCGGGAACGGCTAAAGGTAGCTCAGAGTTGTCAGAAGAGCTACTTAGACATGCATCGATGTCCACTTGAGTTCCTTGAAGGTGATCAGGTATTTCTTAAATGTTTGCCCATGCGAGGAGTCACCAGATTTGGAGCAAAGTGAAAGCTAAGTCCAATATTTGTCGGTCCGTTCAAGATACTGAAGCGAGTCGCCCCGGTTGTATATCAGATTGCCCTACCACCGTCACTATCCGAAGTGCACGATGTCTTCCTGTAACCTCCGATTTCCAATTTCCAAAATAATTAGATTTTAATTTATTTTAAAATATCAAGTTTTATAAAATATTTCTCCTTGAAAATTTTTATTTGATTTTGAACGAAGTCTGATTTTAGAAGGTAATTTAAAAATCTTTATAAAAATCATTTTCCTAAATGACGATGTATTACAAAATAAATAAATAAATAATAATATATATTTCTAGTTTCAAATATTTATTGGCTTGAGTCATAAAATTATTGTTTTGACTAAATAGTTATTTAAAAGACTAGTTGATAAAATAAAATAGATTTTATTGGGATAGTAAATAAATGAATTACATACTTCCTAATATTTTGAAAAATGAGTTTAATTAGTAGCTAATCAAAAGCTCTTAAAAACATTTTTCTTAAATTTCTTTTCTATTTAATTTATCGTTTTCCGTCTCCCATTCACGCCCCATTCTTCCCACCTGAAAAGCCCCTTTTTATTTAATTCTGGGCCATTCATCATTGGGCCAACCCGCAACCCTTTATCCCACACCCTTCTCCCTATTTAAGTTCTCATTTTTCACATCTCCCTAGAAACCCTAATCTCCTAATTATTAGCTAGCCTCCACAATTCCCAAGCCATCACCATCATCTTGTGTGCTCGTGTCCGTGTGTCCAGCATCACCGTGTCAGCCGTGATGGCCTCGGGTCCGACCCCGGGTGTCCCACCGTATCCATTTCATTTCATGTGTCCAGATTTACATATTACAACAAATTTCCGTGTCCGACACACCCGGACACAACCCCCACGCCCACAGTACATCAGATCCGTGTCCAACACCGGACACGTCTACAGTGCACCCCGCCGTGTCCAGCCCCGGACACGACCCCCCTGACACGCCCAAACCCTAACCCTAACCTAGAAGAGCCGCCGAGTGATTGCCGGAGCCGCCGCTGGAACGAAGCCGCCGTCGCCGCCCTGTCGCTGCCCTGGGTTGAACCGCCTGGGATCCGTCGACCGAGCTTCGCTGCCACCACCGCTGGAGCCGTCGACCGCCTCCTCGATCTGGCCCGTCGCTGGAATCGAACGCCGCCGCCGCTGGTTCGTCGTCGATCTCCGCCGACGTCTCCACGAAGCCGCCGCCGCTGAGTCGACGTCGTCGTCGCCGCTGAAGCCAGGAAACCGCCGTCTCCTCGAAGCCGCTGCCCTCGAGCGCCGAGCCGCCCCCTCGAGCGCCGAGCCCGCTGCCTCGAGCTCCACGTCGAACCGCCGCGCCGACGCCCTGGCCGGCCGACCTCGCCGGAAACCTAGGTGAGCCTCTTCTTCCCTTTCCCCTTTCCTTTCTTTACGGTTCAGAGAGAAAAAAAAAAAAAAGAGAAATGAATTAAGAATTTTAATAGTTAATTAATATAGGTAATAGCTTAATTAATATATGTAATAGTTTAATTAATGTATGTAATAAGCAATAGTTAATTAAATTATAATAGTTTAATTAAATTATAATTTGTTTAATTAATTTATTATTAGTTGAATTAATTTATAGAATTAGTTAAGTTCAATAAATAGTTAATGTATTGTAATAGCTAAATTGTAATTAGTTAATTAAATTATATAATCTGTTAGTATATATGATTAGTTATTTTATGTAATTAGTTAATTGAAATTATAATTAGTCTAGTGAATTAATGTAATTAGTATAGAAATTTCATGTAATTAGGGTAGCTAATTATTCTTAATTAGTTATAATTAATCAATTAGTTTAATTATATTAGTTATAATTATTCAGTAATTAAGTTTTAATAAATTATTAATCAGTAATTAATTATTGATTAGTTAGTAACTATTAATTAATTAGTTAGTATTTTCATATAATTAGTTTAGTGATTTCATGTAATTAGTTCATTTTTACGTATTAAATTAAAGGGTTTTTGATTATGTTAAATATAATAAATCTTGGGTTTTATATTATTATTAAAAATATAGTTTCGATAATAAAATGAGTTCAAAAATTTGTTTATTGGATCGGTGACCGATTTTACCATAAATGAAAAATATTGGCTTTTACATAAATTCTAGTTTTTATAAATAAACTTTTATTTGAAATTATTGTTCAAAATAAGTTCGAAATGATTTATATACGTAAATACGTATTTCTAGTATATGTAATCAATTTAGCATTTATATATATATATTTTTAAAAGGTATTTTAGCATATGTATGAGTATACATATATAATGTTCAACTAGTATAAATCAAATATGTATTTAAAAGATATATATATATATATTGTAAATACATTTAAATTGGTGCATGTATAAATATTGTAAGTATATAAGTGTAATATATATTATATACGTGTCCCTACTAGATGACCCTAGTTGACTAGTGCCCTGCCTGACATGGCCCTGAGACCAGTATTTTTGACTGTGTTAGTATAGCATCTGATGCGAATGTGGTTTGCTTGTGTTATGTTTATAGGACTGTTGGTTTACCCAGGGGATACTCTGGAACAGGACATTGGTTTTACCAGCTAAGGACCCAAGGCAAGTACATTCTCTGATTAGTTTCTAATTTATGATATCTCCTATGTTCACTGTATCTAGTGTAAATATACATGTTCTCGACACGTTGGTTACACGGATTGGTATACGCGGATCTCGTCATGAGATGTTATTCCTTATTCATGGTGTAGCTTGTACAAGACTTGTTTTCCTTGTTATCTTGTGCGTGTACAGACACTGATTCCCGGGGAGATTTGCTACCTCCCTAGGGAATCCCGTGCCATAGCGTACCATGATTGGATCTACTATACCAGTCGGGGGTTTGGGGAGTATTTTAGTGTAGATATGTGATCATACCCAACTATCCATGCATCATAGCTCACCCCACATCTCACGTCGGGTGCGGCCTGACCATCTCCATGCCTCATAGCTGTTACGTGTGATTAGCCTGACCTCTCCCTGCATCATAGCTAACCAACGGTTAGCCTGACCTTCCATGAATCATAGCTAATCACATGTAACCAGCCTGATCATGTTCCCAAGCCGATCACATGTTAAAGCTAGTACTCACACACTTAGTCATAGAATTCTTACTCATGGACATATTGTTTCTTTTCCTGCATTTACTTACAGCATTTCCAGTACTTCTCTCATTGTACATTTCTCGTACTTATACATGCATCTGGTATGTTTTCATCTAGAACTGCTACATAGTTTATGTCATTTATATAGAACTGCTATTTAGAGATGTACTTTGCTCCTTCCTGACTGGAAAATATTTTTCCAGACTGTGACATTAGTAGACTGGGTTCTGACACTTGGGGATTGGAAGTTAAGGATTGCAGGTATGTTATGTTATCATTAGACTTGTGCTGTATTCTTTTATTTCTTCATTTCCTATCGTGCTGTAGTTGTGATTGAGTATTTCTAGATTTATTTTAGTGTTATCCGTGTCTCCTTATGGAGTTGGATACTAGTGTGAGATTATCTAGATAGCACTTGACCTAGACAGCGTTCTACCGCCGATGCTGCGGCGTAGGCTGGACGTACCCACGCTCTCGTGCCCTTATACCGGGTGCGGGTCGTGACACGTTTTAGTGGTGGCCCATGCAGGTCTGACTTCGCGAGATGTGCGATGTCGTAGTAGTGTGGCATCCTTGTTATACTACTGCGTACCTGCTATTAAATATAGGACATAGGATACTAGGATGAGAGAGGATACTCAATCACAAATTCTTGAAAGATTTCCTGGGATGACCCCATGAGAATCTTATTTTCAATTTAAATCTTTCCTTGTTTCCGTCCGCTCTCGCTTGTTGTTACTGAACTTGATTCTTGTTGAGCAATTTTTTAAATTAAAATCTTGGTATCATTGTTGAGTTTGATTCTTGTTGACCAGTTGTTAACTTTAATTCCTGGTATCGTTGTTGAGTTGATTTCAAAATTGAGATGAATTTTTACGGACTAGGATTTATGGTATCATCTGATGACATATATTGATGAGGACAGTGAGGAAGGTAAAACGTCTACTTTGGTTATGGAACCTAGAATTTATCGCAGCCATATTAGCTGTGGTGACGAGAACGTAGGAACCTGACTTGGATGTACATACTATAGCTATGAAGCTTAGAGTCTTTCGCAGCCATACCGGTTGGCGTGGCGAAGATTCTAGACGACATGATTATAGAGTGCATACCTTAGTTACGAAACCTATCGTTTATCGCATCTATGCTTACTGGCGTGGCGAGGATTCTGAGTGTCATGATTTCAGACAGACGTGTATGATTATCAGGTTGTATCCTAAATTGGTTCTTAAAATATCATCCCAAGACTTATCTATTTCTGTTATTCCAGGACTTTGTTCCACCGCTTCTTTCTTTACTAGCAGTAAAGATACCTTCTGTCCTCAATTCAGTCTTTGAGCTCCTATTCCTTGAGGATTTCTTGTTAAGCATGGCAATTAGTGGCTTGTGATTTGTTTGTGTCTTGTATTAGTATTGACTGTGTTGCTAGTGATTTGTAAGTGTTTCTTAGTTGGGCATGTGAGCAGTAGGCTTTAACCTAGAATTAACCCATAGCATATACCTTGTAACAATGGTTCTAGGATAAGGTCATTAGAGACTAAGAGTTAAGGAGAGTATAGAGTATCAGTGATAGTTCTCAGAGTTAGTATCAGAGCCAATTACCCGTCCTGGATAATCATGATTATGTAATTGAGTGATTTATGTAAACGATTAAGTATCCGGGAATTGTGTTAAGGATTTATGGAGCATGATGTCCAATTTGATGATTGATATCGGAAATGTTAAAGGTAAAGAAATGTATATGTATAAAGGGTTTAATGAGATGTCATAAGTAGAGAAATATCAGGATTTGTAATGGAAGTTGTGAAGCGTATCACGGATTAGTTTAATAGGCTTTAAAGGATTGAAGGAAATACATATACAACCATCGAGATGAGGAACCATACACATACCCATGAGAGTAAAGAAACATGAGTGTTATAGAGGATACAGGTGATCATGAGTCTAATGAGCTCGATGAGATAATCCATTAATGCAGTTAGTGATATAATACCAAGAGTGCTAATGATTCTATATCGAGGATTAGTCAAGGATGACGTTAATAACAGTAAGCACTCTGTGTGTTGATAATTAGATGATATACCAATTGACATAAATTGAAATCATGAAAGAAAATACAGTTGATGATGACTTTGATCATTGGAGGTAATAGTACAAGTGATTCGGGCAGTACAAATTAGTACACAGTTCTAGACAATAGAGGTATTGAGTGCACCTTGAGTATCAGAGACCGTGAGCACTAATATGTACATTGAGGAGTTATAAATTAAAAGGTGGAAATGAATTTTAAATTTTCAAAATTTTTAAGGAGTTGAGATTTTATGTAGTTAAAATATTGAGGATTTAAATTGATTCACTAAACATAGTTAAGGCTACAGAGATTTTAGAAGTGAGTAAATTTTATTTCGATGTGAAGTATCTAATATTGAGGAGGTATATGCATTTATTTTAAGTTGATCGGGAAGTTAAACCTTGACGATTATTTGGAGGATTAATTTTTGGTAGATATGAATATTAAAATATGATTAGTTGGTATGGGTACCAGTGTACATGAATAGGAAATTGTTAGTGTGCTAGAGTTAAGTGTTTGTTAGAGATAGTAGACACTACAAGTAATATGTTAACATGATCCTTCTTCCTTCCTAATGTTCCTTTTCTTTCGCTTTTCGATGATTGATTGATTTTCCTAGTACTGTGGTTCACATGCATGATTTCCTTGTTAGAATATAACTAGTAGTACCCCCTTAACAGAGACTGAAATACCATGACAAGACACATGACCTATATTTTCTTAAATTGCATGGCTGTAGGTAGAGTTTTCTTAAACCATGATCATTGGGTTTGACCATAGCAAAGATCTATGACGAGGTTATGACTGACAAAAAGAGACAAGAGGATTAAATTTGTGGATAAGCATTAATTTAAATAAAGAGTTAAGGCGTTAATAAAAGAATTGACGGATCATAAATTTTACGAAGATTGAGGATGATTGAAACTCGAGGATAAATATTGACTTGAAAGGAGAGTTAAGAAATTGACAGAGCCAAAAATTTGAGGATTTATTAATTTTAAGGAGGTCTTGATCTGATGGAATTGATTATTAAAATTTTTTTGAGAAATTCGAGAAATTATCATTTTATCTATTTGATTGCAAGATAGAAATTTTATATAGTATGAATGTTGCATTGAAGATACTGGAAGCATCGCATCGTTGAGTATTGAGGAAAAAGAAAAGCAGGAAATAAAATCGTAAAATGGAATAGTGTCAAATTAAATTCTTGGGATGAGGAGTTAGATTGGAATAAGCATCAATTGAAATTGAGTTAGAGGAGTAAGGTGATTGATGGATTGTGTTAAAATTTAAATTTTTGGGATATGATTTTTATAAATATGCATTGATTGGATTTCAATTAAAATGATCGGATAGTAAATTTTGTATTTAGTTATTGACTCAAAAATTTGAGGAGATTATGATACGACTGGAATTCAATTAAAATATTGAGGATTGGAGTAGTAAAAATTTTTACATTGAGATAATAAATTCAGAGGATGAAAAAAAAAATATATATATAGCTCAAAATTCGGAAACATTATACATACGGATAAAGAAATATGGAATGAAATAAAGCTCATGGTAAAGAAGATTTTAATATAATTGATTATGGGATCGTATAATTGAAGGTCGTAAGGTTAGATCATGGTATATTGAGGTTGTGATCTAAATTAAAATCTTGACCATGACAGTAACATTTGAACCGAAGAAAATAATCGAGGTATAGTTGATGCTAAGATAAACAAACTCGAATTTGATGATAAGGATTTTCGGACATGTAATAAATTTTGATTCAGAAATTCTAAGATCTAATCTAATAAAGTTTGTGGAATTTGGAACTTTATAGATATTAGTTAATGATGAATCACAAGATTGAGAAAAGTAAAATGAACGAGGAAAAAGGAAGGATTATTTTCAGAAGGTAGTAGAGACTACTCTTTTTCCTAGAAATCAAGAAAGGCGACTAGATGTCTCTTGATTACATTCTGGAAGATGTATTTAAGTTTCTTAAATCAAATTGTCGATCATATCTTTCGAATTAGCTATAACTTTCATGTCTATATCATTCATTATACTGGGTCTTCCTTGGTTTAGTTACTTGAAAAGGTAACGTGCATTATTCCAGTTATCTGTTTTTGTGATCGTGTCTACTTCCCAAACCTAAACTTTCTAGAGGATTCAAGGCCGAGCCATGATTCCTTCAAGTTACTCCTATCTTAAACCATATTTTCTTTTTCTTCATGTTTTCTGCTGTTTGGTAAATATTCTCCCTATAGAAATATTTTTTCAATGATATATTCATCATTATGAACAACAAATTTTTTCTATCCTAGTCATCCCTAAAATTTCGAGGACGAAATTTTTCTAAGGTGGATAGACTTGTAACCTCCGATTTCCAATTTCCAAAATAATTAGATTTTAATTTATTTTAAAATATCAAGTTTTATAAAATATTTCTCCTTGAAAATTTTTATTTGATTTTGAACGAAGTCTGATTTTAGAAGGTAATTTAAAAATCTTTATAAAAATCATTTTCCTAAATGACGATGTATTACAAAATAAATAAATAAATAATAATATATATTTCTAGTTTCAAATATTTATTGGCTTGAGTCATAAAATTATTGTTTTGACTAAATAGTTATTTAAAAGACTAGTTGATAAAATAAAATAGATTTTATTGGGATAGTAAATAAATGAATTACATACTTCCTAATATTTTGAAAAATGAGTTTAATTAGTAGCTAATCAAAAGCTCTTAAAAACATTTTTCTTAAATTTCTTTTCTATTTAATTTATCGTTTTCCGTCTCCCATTCACGCCCCATTCTTCCCACCTGAAAAGCCCCTTTTTATTTAATTCTAGGCCATTCATCATTGGGCCAACCCGCAACCCTTTATCCCACACCCTTCTCCCTATTTAAGTTCTCATTTTTCACATCTCCCTAGAAACCCTAATCTCCTAATTATTAGCTAGCCTCCACAATTCCCAAGCCATCACCATCATCTTGTGTGCTCGTGTCCGTGTGTCCAGCATCACCGTGTCAGCCGTGATGGCCTCGGGTCCGACCCCGGGTGTCCCACCGTATCCATTTCATTTCATGTGTCCAGATTTACATATTACAACAAATTTCCGTGTCCGACACACCCGGACACAACCCCCACGCCCACAGTACATCAGATCCGTGTCCAACACCGGACACGTCTACAGTGCACCCCGCCGTGTCCAGCCCCGGACACGACCCCCCTGACACGCCCAAACCCTAACCCTAACCTAGAAGAGCCGCCGAGTGATTGCCGGAGCCGCCGCTGGAACGAAGCCGCCGTCGCCGCCCTGTCGCTGCCCTGGGTTGAACCGCCTGGGATCCGTCGACCGAGCTTCGCTGCCACCACCGCTGGAGCCGTCGACCGCCTCCTCGATCTGGCCCGCCGCTGGAATCGAACGCCGCCGCCGCTGGTTCGTCGTCGATCTCCGCCGACGTCTCCACGAAGCCGCCGCCGCTGAGTCGACGTCGTCGTCGCCGCTGAAGCCAGGAAACCGCCGTCTCCTCGAAGCCGCTGCCCTCGAGCGCCGAGCCGCCCCCTCGAGCGCCGAGCCCGCTGCCTCGAGCTCCACGTCGAACCGCCGCGCCGACGCCCTGGCCGGCCGACCTCGCCGGAAACCTAGGTGAGCCTCTTCTTCCCTTTCCCCTTTGCTTTCTTTACGGTTCAGAGAGAAAAAAAAAAAAAAGAGAAATGAATTAAGAATTTTAATAGTTAATTAATATAGGTAATAGCTTAATTAATATATGTAATAGTTTAATTAATGTATGTAATAAGCAATAGTTAATTAAATTATAATAGTTTAATTAAATTATAATTTGTTTAATTAATTTATTATTAGTTGAATTAATTTATAGAATTAGTTAAGTTCAATAAATAGTTAATGTATTGTAATAGCTAAATTGTAATTAGTTAATTAAATTATATAATCTGTTAGTATATATGATTAGTTATTTTATGTAATTAGTTAATTGAAATTATAATTAGTCTAGTGAATTAATGTAATTAGTATAGAAATTTCATGTAATTAGGGTAGCTAATTATTCTTAATTAGTTATAATTAATCAATTAGTTTAATTATATTAGTTATAATTATTCAGTAATTAAGTTTTAATAAATTATTAATCAGTAATTAATTATTGATTAGTTAGTAACTATTAATTAATTAGTTAGTATTTTCATATAATTAGTTTAGTGATTTCATGTAATTAGTTCATTTTTACGTATTAAATTAAAGGGTTTTTGATTATGTTAAATATAATAAATCTTGGGTTTTATATTATTATTAAAAATATAGTTTCGATAATAAAATGAGTTCAAAAATTTGTTTATTGGATCGGTGACCGATTTTACCATAAATGAAAAATATTGGCTTTTACATAAATTCTAGTTTTTATAAATAAACTTTTATTTGAAATTATTGTTCAAAATAAGTTCGAAATGATTTATATACGTAAATACGTATTTCTAGTATATGTAATCAATTTAGCATTTATATATATATATTTTTAAAAGGTATTTTAGCATATGTATGAGTATACATATATAATGTTCAACTAGTATAAATCAAATATGTATTTAAAAGATATATATATATATATATATTGTAAATACATTTAAATTGGTGCATGTATAAATATTGTAAGTATATAAGTGTAATGTATATTATATACGTGTCCCTACTAGATGACCCTAGTTGACTAGTGCCCTGCCTGACATGGCCCTGAGACCAGTATTTTTGACTGTGTTAGTATAGCATCTGATGCGAATGTGGTTTGCTTGTGTTATGTTTATAGGACTGTTGGTTTACCCAGGGGATACTCTGGAACAGGACATTGGTTTTACCAGCTAAGGACCCAAGGCAAGTACATTCTCTGATTAGTTTCTAATTTATGATATCTCCTATGTTCACTGTATCTAGTGTAAATATACATGTTCTCGACACGTTGGTTACACGGATTGGTATACGCGGATCTCGTCATGAGATGTTATTCCTTATTCATGGTGTAGCTTATACAAGACTTGTTTTCCTTGTTATCTTGTGCGTGTACAGACACTGATTCCCGGGGAGATTTGCTACCTCCCTAGGGAATCCCGTGCCATAGCGTACCATGATTGGATCTACTATACCAGTCGGGGGTTTGGGGAGTATTTTAGTGTAGATATGTGATCATACCCAACTATCCATGCATCATAGCTCACCCCACATCTCACGTCGGGTGCGGCCTGACCATCTCCATGCCTCATAGCTGTTACGTGTGATTAGCCTGACCTCTCCCTGCATCATAGCTAACCAACGGTTAGCCTGACCTTCCATGAATCATAGCTAATCACATGTAACCAGCCTGATCATGTTCCCAAGCCGATCACATGTTAAAGCTAGTACTCACACACTTAGTCATAGAATTCTTACTCATGGACATATTGTTTCTTTTCCTGCATTTACTTACAGCATTTCCAGTACTTCTCTCATTGTATATTTCTCGTACTTATACATGCATCTGGTATGTTTTCATCTAGAACTGCTACATAGTTTATGTCATTTATATAGAACTGCTATTTAGAGATGTACTTTGCTCCTTCCTGACTGGAAAATATTTTTCCAGACTGTGACATTAGTAGACTGGGTTCTGACACTTGGGGATTGGAAGTTAAGGATTGCAGGTATGTTATGTTATCATTAGACTTGTGCTGTATTCTTTTATTTCTTCATTTCCTATCGTGCTGTAGTTGTGATTGAGTATTTCTAGATTTATTTTAGTGTTATCCGTGTCTCCTTATGGAGTTGGATACTAGTGTGAGATTATCTAGATAGCACTTGACCTAGACAGCGTTCTACCGCCGATGCTGCGGCGTAGGCTGGACGTACCCACGCTCTCGTGCCCTTATACCGGGTGCGGGTCGTGACACTTCCATGTTTCACAGCTTAGGAAGTACGTGTATGAACCGAGTCGTGTGGTGGATCTTGATCAGCTGTATCTTAAGGCAGACTTGACTTATGTTGAACAACCTATGCAAATCTTGGATCGTAAGGAGAAGCTGCTTCAAAGTCGTTCGGTTCCTCTTGTGCGCGTGCTTTGGCAAAATCATTCGGTCTAAGAATCCACTTGGGAGCTTGAATCTGAGATGAGGGAAAGGTTCCCTTCATTGTTTGCTAGTAGTAGGTTCTATTCCTAAGTTTCATGGATGAAACTTCCAATTAGTTGGTTAGGATATGGTGTCCCGTGCCCCCGATTCGGGGAGCACGACTAAGAAATACAAGTCGGTATCATTCGATCGGGATAGATTGAATCAAGAACCCATCCTCGTTATGGATTTGCTTCTTCAGAATCGATTCCCATATTCAGTGGACCATGCCCCCAGGATGGACTTAGCGGCAGAGTTAGGAGGGACATCTCCGCAGCAAGTTTTCTTGCCTCAGTTTTCGCTGTCACTTTGTTGCTTTCGTGTTTTGAGTTGGTTTTTGAATTTTCTTGCATTTTCTTAAACTATTTTGATAAATTTCATTATTTTTGTTCATTGAACTATACTTTAATTTTGAGATTGGAAAGAGTGAAAGAGGTATTGATCAGTTGTTCGTGACAATGCAGGTGAACGAGCAGTAGGCGACGCGCGAGCGGAGTCCTGAAGCACCTTTTTCCTTTCCTTCTCCAACCAAATTATGAGTGGCTTATATTCGATTTAGTTGACCCTTCTTCCAATCTTCACATCTAAAATCTTATACTCTTGCTTGCCACGATCAAACAATACCAAGTAATAACTAAAAGATGTCAAGGTAAAAATGAATAGACTTGGATAACTTTATGCTTGTCAATCAACTTGTCAACAGTTATCTTATTTTGTGCTAGTTTATTTAAAATATTCTATACATGCTTCAATTTTAGTTAGAATGCATACTTCTTCTATAAATTGTGCTGAGTATGGAACATGCCTTGCTATGCAACAAATTGATCAGGAAGACTATGCAAAATAAATCATGCCATGCCACTTGCCTTATACTCATGTTGCCTCAACTGCATCAAATGATAAACTTAGTAAACATATCGTTTGATCACGGATAACTTGTGCACAAGGTCAATGGTTCCTGCGAAGGTCACTGGGACACTGGCACCGATCCGAACCGGGCAAAACTTCACGATAGTCTCACGTGCTAAACGGGATGGCGTGCAGCACCTCACATGCTTTTGTTGCATACCATCCTCATTCAAGACTATAACTCATCCATTATGGCATCAATCCAGTGATCACCACATATATTTAAACCTGTGCAAGATAACTTGTGTCTTCATGGCAGGGAAGAACATGGTAAGTATTGTGCAGGTGGTTCAAACGGGCAGGTAAAGGTCACCGAACGGTGGCAAGTTCATTTCAGTACTTTCTATATATACTGCTTACTTGTAAAATAAACAAAGACAAGATAGAAAGACCACAAATAATATGCATGTTTCATAAAAACAACGTATTGATTGGTATAGTTGGTTAGCTCCCCTTCACCAGTATATTTTGATGTACTGACCCTCGTTGAAACAGGTTCCCTACACCAAGGAGATCCTGCGAGGACCTAAAGTCACTGCCCAATCCAGTCCAGCTTTCAGCGCGTCTTGATCGTGCCATCTTTTGATGCATTTTGAAGAGCCATGGGAAGCCATCGTCCCTCCTGGAGGTCCCTTATTTTGAAGTTTTAGTAAAGGATTTAATGTACAGGACATCTATCTCATTTTGTGTCAACTTTTGTAAGCCTGTGCGGCAACCTTCTGACTCGTTCAAGAGTTTGTAAATAGATGTTCATTATCAATAAAAGAGAACTTTTCCATGTTTCCACTTTGTATTTCAAATTTAACTGCGTACTCTAAATATGTGCTCGCTATGCAAAATACCTTAGCCTTGTGTAGTACGCAACCTAGGCCCGCATGGCGTCACGCCCGGGGACGACTATCGATTCCACGAAATTGGGGCATGACATATCTCTCACACACAAACACACAAACACATACAACAACATAAACACATAAAATCCCCTATGAATATATATATACACAATCACAAATATATATATATATATATATATATATATATATATATATATATATATATATATATATATATATATATATATATATATATATATATATTCACCCACATATAAATAACTAGCTATATATATATATATATATATATATATATATATATATATATATATATATATATATATATATATATATATCCACATATATATATATATAAACACTTATATATATAAACACAACTACCTATTGCTAAATATATATACACCTACACAATCTCATATATCTATAGATAGATATATTTATGTATACACCCTCACACATAAATACAAACAAACACATATACCCAAACATAATATACACTATTATATACAATATATATTACATAATTAGCATATATATATATATAAATACACATGCACAAATAGGAAAGAGGACAATAAACCAAACACGTGGAGTGCACCGCACCCGTATCACACTAATTTTATGATACGCTTACGATACGGCTCTAACACACAACCAAACGCATCCCGGAGGACACGAGAAAGTCTAATATACTAAATATGAATAATACGTATAGTAATTAGATTAACTACGTGTCCGTGTTACAATATAATATAAACAAGGCCCCGTGTTGGAGGAAAACCCCCAAAATTAACCCGTTTCGTCAAATTAATGAGATACGGCCTACACGTATCCAATTATGGATACAAAACTGGTCAAAAATAAGCAATCATATGTCAATTTGATATATTAGACCAAATGACAAATAATACATGTGCCAATCTCGGAATTTTCCCAAAATTGGCACCAAAATGCACATAACTTCCACCATAGGTCTCTTATGAACCTAAAACCAATTCCTATAGGTAGCTGAATACATGTAGGTTGGTTTCTCATGGTTAAATCTCAGATTTAGAACCTAATAAAAGGGAAAAAAAAACTGAAATATAACTATTGGGAGATGGATTCCCAATAAGAAATCCCTAAAATTGGAAAGTAGCTCCTCCTTGTAGATCTTGCCCTCATCCTTCTTGATTCTTGCTTTCTTCTTATAGATCCTTATTGTAGTAGCCTCTATTGAAGAATGGGGACTGAATTTAGGTAGAAATTTGGTGAGAAATGGTGAGGGAATGAAGAAATTAGGAAAGGAGAAAAATATAGATCTAAATAAAATGAACAAAATAAATTGAGATACACTCTATCTCCTCCTCTAATGGATGGTCATAAACCCTCTTCCAAGCAATATAAAATATCCAAAACACCCCTTGGGGCCTCTCATAAAGAAATAATTAAGGAGGAAAGGTTCTAGTCTAATGGTTTCACTAATTAATTCATCCTCCTAATGAATGGGTCTAAACTTGGGTCCAATCTAAACTAACATATAAATATTTGGTTCATACATCTAATTAAACTAATTAGGTCCACTACACAAGTCCAAAATAAATACTACATCTAAACAAACAATAAATAATACAACAAGAATTAATTACTCATGCACAATATTTAAATACAACACATCCTAAAATAAAATACCTGTATCAATTACCAAACTACCCTTGATTAAAAATGTAAGGGTGACACGAATTGCCAAACTTACAGTTGGTCGTATGAGCCTTATCACATTGGGACACATGGCTCATGTTTTGCATATAGCTGGTTAGTCGCTTATGACATAGTCAAATCTAGCACATGGTCATGTTTAGCACAAGGTTGGGTTACTAGGTCCAATCTTCCTTAGGATCAATCACAAGCAATTCTCAAGGCCAACCATTCATAACAAAGAAATATTCCAAGTAAAATAGCTAAGCCGTATGGACAACTTGGCGTATGAGACGGGTGACATATGGACTATCGGCCGCATGCTACCTCAGGTCGCATATTCCTCCAAGCCGCATGCTACCTCAGGCTGCATAAGATCCCAGACCGCATGCTACCTCATGCTGCATACGATCCCATATCGCATGCTCCTACAAGCCACATGCTCCGGACAAAAGTCTACTCTTTTGGAACAAGTGCCGAAGTGATGTGTGTCAGAGAAAAATGACTGAAGTGATGGATGTGACACGTCATAAAGTGTCAGAGAGAAACGACAAAACCATAGAAATATGTGCCAACGGTTCAGAGTCATGCGTCCAAGGAATGGTTGCCGCATAATCTCCAGGTCGCATAGGTTACTCGGCCGCATATTGATCATTTGGACTTTAGCGAATGTTTTCACACACCTGTGTGAAAACATAAGGATTTCAAGGATTAGCTCTAAAATACTTGTGTGATGGCAGTCATGCATCCAACAAGATGGATGCATCATGGTCAATATACGACAAAGATCTCTGGCTGCATAGCACTCAGGCTACAAAGCACTCTCCAAGCCGCATAACTCACTGGCCACATGCAGACTCCTTCTCCAAACAGCAGGTTCAACCATGGCGGAATCTCCAAAAAAATAAATAATATTTTGACCATAAAATCCTCATTTTAAGTCAAAATCAAGTGAACCAAAAGCCAAAATGCTTGAAATTGAAAGCTCTATATTGTAGCTTCCGCCAAAAATATATATTTAATAGATCAAAACCAAGAAAAACTCATGAATCCCAAAAACCCTAAGTTCGAAATATAGATTTACACCAATCCATCCACAAAATCCGAAAACTTTAAGTTCTAAAAGTGTTAAAAATCATACAAAGAATATAATAATTAATTAATATGGAGGGTTTTCCTATTTCTCATGCAAGGTATACTTGTCTATGGAAAATGGGAGAGAAAACTAAAGAGATAGGAAGAAATAAATAAGCGAATAGAGAGAGAAAATGTTGGATTATATATGGTAGGGTTGAGGGTTGAACCAAGGGTTCTCATAACTTGAACCAACCCACAAAATGAACCATGAATCAAGTTAAACCAAAGAATGGGTCTAGTTTTCATGCACATTCAACCATGCTAAAATAAAAATATGTTCCAAATATGTATATCGGGAACAGGGAGTGACACTTGGTTATCCATTCCTTGATCTCTTAACTTTCGAGGATGAAACTTTTTCTCAGTGGGGTATTATGTAGTGCCCCACTTTCAGCGGTTTATTAACGTAATACCTTCATCTTAAACTGAGTATCGGGAAAAACTTTTGACCCAATCGAGCACAAAAAAAGTACAATAAACCTTTCCATCTGATGGATCAACTTTTATTGAAATGAGTCTAATAGTTTTCGTTGGATATTTTACTGCTTGGTTTTTGTATCTTTTTGTGTTTTGTGTTTCTTTTAATGATTGGTTTTCATAGTTCACTATTCTCGCTTGCACATTTATTTTGAATCGTAAGAGAAAGAGATCGAAAGATGCTAACAAAATATTATTGTAATTTTAGGACACATAGCCAAGGAGTGATCGTTGCTTGAGGCTTCCCCATTCCCTCGTTGATTCATTCGGTGAGTGGCTTCCACCCTTTGATGAATCCTTTTGTTTGTATGCTTAATAAAAGAATCTCTAGTCCACTCAGTTGCACGTCCCTAAGTTTATTGTTGCCTCACTAATCAAGATAAGCTAAATGAAAGAATTGTATGCATGTAAATATAGAACTGTTACTTATTTCAAGTTAATATTGTATGTCCCTTATTCATATGCTGCGCAATAAGAATGTGTATAGAAAACCTCTTATAATTTGACAAGTGTTCAGTACTACAAGAAAAGAAACTAATAGTGCACCCTGAGGTACGATCCTTGCGATTTAGTGGGGTATAGATATTTGATAAGTAAATAGGAGATGTAAATGTATGCTTGTGTTAAGAACTGTGCCTTAAAATATTTTATCTGATAGAAGTTCATGTATTGCATCGGCCTCGGACAACTTGTGCACAAGGTAATAGTCTCTCGAACGGTTCCTGGGGCACTAGGAATCGGTCGGTCCAGAAGAGATTGTGATAGCATCCTGAGGAACGGTCCTTGAGATATAGTGGGGTGTTATATCCATTAGTGCAGAAAGGAACCTTGCGTCATAGCTGCTAATGTTCACGTTATGTTGGGGTGATATGCTATAGCCGAGTCGCATCTCCCGATATTCATGCGTACTAGTGCAGAGTTGAACCTTGAGTCACCGCTGCTAATTCATGAGGAAGAACTCTCATGGAAAATCATGTAGTTAGGTAGTATGCTAGGTTCAACCTTCTTGCAAGCCTAAACGATAGATGCCAAGTCCCTTGAGATATAGATGTCAAATCCCTTGAGATTATATGTATATGCAAATTATGGATAACTTGTATGTTTGCTGCAAGGATAATGACCGACCGTGGGTAAGATTTATCATTATGTGGCTTATTTTATTATTTATATTCATTTTACGGGGATACCGACGAACAAGAGGGTATCGTGTGTCGCCATGTAGCTGCGGTTAGGTGTACACGACTGGTGGCAGATCAAGAAGCTGGATCTCGCCATAAAATTTTAGGATGGAAAGATTACTTGGGGAATCTTTAAGGATGCATTCATGGGATAATATCTCCCGCTAGTTGTCAGACAGAGAAAGGAAGACGACTTCACCAAACTTAAGTAAGGGAGCATGTCCGTCGAAGACTATGAGTTAGAATTCTCCAAACTTTCTATTTTTGCTAGCTCGATGATTCCTAACGAAGAAGCCTGTATACATCGGTTTATAAAAGGCCTGAATGACGATATTAGGAAAGATGTCATGAACCGAGAGTGTACAATATACCTTAAAGCTTTTGAGACAGCAGATCAGAATAAACAATTCACTCGACCAAGTGCTACCGAGACGGCTACTCGGAATTCTCCTACCAAAAGATACCATTATGGGGAGAGAAAGGCCGATACTGAGAAGAAGGCCGATATAAAGTAGTACTGTGGGAAAGAGTGCAGTTACTGCGGATGTCGTGGTCACACTAAGGAAGTTTGCCATTCCTTTAATAAAGAGTTCTTCAGTTATGACCAAAAAGGTCATGAGATCAGGGACTGTCTGACAAGGAAGCCTGAACCCCAGAATCGAAACGACGGTACTGAGCGTGAGCAGAATCCAAATCCGGTGCCACCTTCCGGCAATAGGTAGCCTGATCCGATGGGGAGGGCCAGAGTGTTTAATCTGAACCAATTGCGAGGCAAGGCGGATCACGCTATTGCTGAGTCAGATTCCATTGACCTCTTGATGCCTTGGTTATCATTCCTTGATCTCTTAAGTTTCAAGGACAAAACTATTTCTCAGTGGGGTATTATGTAGTGTCCCGCTTCCAGCGGTTCACTAACGTAATACCTTCAGCTTGTGACTATGTTTTAAACTGAATATCGGGGAAATCTTATGACCTAATCGAGCACGGACGAAGTACAATAAATATTTTCAACAGATGGATCGGCTTCTATTAAAATGAGTCCAATAGTTTTCGTTGGATGTTTTGCATCTTGGTTTTTTTGTCGCTTTATTTTTATGTTGCTTTCAATGATTGGTTTTCATATTTTACTTTTCTCGCTTGCGCATTCATTTTAAATTGTATGAGAAAACGATCGAAGGATGCTTACCAAATGATGTTATAATTTCAGGATGCATAACCAATGAGTGATCGCTGCGAGAGGTTTTCCCATTCCTTCGTTGATTTATTTGGTGAGTTCGGCCCTTCGATGAATCCTTTTGTCTACACGCTTAATAAAATAATCTCTAGTCCACTCAGTTGCATGTCCCTAAGTTTAATGTTGCCTCACTAATCAAGATAAGCTAAATGAAAGAACTACATGCTTGTAATTATAGAACTGTTTCTTATTTCAAGTTAATATTGCATGTCCCTTATTCATATACTGCAAAACAAGAATGTGTATAGAAAACCTCTTATGATTTGACAAATGTTTAGTGCTACAAGAAAAGGAACTAATAGTGCACCATGAGGTACAGTCCTTGCAATCTAGTGGGGTATAGCTATAAGATAAGTAAAGAGGAGATGGAAATGTGTGCTTGTGTTCATAACTATGCCTTGAAAAGTTTTATCTGATAGAATTTTATGTATTGCATCGGCCTCGGACAACTTGTGCATAAGATAATAGTCTCTCGAACGGTTCCTGGGCACTGGAAATTAGTCGATCCGGAAGAGATTGTGATAGCACCCTGAGGGACGGTCCTTGAGATCTAGAGGGGTGTCACGACCCGTACCCGGTTTAGGGGCACGAGTGCGTGGGTACGTCCAGCCTACGCCGCAGCATCGGCGGTAGAACGCTGTCAAGGTCTTGATACTATCTAGCTAATGTCACACAAACATCCAATCTCCATAAGGAGGCATGGATGACACAAATAAATGAAAACATACTCAATCACAGGATTATAGCACGATAAGATAACGAACAGAAATTAAATACAACACAAGTCAACAAAGCAATAACTTAACTCAACAATATCCAAGTCTCATAAAAATGCCGGAGACAAATCCGGTACCAATAATCTACAGAAAGAACTAACTAAAATATAGTAATTTCCGGCTGGCCTCTCGGAATCACAACTATCTATCAAGCCCAAGTGCAGCTACTCACCATATGGTCCATAAAGTATCGGACAGCGGTCCTCTAAGGCATAGTCTGGAAAAATGTTTCCAGTCAGGAAGGAGCAAAGCACAATCTCAAATAACAGTTCCATTTAATTGATAAGGACTATAAAGTAATAAATATGTCATGCTAGCTACTGAAAAGACAGTGAAATAAATGCAATGGCAATTAAAGAGAGACAGGCAATGTAAAGAGACAGGCAATAGGCAATATGATACAGTCAGTGCATGTATGAAAATAAAAAGAACAAGAACAATATCATATACGGGTGATGTAGTATATGATTTAAATAGGGAACTGTAATCTATTCTAAGTGTTTGAAATAGTAGTTCAAAATGTGATCGGCTTGGGAACATGTACGATAGCTACAGGGCCTGGCTAATCATGGGTGAAGAGCATGATTAACACTTACATTGTTCTATACTACAATAAGAGGTTATGATCACATTTCTTACTAACTACTTCTCCGCCCCCAACTAGTACTGTGGATCCAACCATGACACGTCACGATACACGAGCAAGTCCAGTTTATCATGTACGATATCTAATATACATGTCGTGTACAATGTCAATACGATAATCAAGATAACATCTCATGACTGCAGATCCAAGCTATACTAGTCCGTGTAACACAGTGTCAAGGATTCAGTTGTAATATTTCAAGATTATTGAATTTATAAAAATTATCAAGAAATTGGAAATTATCAGAGAATGTACTTGCCTTTGGTCCTTAGCTGGTATTTATGGATGTCCTGTTCCAGAGTATTCCCTGGTGAACCAACAGTCCTAAAGACATAACACAATATAACATTTGCATCAGAAGCTACGCTAACACACAGTCAAAACACTGGCCTCAGGGCCATGCCAGGCAGGGCACTAGTCAGCTAGGGTCACCTAGTAGGGATACCTATTTAAAACACATTACCTATTTTTAATACTTACAATATTTATACAAGCACCAAAATGTATTTATAATATATATATATATATTTATGCCTTTTAAATACATATTTGATTTATACTAGTTGAACATTATGTATGTATACTCATATATATGTCAAAAATACTTTTTTTTTTTTTAGAATACATATATTGTCAACATTATCATACTAATATTAATTCACCAAATTAATTTTTTTATACCACATAAAATACCTAGAATAAATAATATACATATTAGTTAAACAATAACTGTGTACTATATATATACCAACTTAAAATATATGTATATTTATACAAATTAATCATATACATGTATATTACAAATATAAGTATGAACTTAATCAAAGAATGTACAAATTAAATTTATACTATATATATATACAGAATGCCAATTAATTCATATATTAAAATATGTTTTATTACACATATACTACATGAAACTATACCAAATAAATATATGTATGTTTATACCAAAAATATGCATACATATATATATATATCAAAAATAATTATACACATAAAATATATATACAATTACCTATACATTAGTTATATATACACATTAATATATTACATTAGTTATATATATTCATTAACTATCCATTAATACATATACTAGTATATACATATACATTAATATATAAATTTTATTATACACATACATTATATCACAGGGAAAGAGGGAAGAGGGGAGGAGAGGAGGCTTACTGTGGCTTGGGTTTGCTGTCCGCCGGAGTTCGGCAGGAGGGAGGAATGCCGGAGTAGCGGATCAAGGAGGGAGAGGAGCAGCAGGGGGAAATGGGGTTGGCCGCCGGCCGCTGGACGTGCGAGACAGCGTCGGACGGGGGTCTGGAGGATGAGGGGCTCGTGCTGGAGGAGGCCGGAGGGAGATGCTCGGGGTTCGGCCACCGGAGCAGGTCGGCGGTGAAGTGCAGCAGGGAGAGGTGGTTGGCTGCCGGGCCGTAGGGGTTGGCCGGACAGGCCGGAGGGAGGAAGAATCCGTGAGGGGGCCGCACTTGTGGTGGTGGTAGATGGAGATGGTGGTGGTGGTTGTACGGTGAAGATGGAGGTGGTGGTGTCGGCCGGCTGTAGGGAGGAGCTCGAGAGCTTGGTCGGTGCACAGCAGCTAGGGGAGTGGCCGGGAAGAGCTCGGCCGGCCGGACTGTCGCAGCAAGGCGGAGGTTGCAATGGGGTCGAGTCGGAGTTGTGGTCGGGCCGCGCCGGAGTGCACAGGGGCAGCCGCCGGTGAACAGGAACTGCGGGCAGCAGCAGTATGGGGGGAATGAACAGTATCCCCCCCTTTCAAATTTGAATTTAAATGAAAGAGAAAAGGAAGAAGAAGGAAGAAGAAGAAGAAAGGAAGGAGAAGAAGAAAAAGAATTACATACGTAGGGGAGAGGGAGGAGGCTTGTGAAGAGGGTGTGGGAAAACCTAGGTTGCCTAGGGATTAGGGTTGATGTAGACATAACATTATATAGGGAAGAGGGTTTGTGAATCTAATGGTGAGGATGCACCCAATTAAATGGGTGGTCCAGATTGTTCATGAAGGAAATTTCATGTGAGAAAAATGCAATTTGGTCCACAAATAAATAACCCTTCCATTTGGTCTTGGACAATGGGTGATGACACCTACAATTGAATAATTGCAACTTAGCCCCTTAAATTCGGGAAATTGCACAAACACATAAAATGACGAAAATTTGGCGGGCGATTTGGTGTCCGGTGTTTTGTAGGGTCAGGGGGCGCTGTAAGTTGGGTACGGGCTTAAATAGCAGGGCACTGGAATTAAATTGGAATTTCAGAATCAGATAAAATGGTATCCTCAAATTAATTAGAAATAAATGCAAGTTGTGTTCTAAAATTAATTAGGAGTACATGGGACCAAAATCAGGTCAGGTCATCAATACCAATAATGAAGAAGACTCAGAACAGAATATTACCCTAAATTGGGCCGCACGAAAAATAGGTCAAGATTGCCTCCAATTTTAATTGGAACGCACAACGATACAAAATAAGGATTTATTAAATAACGTCCGCGATGATTTTTGTGCGGCCAGAATTAATGCACAGGGAGCAAAATTATGAGTTGCAAAAATAGCAGAATGGAAGGCGGGCATGTCTAGGGCAAGATTGTGAAATTTGTTTGGAGACAAAAGATAGGGTAGTGCTCCAAATATCGAAACAAAGGCAATGCGCAATAATTAAATAAATTATGATAATTAATGAAAATATCCAAGAATTAAATTCTAAATAAATCAATCAAATACAGAATTCCATAATTCCGACAGGTATTCGTCTACTGGCTTCTAGGTCAAGTCTGCTAGCTCAAAATAAATGAACACTGTATATAATACTATATATTTAAATAACACATCACACATAATTATTTTAAAATCAAAATACACTATCATGCAATTAATTAATTGTAACTACAATAATATTAAATATTGTAAAAAGTCGAAATTACTCCTGTTTTCAGAATGTGGTAGTGACAAGTCTACCCACCTTAAAAGAATTTCGTCCTCGAAATTTAAAATTCTCATAGTAGTGTTTATCATACACATTATTATTTCCCTCAAAATTTAAATTCATCATCCATGAAATCAGGTTATAATCCACAATGTCCCTTCACGACTTTTCAAAAAATTTGAATTATTTGCATTCCTGAAAAATCCTCGAATTAGAATCAAAGTCCATTTTTATCAAAAAATTTCTTGAAAGTTTTAGTTAATAATTCAATACTCAGAATTTAATATCCACTCCTCAATTTGATTTTAATTAATGCACATATATAAAAATGTAATCTCGTCCAAAAAGTTTGAATTCCACATTAATCCATCAAAATTTTATTTCTCGATTTCCTCTTCCTCAAAATACTCAACAATGTGATACTTATGGATTTTCTAATTGCAACATCCACATATAAAATTTTAAAATTTTCATAACTTGCAATCAAATCAATATATTGATAAATCTCCCAAAATTTCCAATTCTAATAACCAATTTAAGTATGTCATAATCTTCCTGGAATTAATAAATCATAAATTTTGCCATGTTAAATTCTTGGCCCTTTATTTAAATCGATGTTTATCCTCAAATTTTAATCATCTTGTCTCTCCTGTCAAGTCAATCCCTTTCGTGAATCTTCGTCATGGTTAAACCCCAATAATCATGGTCTAAAAATCTTTCCTACAATCATACAACATGCAACCTAAGGGGAATATGTACGGTCATGGTGTCTTGTCATGGTATTGCAGTCTCTATATCAGGGGTACCATTAACTACATTCTAACAAGAAATCATGCATACAAGCTACGGTACTAGGGTATCAATCAATCAATCAAATAAGGAGGGACAGAAGGAAGGAAATAACAGAACCTGCTAACACATTACCTGCAGTATCGGTCTCCTCGACCGTCATCGCAAATGCCCCTCCCTGCTGGGGTGGTTCCCTTCGCGGGTGCTGAGCAATATACGGTTCCACAGGTAGCCTAACTGGATCTCTATAATCTAAAACTGCACGCTGGCCGGGAAGATAAGGGGCTAGAAGACAATCCCTTACTCGATGTCCCACAGCGCCGCAGTGCAAACAAAGTCCTAGCCTCGTTCTACAGCTCTCCCAAAGGTGACCTGGCTTCTTACAGAAATGACAAGTCTGCTGTGTCTCTCTTGGAAGCTGTTGCTGATTCTGCTCAACACGGACTGGTTCCTGGTACTGCTGTTGATACTGATACGCCCATAGATGTTGCTGGGTAGGAACTGGTGCTAGGTACTGCGGTGGATGCTGAAATGTCCATGGTTGTTACTGAATATGAAATGGTACTTGGTACTGCTATTGGTGCTGAATACGGGGATGCTTGGCCGGTCCTGCGCTACTATTCGTATCTCCCAAAGTATTGTGACTTCTCTTAGGCCGGAGATCCAGATCCTCTTCTGCAATCTGAGCATCCATCAAGATAGCCTCAAAGGTAGCGGTACGACGACCAGAAGTACGTGACCTAATCTCTCTCGTCAGTCCCTTTCTAAATTTTCGGGCTCGATCTCCTGGGTCTCGAATCATAGATGATGCAAAACGACTCAATCTACAAAATTCTGCAGCGTACTCGTCGACCGACATGTTTTCTTGAACTAAGTCATGAAACTGACTTTCCAAGGTTCCCAATGCCACGTCGGGAAAGAACTTCTCCTTGAAGAGTTCCTTGAAGGTCTCCCAAGTAAGTCCTTGTGCAGTAATTCTCGGCTCTGTGCGATACCACGTGAGTGCGATATCGAACATCTGACTGCCAGCGGCTTCTATCTGCAAGTTCTCCGGAATCTAGGTCAATCGCAGGCTTCTCTCTATATCCTCTAGCCAGTCGTCAGCGTAGAGTATTCCTTCGGTGCCTTTGAACTCTCGAGGCATCATTCTTTTGAAATCCACTATAGTGCCTGATCTCTGCTGTTGCTGACCAGGAAACTGCTGGTACTGTGCTACTCTCTCCAAAGCTTGGAGAGTCACTTGATGAGCATTCTCCATGTTTTCTTTCATCAGCTCGGTTTGTGCCTGGTACGCTTCTTCTTGCACCCTCTGAGCCTCAGCTTGAACTCGCTGAGCATCTGCCGTCACTCTCTGGGCATCTACCATGCCTTGGATCAAAGTAAACATCTGCGTTCCGTCAATGGGCAAACCTCCGGGAATCGGAGTCGGCGGAGGTGGAAGGTTGTCCGTCACAGCTGCGGCAATCTTCTGAACAGGTGGAGGAGGAGGATCCCCGATAGGTGCAGATACACCTACGTGCATCGGAGATGTAGGAGGAACTACGGCTGTCTGTCCCTCAGGTGGAGAGGTGGCAGACCCCTCTAAAGCTGATGTTCCCGCTCTCATAGATCGTGTCTTCGGCGGCATCCTGAAGACAGACCCAAAAGAATCAATTTAGGCAAAAATGCGATATCATCAAGGAAGGACAGTACAGTTCTAAAGAAGCAACATTCAAGATAAAAGATTGGAAATAAACCCTAGTTGTGATTGCACCGGTCAAAGGTGCATCTAAGGTTTGATACCTTTATCCCCTAGGTATCACAGTTCTACTTGAAACATACTCACTGCTAGCTTCCTTACCTACTGCAATCGTCGATGCTAGTTATTCTTATCACTCAAATTTATAACAATTGTAATACACTATTCTAAGGACTGCACTCTCTAATACAATCCTAGATGAACACCTAAGCCAGTTGGCGGTAAAATCTCAATCATGCTCAAACCAACATATCCTTACATATGCACCTCATCTACTATTTACTAATATCTCTCTCTCACTATAAGATTTTATCCTCAAATGAAATTCCTGAAAATAACTCCTTGAATAAATTTTAAGTAAAATGCATACACTTTCCTCAAGACCAATTATCTAAATACTGAAATGAAAATTTAATCACTCAAAAATCCTTACAGCTTGTTTAGGTTCAATCAAATTGAATCTGAATTCCTCAAAAAGTTTTAATGACAATATTTCAACTTCTCAAAATTCAAAAATTTGAAATTCACTTTTAATCTTCAATTATAGATTTAAATCCACCTTCTGTAATCCAATAGCTCTAATGTTAATCTTCCTCGCTGTCCTCATCGTCATGCGTCATCAGATAATACCATAAATCAGTCTGCAAATTCATCTTGATATGAAATCGAACCCCTCTATGAAACCAAAATTCTAACTTAATACCTAATCAACAACAATCAAATTCAATATCAATAAGTGAGAATGGACGGAACAAGGGAATAATTTTTAAATTGGAAAATTTAACAAGATTCTCAGGGGTCATCCCAGGAATCTCTCAAGGAATTGTGATTGAGTATTCGCTCTCGTCCTAGTATCCTATGTCCTAGATCCTATCGCAGGTACGCAGTAGTATAACAAGGATGCCACACTACTACGACATCGCACAACTTGCGAAGTCTGACCTGTATGGGCCACCACTAAAAACGTGTCACGACCTGCACCCGGTTTAGGGGCACGAGTGCGTGGGTACGTCCAGCCTACGCCGCAGCATCGGCGGTAGAACGCTGTCAAGGTCTTGATACTATCTAGCTAATGTCACACAAACATCCAATCTCCATAAGGAGGCACGGATGACACAAATAAACGAGCACATAATCAATCACAGGATTACAGCACGATAAGATAACGAACAGAAATTAAATACAACACAAGTCAACAAAGCAATAACTTAACTCAACAATATCCAAGTCTCATAAAAATGCCGGAGACAAATCCGGTACCAATAATCTACTGAAAGAACTAACTAAAATATAGTAATTTCCGGCTGGCCTCTCGGAATCACAACTAACTATCAAGCCCAAGTGCAGCTACTCACCATATGGTCCATAAAGTGTCGGACAGCGGTCCTCTAAGGCATAGTCTGGAAAAATATTTCCAGTCAGGAAGGAGCAAAGCACAATCTCAAATAACAGTTCCATTTAATTGATAAGGACTATAAAGTAATAAACATGTCATGCTAGCTACTGAGAAGACAGTGAAATAAATGCAATGGCAATTAAAGAGAGACAGGCAATGTAAAGAGATAGGCAATAGGCAATATGATACAGTCAGTGCATGTATGAAAATGAAAAGATCAAGAACAATATCATATACGGGTGATGTAGTATATGATTTAAATAGGGAACTGTAATCTATTCTAAGTGTTTGAAATAGTAGTTCAAAATGTGATCGGCTTGGGAACATGTACGATAGCTACAGGGCCTGGCTAATCATGGGTGAAGAGCATGATTAACACTTACATTGTTCTATACTACAATAAGAGGTTATGATCACATTTCTTACTAACTACTTCCCCGCCCCCAACTAGTACTGTGGATCCAACCATGACACGTCACGATACACGAGCAAGTCCAGTTTATCATGTACGATATCTAATATACATGTCGTGTACAATGTCAATACGATAATCAAGATAACATCTCATGACTGCAGATCCAAGCTATACTAGTTCGTGTAACACAGTGTCAAGGATTCAGTTGTAACATTTCAAGATTATTGAATTTATAGAAATTATCAAGAAATTAGAAATTATCAGAGAATGTACTTGCCTTTGGTCCTTAGCTGGTATTTATGGATGTCCTGTTCCAGAGTATTCCCTGGTGAACCAACAGTCCTAAAGACATAACACAATATAACATTTGCATCAGAAGCTACGCTAACACACAGTCAAAACACTGGCCTCAGGGCCATGCCAGGCAGGGCACTAGTCAACTAGGGTCACCTAGTAGGGATACCTATTTAAAACACATTACCTATTTTTAATACTTACAATATTTATACAAGCACCAAAATGTATTTATAATATATATATATATTTATGCCTTTTAAATACATATTTGATTTATACTAGTTGAACATTATGTATGTATACTCATATATATGTCAAAAATACTTTTTTTTTTAGAATACATATATTGTCAACATTATCATACTAATATTAATTCACCAAATTAATTTTTTTATACCACATAAAATACCTAGAATAAATAATATACATATTAGTTAAACAATAACTGTGTACTATATATATACCAACTTAAAATATATGTATATTTATACAAATTAATCATATACATGTATATTACAAATATAAGTATGAACTTAATCAAAGAATGTACAAATTAAATTTATACTATATATATATACAGAATGCCAATTAATTCATATATTAAAATATGTTTTATTACACATATACTACATGAAACTATACCAAATAAATATATGTATGTTTATACCAAAAATATGCATACATATATATATATATCAAAAATAATTATACACATAAAATATATATACAATTACCTATACATTAGTTATATATACACATTAATATATTACATTAGTTATATATATTCATTAACTATACATTAATACATATACTAGTATATACATATACATTAATATATAAATTTTATTATACACATACATTATATCACAGGGAAAGAGGGAAGAGGGGAGGAGAGGAGGCTTACTGTGGCTTGGGTTTGCTGTCCGCCGGAGTTCGGCAGGAGGGAGGAATGCCGGAGTAGCGGATCAAGGAGGGAGAGGAGCAGCAGGGGGAAATGGGGTTGGCCGCCGGCCGCTGGACGTGCGAGACAGCGCCGGACGGGGGTCTGGAGGATGAGGGGCTCGTGCTGGAGGAGGCCGGAGGGAGATGCTCGGGGTTCGGCCACCGGAGCAGGTCGGCGGTGAAGTGCAGCAGGGAGAGGTGGTTGGCTGCCGGGCCGTAGGGGTTGGCCGGACAGGCCGGAGGGAGGAAGAATCCGTGAGGGGGCCGCACTGGTGGTGGTGGTAGATGGAGATGGTGGTGGTGGTTGTACGGTGAAGATGGAGGTGGTGGTGTCGGCCGGCTGTAGGGAGGAGCTCGAGAGCTTGGTCGGTGCACAGCAGCTAGGGGAGTGGCCGGGAAGAGCTCGGCCGGCCGGACTGTCGCAGCAAGGCGGAGGTTGCAATGGGGTCGAGTCGGAGTTGTGGTCGGGCCGCGCCGGAGTGCACAGGGGCAGCCGCCGGTGAACAGGAACTGCGGGCAGCAGCAGTATGGGGGGAATGAACAGTATCCCCCCCTTTCAAATTTGAATTTAAATGAAAGAGAAAAGGAAGAAGAAGGAAGAAGAAGAAGAAGAAGAAAGGAAGGAGAAGAAGAAAAAGAATTACATACGTAGGAGAGAGGGAGGAGGCTTGTGAAGAGGGTGTGGGAAAACCTAGGTTGCCTAGGGATTAGGGTTGATGTAGACATAACATTATATAGGGAAGAGGGTTTGTGAATCTAATGGTGAGGATGCACCCAATTAAATGGGTGGTCCAGATTGTTCATGAAGGAAATTTCATGTGGGAAAAATACAATTTGGTCCACAAATAAATAACCCTTCCATTTGGTCTTGGACAATGGGTGATGACACCTACAATTGAATAATTGCAACTTAGCCCCTTAAATTCGGGAAATTGCACAAACACATAAAATGACGAAAATTTGGCGGGCGATTTGGTGTCCGGTGTTTTGTAGGGTCAGGGGGCGCTGTAAGTTGGGTACGGGCTTAAATAGCAGGGCACTGGAATTAAATTGGAATTTCAGAATCAGATAAAATGGTATCCTCAAATTAATTAGAAATAAATGCAAGTTGTGTTCTAAAATTAATTAGGAGTACATGGGACCAAAATCAGGTCAGGTCATCAATACCAATAATGAAGAAGACTCAGAACAGAATATTACCCTAAATTGGGCCGCACGAAAAATAGGTCAAGATTGCCTCCAATTTTAATTGGAACGCACAACGATATAAAATAAGGATTTATTAAATAACGTCCGCGATGATTTTTGTGCGGCCAGAATTAATGCACAGGGAGCAAAATTATGAGTTGCAAAAATAGCAGAATGGAAGGCGGGCATATCTAGGGCAAGATTGTGAAATTTGTTTGGAGACAAAAGATAGGGTAGTGCTCCAAATATCGAAACAAAGGCAATGCGCAATAATTAAATAAATTACGATAATTAATGAAAATCTCCAAGAATTAAATTCTAAATAAATCAATCAAATACAGAATTCCATAATTCCGACAGGTATTCGTCTACTGGCTTCTAGGTCAAGTCTGCTAGCTCAAAATAAATGAACACTGTATATAATACTATATATTTAAATAACACATCACACATAATTATTTTAAAATCAAAATACACTATCATGCAATTAATTAATTGTAACTACAATAATATTAAATATTGTAAAAAGTCGAAATTATCCCTGTTTTCAGAATGTGGTAGTGACAAGGGGTGTTGTGTCCATTAGTGCAGAGTGGAACCTTGTGTCATAGCTGCTAATGTTCATGTTATATTGGGGTGATATGCTGTAACCGAGTCGCATCTCCCGACATTTATGCATACTAGTGCAGAGATGAACCTTGAGTCACTGTTGCTAATTCATGAGGAAGAACTCTCATAGGCCATAATGTAGTTAGGTAGCATGCTAGGTGCAACCTTCTTGCAAGCCTAACCGATAGATGCCAAGTTCCTTGAGATATAGATGCCAAGTACCTTGAGATTATATTTATATACAAATTATGGATAACTTGTATGTCTGTTGCAGGGATAATGACCGACCGTGGGTAAGATTTATCATTATGTGGCTTAATTTATTGTTTATGTTCATTTGCATGCCTTGCTAAAAAGAACCTAGACAACTCGAAAGATTACTTAATGAGCATGCTAGATTCACAAGTTTACTTAGTGTAGATTATCAGGTGAGTTTGGCTTCGGTCGCTCGCCAGTACATGTGGGGTGCTGACCCACGTTTGTGGGCATTTTTAGGTTCTGATGATATGACTGTCGCAAGCCTCTTCAATATGTAGGAGCGCATCCAATCCAGTAAAAATTATGCTTGTTGCAAGCCAAGCTTCTTCTTTCCAGTCTGTTAGTTTCCTTTCTATTACAAGTTTCCTTCAAGGTATTTTAATTATTTCCCTAGTATAAGGATATGATGTATGGGCATTGTGTCTAGTTTTGGATTTCAAAGAGATGTAAGCCAACTATAGCATATTTTGTAATCAGCCAAGCAAATGCATTGTAATCCTATTTCAGTATTTCAATAAAGAAGTATTTTGGTTCATATCAAATGTGTTCAATCTTTGGTTTTCTATAAATAAATATTTGTGTTTCTATATATATATCTTGTCTATTTTTTGTTTTGTGCAGGTACTATGCCTTGTCCAAGAGCAACTTAATCTTGCACGGTATCACACCAAAGTGAGATGATCGGTTTCATAAGGCAAAAGCGAGGACGATTGTCCCTTGCGGGATCGGGGCATGACAACTTAAGCTTCCTAATATCGTTATTCAGGTCTTCTATAAATCGATGTGTAGGGGCTTCCTCGTTAGAAATTATCGAGCTATCGAACTTAGCAAACTTGAAGAATACTGACTCATAATCTTTGACGAATATGCTCCCTTGCTTAAGTTTGGTAAACTTGTCTTCCTTTCTCTGTCTTACAGGTGACGGGAGATTGTCATGATCTGCACGAGAGATTGTCACAAACCGCACCCAGTGTAAGGGTACGAGAACGTGGGTACGTCCAGCCTACGTCGCAACATCAATGTTAGAATGCTGTCTAGGTAAACAATACTATCTAAACATCTCACAAATATATATATATATATATATATATATATATATATATATATATATATATATATATATATATATATATATATATATATCCGTCAAGATATATCAAATCCAAGTGGAGAAAAAAATAAACAATACTCAATCACAATAAAACTAGAGGAAGATGTAGCATGATATGGAATAGAGGAAATAGAATCACAAGTCACAATATAACTCATAACCAAGTCTAATAAACTAGCACAATAGTCTCAAATATAATACATGCCAAAATATCTAAGCTATGACATAACCAATACAATAGTCTAAACATCTGTAACTCGCTGATCATCCCCCGGTATCAGCTCCTCCGGAACCACCGTCTCTAACTCTACACCCACTACATTCTGAGGTCCATAGTGTGTAGGATACCAGTCGTCTAAATCATCTAAAAAGTATATCCAGCCAGGATTGGAGCAAAGCATACCTCTAACAACAGTTCCAAATAAATGATAAAGACTATGTGACAATAAATAGAGAGAATATAGAAGATAAATAGAGCATGAACAAAAAATATACATAGTATGGAAATATTGTAAATAGTATAAGAGAGATGAGAATCATATACAAGAGTCAGGAAATATAACTAACTAAGTGAGAGAGTACTAGCTTTGATATATGATTGGCTTGGGAACATATATATGAATCATAGCCTGGCTAATCATATATAAAATATATGATTAACACTAATATGGTACTTGTACAGGAATACTTGTATATGATGGGTATGATCACATATCTAACTAACACTCCCCAAATCCCGAATAGTACAGTGGATCCAACCATTGCACGTTACGACACAGGATTCTCCAAGAAGGTAGAAAATATCCCCAGGAATCAATGTCCATACAAGTACAAGAGCAACATGACATGTACATGATATGCTAGGAACTACTGGGAATAACATCTCATGACGGGATACGAAAATACCAATCCTTGTAACCATGTGTCAAGAAGTCAAGGATATCTACACTAGATACAAGAAACATAGAAGATATCATAAACGAAAAACTATCAGAGAATGTACTCGCCTGAGGTCCTGAGCTAACAATACCAATCTGTGCCTGGACTGGTGTCATACTGACCTATATATGAAATATCATGTCACTTGGGTGTAATGAATGAGAAATGAGTTAAAAATTCACTAATATAATTTTTCTAGGCCATTTCTAGGTCCTCTAGTTAAACTAGGTGTTTACCTTAGTTGTGTAACGCCCCGTTCGTCCCGTTCCCCCTATTCGGGGAGCGCGGCTAAGATATGCTTGGTACCGTTCGATCGGGACAGATTGAATCAAGATCCTTTCCTCGTTATGGATTGGTTTCTTCGGAATCAGGTCCCATAATCAATGGATCGTGCCTCAAGGAAGGACTCGGCGGCAGAGTAGAGAGAGGCCTTTCCGTTGTGTTGGTTTTCCTTGCCCGTTTTCGATTGCCGCTTGGTTGCGTACTTGTTGGTTTTAGGACTTGCATTTTCTTGAACGGTTTTGATGGATTTCATTGCTTTCGTTCTTAGGATTTTGCATTTCGTATCGAGCCTTGGAGACCGAAGCAGGAGGTATTGATCATCCGTTGGTGCGTGCAGGTGATCGTGTAGACAACGCGCGAGCGGAGTCTTAGAGATCTCTCCTTCTTCTTCCTATTCAACCAACTTGTGAGTGGCTCTATTTCGATAAGCACCTTCTTTCCAAGGGCTCCATTCTTAATAAAATTGACTCAGTTGTGCATTCAATCAAACGATACCAATTAAGTAACAAGTTGGATAACAAGATAAGATGAGAAGTAGGCTTGGAACACCCATTGCTTGTCATACAAAACCTTGCATAAATTTATTGATGCATGCATGTTCGTTGGGTGTTTAATGGGTTGGTATTTATTGATAGTTCAAAGTGTTCTTCTATAAACTGCTGCATGTTATTTCATATAACTTGTTGGTTGATTGTGATAGTACAGTAAAGCAGTTTCGTACATGATGTTCTTTAAATCGCTAGTAAGTAAATCTATGAAGTTCGGTTCATAGAAATGGTCATGGGAATTCTTGTGCACAAGGGATCCAGGTTCCTGCGAACGGTTACCGGGGCACCGGGCCGTTTCGACCCGGGCGGAATCTACTTTCTTAGTCGTGCTAAAATGAGTTAGCACAGGAAGCGGGGAATTGTAGCGGGGCTAGCTACCCGCGCTGCAAGCGTCGCCGCCAGCCCAGACTAAACCCATGATGGCTCCTAAACAACAAAGAAAGATGTTGTGTATATTTAAACTGTGCAGACTAACTATGTCTTCGTGACAGGGAAGGCTATGGTAAGTTGTACAGGTGGTTCAGACGGTACAGGTAAAGTCACCGAACGGTGGCATGTGGAGTTATGTTATTTTGTTCTTGCATACCTGCTAAATGAAATCTGATCTAGGCAAGAATAGAAAGTCACATAAACACATAAATGTTGCATGTTCATTTAAAACTCATCTAAAGAGCTTGGTAAAGTTGAGCAGCTAGCCTTCACCAGTACTTTTCGAAGTACTGACCCTCGTTGTAGCAGGTTCCCCGGCGCAAGGCAACGCGGCGAGGAGCTGAAAATCTCTCCAAACTTTTGGGATTCTTGGCGGTTCGTGGCCAAGACTTTTGGAGGCTCAAGCTAGAAGCCTTCCCCTCTCTCTCCGTTGCAGAAATAACGCTAAGGCGATGGTGCTTACCCGCACCCAAGGAGTTTTGTGTTTTGAAACTATATAAAGGGATATAATGTATGGATCGGCTATCTCATTTTGCGTCCAAGTTTGTAAGCCCGTGGGGCATTTTATACTTTTGAGTCAAGCAATGTAATAAGATGTTCATTATAAATAAAAGAGAAACTTTTCTATGCCTCAACCTTGTGTTATCTTATTTTGTCTACTCTGTTGTATTGATCTAAAGAATATCCTTATGCCTAAGGCCTCGTGCACGCGCGCCCTACGCGTGCACGGCATCGCGCCCCTGGGACGATTATCGATTAGGCGAAATCGGGGCGTGATATATTGGTATCAGAGCATGCTTCAGATCCTTTGATCTCACAAAGAAAGTTTCTAAGGAGGACTCTGTACCTCCCGAGTAGACCCTTGAATTCGCTTGGCCAAAATGAGATGCGTTCCATACAATAAGTCTAAATATTTTTGAAAAGTGCGTGGGAATTATACGATTGCTTGGACGGGATTATGATGTGAGGGCTTTTGTCCCAACTTATAGAGGATGTTTTGAGAGGAGACTTGTGTTATAATCGGCAAGTTATATGTCTATATGAAAACACCAAATGAGTAGAGTGCGAGATAAGAATATCGTTCAGACAGTGGTCTATGCACATGGCCTTTTGGCCAATTTGTGTTAAGTATCGTGCACCAAGACCCTTGGTGCTAGTGAGTTACAGCGAGAATTGGGTATTGTTGGGATGAGAATAAAGTTGACTTGGAGAGAAATCGATAGAGACGTTATCGGATTGCCGCTAAGGCGAGTAATGGGAATCGTGTAGGGAATTTTCAGAAATAGTTTGGACGGTTATTCATAGCGATAAGTTATGATTTGAAGCATAGTCTGTATAGAGGACTATGAATACAGGTGTGTACGAGTCTAAGATCGCTAAGGCGATAAATAGGGACTGTGTTGGAGTTCTAAGGAACGAATTGGGCATACGAGTGAAGGATGCGAACGTGAATCAGGAGTTATTAGGACGACTCAATTCCTGAGTAGTGTATGCGATAAGTCCCCTGTTCGATTATGCAATTTATGGATATAATGAGTTGTAAAGATTCAAGGAGTATAACTCGAACCCTGAGTGGTGTATTTGTTGGCTTAGAAATGCTTGAACGAAGTCGTGGATTCAGAGAGTTAAGCGAGTCTAGCGATAAGCGACGAGATTGGGTAAAGCCTTAGTATAAATAAACAGTGCCTAGCAAGTAAACGAACTCGGAGAAAGCATGCAATGTTTAGTTCGAACGAGTCACAATGAGTTGAATAAGGGATAAGGCTTACATCGAATAGAAATTCAGGGCCATTGGAATCGATATCATGGTCGGAAAAGACTTAGAGGATTGTACGAGCGAGTTTGAGTTGAAACAAGTGAATTAGAAACGTGAGTTGAGATTGAATAATTTGAGATGCGGTTGGAGTAAGTGCAATTAGAAATAATGGAGTGAACGAATGATAGCGTGCATGGAAAATTTGGATTTGAGTAGGATATCGCTCGATAAAATTCGGTTTGAGTATGAATGCGATGATTTCAAATTTTGGGAGATTTAGACCGTAACAATGGTTGAAAAATAGTATGGATTGATGCAAGTTAGTAAAAATTATGATTTTGATGGATTGAGTTAAGCGGTAATAGATTTAGCTTGGAGTTTGGAAGAACGATCTTGAAATCAAGTTCAGAAAGATAACATTCGAAATCTGTCCCAGCGAGAACGATTATCCTGCGGGAGCGTCGGCGTAGTGATTTTACGTACGGAAGGGATAAGCAAACTCAAGAGAACAGGTTCGGTGATTATTCCAAAACGAACTCGATGAATGGAACGTATCAATGGGATAGACTTGGGTTTGGGAATTGATCTTAGTTGTTTGAGGAATGCTAAGAGTAGACTAAGAAAATGAGTCTAAGGATTTTCTTGAGGAGTTAGTCTAGAAACGTAAAGTAAGAGATGTTGGACGTTTTCATGAACGGATACGTAGATCGTGCTGGACGACTTAGAGTTCATGATATACATCGATGGTTTATAATAGAATTGTGGCTTGATGATACAGGTGTAGAAAGGGATGGATTGGGGAATCCTATCAAACATGATAAAAGAGATAGTGTATGTGAATCGATGGGTTGAACCTGCAACGTGGGCGTATCGTGGGTTCGGTTGAACGAACGTGTTGGTGTGATAGGATGATCTGTGCTCGATGTTTAGAAATCTGAGTGAAACGAGCTTGGGTAGAATACCCGTGTAAAAGAACAATGGTTTGACCTTAGGGTGTTTGGGGTGAGCGTTGTGCAACGCGGTTGCGCGATGAGTCGTAAACTTGAGTTGTACCTATGACTGTGTGTGCTGGCCTAGTGACTAGGCAGACGACCCTATGCCTTGAGTTAAACTGGAGTGGCTGACTTCAGAGTATCGTTCGAAAAGAATGATAGAACTGGGGCAACAAGACTTAGAGTTAGAATTTGGAATTTGGAATATACACTAGCAACGTTCGCGTTGAAACAAACATAATACAAGATAGGACTCGGGTGATAATTGATTTGGTTGGATAGGTTACGCGACGGTAAAGGATAAGACGATAGCTGGATCGAACAAGAGTTCGGTCATTCATATAGCAGGACGATCCGCGTTTCGAAAGATTTTCACGAGTAGCTTGTCAGACTTAGCTGTCACTGAGCTTGGTTGAAATACACATATTTGGGGGACGCCTTGAATATGGGTACGATCCAGACTTAGCGATATGCATAACTCGGATGCAGCTGCAAAGGAAAATGTTCAGATTCACATGGATGAGTATGGCAACTAAAATGATTTAGCCTCAACCTAAATTTTCATAGAGGAAAGATTGTATCGTTCCTCATGCTACCGGGATAGTTCTGCGCTAAGGCGCAGTACGAGACTGAGTTTGGGAATGCAATAGTTGAACGAATGGATTATTCGAATAAAATGATTAAGCACTCGGGCGAACGGAACGAGTAAAAATGAATAGGAAGTTAAGTTCGATTGAGCCAAGGGTGCGGAGGACTTGAGCGTACCCCAGGTAGGCAATTTAGCTCTGCGCTAAGGCGCAATATAAGACTGAGTCAGAAAACGTTGGTGATTGGGTGCGAATTTATTTAGTGAGATTGGACGGTGACTCAGAGAGATTTGATGCAAAAACGAGATTGGAAAATTGTCGAGATTCGAGCTTTTGGGTTAGGCGTAACGACGAGTTTCGATAGGCAACGTCAAGTAATAGGCTCAATTGTGTTGGGTTCCTATGGTGATAACATAACAAGTTGGGCAAGTCCACCCAATTATGAGTCGTAAGTGCTCGTTGAGTTATAGAATACCATGTGCTTGGGTAATACAGCCCTGCGCTAGGTGCAGTAGATTTTGAGACGGACGTGCAACGATCGAGTTGAGTATAACTCGATAGCATTGAACGATAGAGTCGTTCGATGAGAAATTGGCCAACATTGGCCTAACGCATGGGGAGAAAATAGAGGATTGTAGTATTGAGACAGTCCTTGAAGGATAAGACGAGATGTATAGGGAAGTTTAGAAGTTATGCGATAGCACGAGTTGCGCTTAGGAAGTCTCGAGGACGGAACTTGTTCTGAGTGGTATATGATGTAACAACCCGCTCCGCTCAACCCGGAGGGCCGATTCAAATGGAACAAGTGTAGCTATTCAACCCGCCTTGCTCAGCGAGATGGCTCGTTCGATGCAAAAGATTTCATGCTGGGATCCTCAATGGAGTCAGACTTAGGCTATCAGAAGCGCGTCCGGAGTCTAGCTCGACCGATGCGATACATCGCTAAGGTGGGTGACCCCGGTGAACCTGTCTCTACTTAGCTGTACACTAAGAAAATGAATGTTACGTGCTAGTTTACAGGCGATAACCTTTGCATGCTAATAAAAGAGATGAACGCACATAGCTAAGGGGATAACCCCGCCTTATATCGTATAGAACATAGAAATCTTACTTGCTAGTTGCGTAGTCGACTTGGGTCAGTTGAATCTGCAAGCGGACTTGTCGTACGCGGCGGAGCCTGTCTAAATTTTGAATCGTAAAAAGAAGCAGTTGCGGAACCGAACGTCTCGCTAGTGCGCGTACTGTGGCAAAACCACTCGGTCGAGGAGTCGACCTGGGAACTTGAATCTGATATGAGGGAAAAAATTCCCTCATTATTCCTTAGTGGTAGGTTCTATTCTTAAGTTTCGGGACGAAACTTCCTATTAGATGGTTATGATGTAACGCCCCGTTCGTCCCGTTCCCCCTATTCGGGGAGCGCGGCTAAGATATGCTTGGTACCGTTCGATCGGGACAGATTGAATCAAGATCCTTTCCTCGTTATGGATTGGTTTCTTCGGAATCAGGTCCCATAATCAATGGATCGTGCCTCAAGGAAGGACTCGGCGGCAGAGTAGAGAGAGGCCTTTCCGTTGTGTTGGTTTTCCTTGCCCGTTTTTGATTGCCGCTTGGTTGCGTACTTGTTGGTTTTAGGACTTGCGTTTTCTTGAACGGTTTCGATGGATTTTATTGCTTTCGTTCTTAGGATTTCGCATTTCGTATCGAGCCTTGGAGACCGAAGCAGGAGGTATTGATCATCCGTTGGTGCGTGCAGGTGATCGTGTAGACAACGCGCGAGCGGAGTCTTAGAGATCTCTCCTTCTTCTTCCTATTCAACCAACTTGTGAGTGGCTCAATTTCGATAAGCACCTTCTTTCCAAGGGCTCCGTTCTTAATAAAATTGACTCAGTTGTGCATTCAATCAAACGATACCAATTAAGTAACAAGTTGGATAACAAGATAAGATGAGAAGTAGGCTTGGAACACCCATTGCTTGTCATACAAAACCTTGCATAAATTCATTGATGCATGCATGTTCGTTGGGTGTTTAATGGATTGGTATTTATTGATAGTTCAAAGTGTTCTTCTATAAACTGCTGCATGTTATTTCATATAACTTGTTGGTTGATTGTGATAGTACAGTAAAGCAGTTTCGTACATGATGTTCTTTAAATCGCTAGTAAGTAAATCTATGAAGTTCGGTTCATAGAAATGGTCATGAGAATTCTTGTGCACAAGGGATCCAGGTTCCTGCGAACGGTTACCGGGGCACCGGGCCATTTCGACCCGGGCGGAATCTACTTTCTTAGTCGTGCTAAAATGAGTTAGCACAGGGAGCGGGGAATTGTAGCGGGGCTAGCTACCCGCACTGCAAGCGTCGCCGCCAGCCCAGACTAAACCCATGATGGCTCCTAAATAACAAAGAAAGATGTTGTGTATATTTAAACTATGCAGACTAACTATGTCTTCGTGACAGGGAAGGCTATGGTAAGTTGTACAGGTGGTTCAGACGGTACAGATAAAGTCACCGAACGGTGGCATGTGGAGTTATGTTATTTTGTTCTTGCATACCTGCTAAATGAAATCCGATCTAGGCAAGAATAGAAAGTCACATAAACACATAAATGTTGCATGTTCATTTAAAACTCATCTAAAGAGCTTGGTAAAGTTGAGCAGCTAGCCTTCACCAGTACTTTTCGAAGTACTGACCCTCGTTGTAGCAGGTTCCCCGGCGCAAGGCAACGCGGCGAGGAGCTGAAAATCTCTCCAAACTTTTGGGATTCTTGGCGGTTCGTGGCCAAGACTTTTGGAGGCTCAAGCTAGAAGCCTTCCCCTCTCTCTCCGTTGCAGAAATAACGCTAAGGCGATGGTGCTTACCCGCACCCAAGGAGTTTTGTGTTTTGAAACTATGTAAAGGGATATAATGTATGGATCGGCTATCTCATTTTGCGTCCAAGTTTGTAAGCCCGTGGGGCATTTTATACTTTTGAGTCAAGCAATGTAATAAGATGTTCATTATAAATAAAAGAGAAACTTTTCTATGCCTCAACCTTGTGTTATCTTATTTTGTCTACTCTGTTGCATTGATCTAAAGAATATCCTTATGCCTAAGGCCTCGTGCACGCGCGCCCTATGCGTGCACGGCATCGCGCCCCTGGGACGATTATCGATTAGGCGAAATCGGGGCGTGACAAGTTGTAGGTTTAATTCTAGCTTCTAGGGTGGTTACTAAGGTAAACTAGCTAATACTAGGTTATATCTAGATTTCTAAGTTCATACCTAGAATGCAATAGTTACTAGCTAGTATCTATATCATATTTATATAGTATCTTGTATACACTATCTACCAACCTATTAACCTGACCACACTGGCTATAATACTCTAGTATCTAGACATTACTTTGGTGATAACTTAAGATAATGCCAAGTTTCTTGATATGTACAAATGCCTTATAGTAATCCTTTGCTCAAACGAGTATTCTCGCCTGAGCAAGGCGGGTCAGGACATGCATTTTTTGCCGTTTGAATCTGCAGTCCGCTTGAACGGAACGGGGTGTTACTCTTCCTGCAATACCTCCTCACGTAGCTCCCCACTAGGCACACACAATCTAACACCATGCCATAAAGATCCATCATTAGCAATGATGAACTCATCCTCCAATCATGCTCTCACCTGAGCTCTGATGCTCCTCAGAGATACATCCTCATACTGGGCTGCCTTGATCCTGTCCATCAACTATGAGTGTATCTACAACCCCCATATATGTATAGCAAAACCAGGAACTATTACCTCAATGTCCAAGCTCTCTAAATCATCCAACAAATATCGATCATGTATCAAGAACATAGCTACCGGATACCTGCTCAAAGCATAGACAACTATATTAGCTTTTCCATGATGATACTACAAAGAGATGTCAAAATTCTTCATCAGTTTCAACCACTGACGCTGCCTCATGTTCAACTTCTTCTGCGTAAAAACGTACTTCAAGCTCTTATAGTCTGTGAAGATCTCCAGATGCTCTCCGTACAAATAGTATTTCCATAACTTCAGGGTAAAGATGACTACTGCCAACTCCAAATCGTGGGTAGAATAGTTCTTCTTATGAGGATGCAATTGCCTGGATGCATAGGCAATCACTTTTCCATTCTGCTGAAGAACACAACCCAAACCTTTCTCCAACGCATCACTATAAATAGTGAAACCTCCAGACCTTGATGGCAACGTCAAAATAGGAGCAGACGTCAACCTCTTCTTTAATTTCTCAAAAGTAACCTAGCAGTCCTCTGTCCAAACAAACTCTACATCCTTCCTGGTGAGTCTGGTCATCGGCTCGGCAATCCTCAAAAAATCTTGCACAAACTTCCTGTAGGAGCCTGCCAAACCCAAGAAACTCCAGATCTCTGCTACTGAAGTCGGGGTCTTCCAAGACTCCACTGCTGCGATCTTCTTCGGATCCACTGAAATCCTATCACCAGTCACAACATGTCCTAAGAACTCCACCTTGTCCAGGAAGAACTCACACTTGGACAGCTTCTCATATGGCTTCTCCTTCCTCAGCACATCCAACACAATCCGTAAATGCTCTTCGTGCTCCTCCGGTGTCTTCGAATATATGAGTATGTCATCGATGAACACCACCGCGAACTTGTCAAGGTACTGATGGAACACCTTGTTCATCAAATTCATAATACCGTCGGGGCATTAGTCAACCCAAACGGCATCACCATAAACTCATACTGACCATACCGAGTCCTAAAAGCAGTCTTCAGTATGTCCTTCCACTACAAGAAAATGTAGCATTTACGGCGTGCAATTTACGATGCGCATAGGCTGGGCGTTATAAATGATACTCTTTTACGGCGTGCATATTTTGTGCCGTAAAAGAGCTAATTTTTTACTTTTTTACAGCGTATTTGTCTTGCGAGCCGTGAATGAAAACTTACTTACGGCATGCATTTTTTTGCGTTGTGATTGAGAAATCATTTACGGCATGCAATTTTGTGCGTTGTGAATGAGGAATCATTTACGTCATGCATTTTTGCGCGTTGTGATTAAGGAATCATTTATGGCATGCATTTTTGCGTGTTGTGATTGGTATTAAAATACTTTTCCATCATCAAAGAAAACAAATTATTTCCTTAAAAAAAAAATTCCTCCTAAATTTTCCCTTCCCTTAAGTTTCATTTCCCACCAAGTAAACAACATAAGTTTTAATGTTCCCCGTACCCAATTTTTATTTTCCCTAAATTTCCCCCCCTTAAGTTTTCACCGATATCCCACATCTAAACGTTTCCTCCCCCCCCCCCCCCCGCACCCCCTCCTAGGCGTTCTTCTCTGGGAGGATCCCCCCCGCCCCCCTCCTAGGCGTTCTTCTCCAGGAGGTTCCCCCTCGCTCCCGTTTGTTCTTCTCCAGGAGTTCCCCCGCGTTTGTTCTTCTTCAGGAGGTTCCCCCGTGTTCGTTATTCCCCCATATGGTTCGTTCTTCTCCAAGTTTGTGGCTGTGTTTATCTGATCTCTTCAGGATTTTTGTTCTTCTTCAGGAGATTTCTTTCCTAAACTTCCTCCATCTATCCCTACGGAAATGGTGACATGGACACAGACACGGTAGCTTGGCTTTTGTTTCATGGTTGTGCTTATTAATTTTAAGAATTTTTTTTTGTAAGGTGGCGGAGAGGGAGATAGACGAGGATTAGGACTGGCTGCCATACGGTGCGACCTCGGTGAAGGAGTCAAAGCTGTTGGTAATTTTGTTCTTCCATCTGTGTTTTTTGGCACGACGGTAGGGGTTGTTGTTCGTACATGCATATGTCGGAGGAAATATAGCAGATGTATTACAAAATATTTGAAATATCCAAAACTAATTTATATATCTATAAGATCATGTGTTTGATAAGAAAGTAATTGTGTATTAGCGTGTAAATATGATGATTCACTACAAGCAAATTTTAATTCTATTGTTGTGTATGCTATTATTAATGGATTAGGTGTTAACATATTGCAAATGAATTCTTATTGAGATGTATTTTGTTGTCTTTTTTTTTTTGTTACAGTGACTATATTGAAGACTTCAAGTAGATGATCAAATGAAGTTCAGAATAGTTGCAGACATCTTTTATTTTTCTTTGTAACTATGATTTAGTTTTTTATATCTTTCTTATCCACTACTTTTGTTACAGTTAATACATTATTTTTATTATCATTTTTCATTATCTTAAAAAATGTATTTGTAGAATTTCTATATTAAAGTTAAGGAGGATCCCCAAGAAAAATAGAGACATCATGGATAAAAGTTGGATACACCTTTCAAGGTTATTTTTAAAACTCTAAACTACATAATCGTATGAATATACATAGTGTCGTTTCTTTGTAAAAAAAAATGATTGATTTTTTTCTTCTACTTCTCATGTTTTTTTTAATCTTTAGAACTTGTAAAGCCTATCATGATAGTGCAAGGAGATTTGTAGATATGGTTCAAGCAAGTAAGGTGGATCTACGAAAGACTCAATGCCCTTGTAGTCATTGTATGAACCTACAATACCATAATTTTGATACCGTATATGATCACTTAATCATAAATGGTATGCATCCTTGTTACACTACATGGGTCTTTCATGGAGAAAATTCGAATACATTAGAAGATGGAAATATAGAGTTTCCAGAGACCTATAATATGTACAAAGATGCACTTTTTGAGGAGGATGATGTTATGGAACCTACAGATGAAAGAATAGAGCCTGATTTGAAAGATTTAGTAGAGAAGGCAGAACTTCCTTTATATTCGGGTTGTAATATCACAAAGATGTCTGCAACGGTTATCTTATACAAGTATAAAGCTAGGTATAGCCTATCTGATACTAGTTTTGATGAACTTCTTGTCATCATTCAGGATCTGCTACCAAATGATAACATACTTTCAAATTTATTATACTCTATGAAAAAGTTTCTCAAGGCATTTGATTTAGGGTACGAGAATATACATGCTTGTGTGAATGATTGTTGTTTATTCAGAAAAAATTTAGAACATATGGAGATGTGTCCAAAATGTGGTGAATCACGATGGAAGGTTAATAAGCGTACTAAAAAGGTTCATAAAGGAATTCCTACAAAGGTCTTGAGGTACTTTCCAATAATACCTAGATTTAGAAGAATTTTTAAGTCATCTGAAAAGGCAGAACAACTAACATGGCAATACAATAACACAAGTCAGGACGGCATGATGCGCCATCCAGTTGACTCGTTTGCATGGAAAAAGTTTGATAGTAAATTTCCAACTTTTGTATCGGATCCTCGTAATCTCAAGCTTGGTCTTTCTTCCGATGGATTTAACCCCTTCGGTGATCTTAGTTCTAGATATAGTTGTTGGCCAGTGATTTTGGTTACCTATAATCTTCCCCCATCTTTATGCATGTCTAAAGATTAATGTTGTCATTACTTATCCCCGGTCCGAAGCAACCAGGAAATGATATAGATGTATATTTGGAACTACTTATAGAAGATTTAAAAGAGTTATTTGTCAATGGTGTTAGTGTGTATGATGCATTTAGTAAGACCACTTTTAATTTGAGAGCTATCTTGATATGGACAATAAATGATTTTCCAGCATATAGAAATTTATCAAGATATTCTACAAAGGGTAAAAAGGCATGTCCCATGTGTGGTGTTCAGACATGCTCAAAATGGCTAAAAAATGGGGGGGGGGGGAATTGCTTACATGTGCCATAGAATTTTTCTCTGTCCTGATCATCCATTGCGGTTGAAAGCAGCTTGGTTTGATGGAACCGAAGAACATCGATTGAGGCCTAAAAAATTAACAGGTTCAGAGGTTCTTCAAGTGGTCAAGAATATTGTAAATGTTTAGGGAAAGTCAAAGATTCAACAACATGAAAACAAAAGGAAGAGAAATAAAGATACCGATTATAACGATGGTGATAATCCTACACAGCTTACAAAGCGATGGAAAAAGAAATCTATTTTCTTTGAGTTACCATATTGGGAGGTATGTTTCCTTCATTTATATTGAACTTTGAAAAAACTTCATAGTCTTAGTTGTTAAATTTAATATGTATTTTGTTCATAATGTAGATTTTACCATTACAACACAATTTGGACGTGATGCACATCGAAAAGAATATTTGTGAGAGTATTATTGGCACTTTACTGAATATAAAGGGCAAAACGAAAGACAACCTGAATTCTCGAAAATATTTGAAGGTAATGGGCATTAGAAAAAAATTGCATCTCAAAGATGATAAGATTAGTAGTTCTAAAGGTACTATACCCCCGTACGTACTTTCAAAGAAAGAGAAGCATATATTTGGTGAGAGATTAGCAAATTTGAGATTGCCGGATGGCTATAGTTCTAATATTGCAAATCGAGTGTCATTACAAGATAACAAGGTTTATGGCCTCAAGTCCCATGATTGTCACGTCTTAGTACAACAAGTATTGTCGGTGGCATTAAGGGGACTTTTACCTCAGGGACCAAGAATTGCTATTTTTCGTCTTTGTGCATTTCTTAATCAATTATGTCAAAGGGTACTTGATAAAAATAAACTAGAGCTTCTTGAAGATAAAATTGCTGAGACTTTGTGCATGCTGAAAAGGTTCTTTCCTCCGTCTTTTTTTGACATTATGGTCCACTTAACTATTCAACTTGGACAAGAAGCGTTAATTGCTGGATCAGTACCTTTCAGATGGATGTACTCTTTTGAAAGGTGAGGAATAATGTTTATGGTATAACCATATATTAATTATAGACTAATATGTTTGATTATAAAACTTAAATTTATTTCCAAATCATGATTAAGTATATGAAGGTCCTAAAAGGATATGTTAAGAATCGTTCAAATCCCGAAGGATGCATAGCAGAGAAGTATTTAGCTGATGAGTTGACACATTTTTGTTCTGGGTACATAAAACAAGCAACTGATATAGGACATCGACATAGGCGAAATGAGGATGAAGATAGAACAATAGTAGAAGGGCGGCCACTTGGTCAAGGTAGGACAAAAAACTCAATGACTTCTTCTATGTTAGAGATTGCCCATCGTTATGTATTGAAGAATACTTCAGAAGTTGATCCATGGAGAGAGTAAGTTATAATTCTAAAGTAGTATTTTTTTAATTTTTAATTCTTATTATTCACACTCAAAATTATTATTTTTAATTGTTCCAGAATGCATAAAGAGCATCTTATACGTTTAGATAAACGTTTGGCGAAGAATGAATCTCTTTTAGAAAAGCGGCATATGAATACATTTAGTGAATAGCTAGGAAATGAAGTTAGAAGTGGCAGTAGTGGTCCAATGTCAGATATTGTCAGATGGCTTGCTTGTAGGCCTAAGAAGGAAGTAAAGTTCTATTCTGGTTATGTTATCAATGGAAATCAATTTAACACAAAGGATGCCGAGAAAAGTACACAAAATTGTGGGGTTTATATTGAATCAAAAACAATTGCCGAGCAAGTGCGAAAGATGCTTCGCAAGTAATGGGAAAAGTAACTTATTATGGTATCATAAAAGATATCATGTTGCTAGACTATTACAAATTTAAAGTACCTTTATTTGATTGTGATTGGGCAAATATAAAAATGGTATCAAAGTTGAAGATGGATTTGCATTAGTTAAACTCCACCAAGGACAACATCAATTTGAGAGGGATCGATTTATTTTTGCATCACAAGCAAAACAAGGGTTTTATTCAAGAGAGTCAGACACATCGAATTGGTATGTTATATTGAAAGCACCACCAAGAGGTTTTAATGAGAATAAGATGGATGACAAAAAATGAATAAATGCCATGCACTCCTTTAGATGTATCACGACTTGACTTGGATATTAATGATGAAGATTGTGTAATACGCGATTCTGGGGACATATCTTATGTATCGATAATCATACCAATGACATTTACATAATTATCAATATTGAGCATGAGTTATTGTTTGAGCATATTTTTTGTGTTATGAACCTAATGAATTATTATGTTTTATTAACAGACTGATAGTGAAGACGGTGGTAAAGATTCTGAAGATTGATCAAATTGTCTGAGAGTAATATTTGGTCAATAAGATGACCAAAATTGGTGAAGAAGTAAGTTTCCAACTGAACTTTCTTTCCACTGATTGACAGTTTGATGAATTTTATTGCATATTTTAATAGTTTATTGCATATTTTAGACTGATACTCAATCAACCAAATGTATCACTTTTTTGTAGTATGAAATTGTGAACTGGAGTAGTTAGTATCAAATTGTAATTCATACATTAGTATAGCTAATAATGCATTTTTGCAAATGAACCTTGGCTTAAGTTCTATGTTGCAAGGACACAAAAAGATGGAACCTTAGGTTTCTATGAATTGTTCAATGTTGATCTCCGGAATACCAAAAATATTGTAGCTTCACTAGGCAAAAAACCAAGATATATGGTATGAGAATGTTGACATAAACTGAGACTGATACTCAACTTACTGTATCAACTTAACTGGAGTGGTTAGTATCAAATTTTAGACTGATTTTCAATCTACCAAATGTATCACCTTACTGTCCACTCCTCCAAAATATAAATGATCAATGAATAGGTGGATAGGTAAATGATGAGGTGGTTGAACACAACTACTGATACCCTTAGGCATCAGTCTCAGATATCTGATTACTCCCACTATTAAAACATCATACTTCCCAAATTTTTAATCATAGATACCTTGTATCAGTCCTCCTTGCCATATGCAGAGGTTTGTTGATTGTACAAGTTGCTACAGTGCATACTGAACCTGCTGTGTTGCTAAACTTGATCTTGCTCTTGAAGAAGTTGTTGGACTGCTGCAGGGCTCGAGCTGATGCACTGCTAAATTACTGTTGCAACAACATGCTCGAATTGCTGAAACACCTAACTTAGCTGTTACCACTGATTGCTGGTATTGATTCATAATGCTACAGTGGCTCTTGCAGATTGCATTCTGCAGTTGCATTATATTACTGCACAGTTGGCTAACTTATTGTGCTATCTCTTGATGCAGTGTTCTCTGCTGCTGTTGAAGCAGCTGCTGCCACTGCCTAGCTGCCTGCTTGCACTTTCTGTTGGCTACCTGATTACTCCCACTATTAAAATATTGCACTTCCCAAATTCCCAATCATTGATGTTGGCTACTTGTATCAGTCCTGATTACTCCCACTATTAAAATATCGTACTCGAGCAATGCACCTATGTGCATTACTGCACTCCTTAAGGACTAAACCTCACTTGCAAGATACAAGATACCAGTGTGCACCAAGTAAACTCTTACTGAAACCTCACTGCTCGAGCACCAACTTTCCATATGCAGAGGTTGGCACTCGAGCAATGCACTAATATGCATTACTGCACTCCTTGCAAGGACTGAACCTCAACTTAACTGAGACCGATACTCAACTTATTGTATCAACTTAACTAGAGTGGTTAGTATCAAATTTTAGACTGATACTCAATCTACCAAATGTATCACCTTACTGTCCACTCCTCTAAAATATAAATTGATCGATGAATAGGTGGATAGGTAAATTATGAGGTGGTTGCACACAACTACTGATACTCTTAGGCATCAGTCTCAGATATCTGATGCAGTATTGCTGAACTTGATCTTGCTGTTGATTCATAATACTCGACTTACTGAAACACCTAACCTAGCTGCTGTCACGCCCCGGTCCCGCAGGGCCGTTCGTCCTCACTTTGGTCCCTACGTAACCGATCGTCCTCGCACGGGCGTGATGTCGTGCAAGCCTAAAATGCGCTTGCATAAGGCCAAACCTTTGATACAAGGGCAAGTAAGATATTCAATACTAAAGCAGTGGCACATAAACATTGCAGAAAAGTAAAGAACACAATGGCATAAGAAAATGGGCTCTTTTATTGATATTCACAAGTGTTACAAGCGGCGCATGGCCGAGATTATAATTCGCTCAAGCACTCTATCTCTTGATTATAATGATACCGTTCCATACATTATGTCCCTCTATATAAAAGCAACTCAAAGCAGGCATATCTTGATGCGGCTCAAGGCATCGACTCCTGATTTCATGTTCCTTGGGATGAGGTACGGCTATCGCTTTCTCGGACGAACAAGCACCTGAGAACAAGCAAACTGTTGGTGGGTCAGCACTTTATACAAGTACTGGTGAGATAAAACAATTGAACAGAAGCTACACCCCCTGAAACCTACACTAAGTAAACTTGTGGCAAAATATTGCATTACTAGTGATTTTGCTACTTTTACCTAAGTTTATTTCATGCAGCTCAGGACTATAGTCAAATTACATCTTTTTGAAAACATAACTTTGAAACAGTTTGCATATTCAAATAATAAGCATACGATCGGGACAGTGCTTTATCGTGTAGTGCGCAGCATGTATTATGCATCAAAACTAACTCTTTGGGGCAAAGTAGCATATAGGAACTATCATTCAATCAAGCACACAAGTTGAACTATCAATCAGAGGTCGGTCCCCGAGAAACTCAGGATCGGTAGCGGTAATCCAGCTAACCAATGACTCATATTCTGATCCTATTAGCAGCTGTGACTCATGGTTTAGCTCTGCACTAATAGTCATTGTCCGACCGATGCAGATGCAATGACATACTATCAGAATACACTCTAAGATGCACAAGTTCACGATCAAGCAGGCTATATATAAACTCATTTTATTTCTCTTACCAACGGTCGAACGGTTATCCCTGCAGTAGACACACAAGTTAGTAATAATTTGCATAACATAATGTATACAGTTCTCTAGTTTACTGTCCGTCTCTACATCAAATAGTTAGGTATGTAAGAAGGCTAGCCTAGCATGCTCCCTAACTATCTGAATGCAGCTATCTCTATGAACAAGCTAACTTCTCTAGTGCAGACTCAACTCTTCTGAATAGAAGTACCGCCTCCCATCTAATAGCCATGCCCCCTGGATCCCGTAGGACCGAAACATCAGGGCGCACTATTAGTCTTACCCCATCGAATCTCCATCCTCCATTCTATTATCCACACCCCGAGCTCAGGGCGCGATATTAGTCTCCCACATTTCGTTTTGTCCTCCATCCACCGCAAGCACCCACATTTCACTAGCACATCTCTTATCACAATAGCAACACAACTTGACAAAGCAACTTTCAAACCATATACAATCACATTCACATTCACAAGCATATAACAATCTAATAGCACACCCCCCCAAGATCCCGAAGGACCGTACGTCAGGGCGGACTATTAGACTCTCTCTTATACGAATCAAAGACTTGTAGCAGTTCAATATAGCAAACAGACAAGCGAAACATATATGGGAAGCACGATTAATTTCATTTCTGACAAGCAATACATATTCTCTAGTTAGCCAGCAGATTCATTTCAAGGATAAGCTATGTGAGTTCTCTTATTAGCATGCTGAGTCGGTTCTATCATTCTCTTATGAAAATATTCTTTTTTAAGCAAACAAGCATTCAAAAAAACTCAGATTCATTATTAAGTCGTGCAAGAATCAGAGAATGCAGTTTTGCCCACTCACTTTGATCTATCGACCGGGAACTCTCCGAGAAGACTTCCGTTCGAGCAAGCAAGGCGATATCACTTGTACATAGCGCCTACGCGGAGCGGAATGCTACATACTTACCCACAAACAAAGAGTTTTGTCCTTGAAACTCAAGAAGAAACTCACAAAAACACAGAGCAGCGATAGTCCTCATCCCTCGCCATCCCCAATCAAAACTCTAGCAGTCATAACTCAATAAAACTCTAGCCAACAAAATCACAAATTATATCTCAAACAACAAAAACAAATCCAGAAAACTTTTGCCGGCAACTTTGAGAATATTTACGGACTCATTGTATGGAACGTTCATTGCATCTCACATCAGGCACATCTGCGAGTTGGAGGCAACAGAATGGGCAAAGAATCGAGTCGCTCTGATACCACTATGTCATGCCGCGGTCCCGCAGGGCCGTTCGTCCTCGATTTGGTCCCAACGGAACCGATCGTCCTCGCACGGGCGTGATGCCGTACAAGCCTAAAATACGCTTGCACAAGGCCAAAGCTTTGATACAAGGGCAAGTAAGCTATTCAATACTAAAGCAGCGGCACATAACATTGCAGAAAAGTAAAGAACACAATGGCATAAGAAAACGGGCTCTTTTATTGATATTCACAAGTGTTACAAGCGGCGCATGGCCGAGATTATAATTCGCTCAAGCACTCTATCTCTTGATTACAATGATACCGTTCCATACATTATGTCACTCTATATAAAAGCAACTCAAAGCATGCACATCTCGATGCGGCTCAAGGCATCGACTCCAGATTTCTGGTTCCTTTGGATGAGGTACGGCTATCGCTTCCTCGGATGAATAAGCACCTGAGAACAAGCAAATTGTTGGTAGGTCAGCACTTTATACAAGTACTGGTGAGATAAAATAACTAAACAGAAGCTAGACCCCCTGAAACCCACAATAAGTAAACTTGTGGCAAAATATTGCATTACTAGTGATCTTGATACTTTTACCTAAGTTTATTTCATGCAGCTCAGGACTATAGTCAGATTACATCTTTTTGAAAACATAACTTTGAAATAGTTTGCATATTCAAACAATAATCATACGATCGGGACAGTGCTCTATCGTGTAGTGCGCAGCATGTATTGTGGATCAAAACTAACTCTTTGGGGCAAAGTAGCATATAGGAACTATCATTTAATCAAGCACACAAGTTGAACTATTAATCAGAGGTTGGTCCCCGAGAAACTCAGGATCGGTAGCGGTAATCCATCTAACCAATGACTCACATTCTAATCTTATTAGCAGTTGTGACTCATGGTTCATCTCTGCACTAATAGTCAATGTCCGACCGATACAGATGCAATGACATACTATCAGAATACACTCTAACCAACAGCGTGTTTCTTTGCTCAACCAACAGCTCAAATGTGTTACCCAAAATAGTAGTTCGTGCTCGCTATCCTTCCGATAATCCCACCACTTTGTTCAAGCATAACCCAAATGTTCGTTCCGATTCCGTCCATTTCTTAAGCCCAACGATACTTCCATTTGCACGATTCCGTCCATCTCTTAAGTCTAATGTATCGAAGGATACCCGAGTCAAATTCCATTGCACCATATACCACTTGGAAATATAGTTGCCCTCGTGCAAAATCTGCGTCAACCAGCGTCTATCCCAAACCGACTATTCCGAGGTGATTCTGCTGAATCATAACTCAATATTCGCTTGCTCCATTTTTACTCTTTCCAACTCAATCGATTTGCACTAACCGACTTGTATTCGTTATCCGAGTCCGTTCAGGCAATTCCAATAGATGTCCAACCAAAATATTTCCAATGTCTTGCTTAACACATTTGATCACATATACCACTTCGAATCAAGTCGCTACTCACATTACGTTTCCTTTCACGAATCCAAGATCCGTTCGAACCATCCCCTAGGTGTGATCATGCCATTCCCCATCTTAAGTCTGACACAAAAACTTAGCCGATTCTTTAACCATCAATCTCGTTAGGCAACTCGTGCTATGTTCCATTCTCGATGCTTCCAACATTTCCCAAACCGTCTGATACTTTCACAGCACGGGCAATCGTGCAACGATTGTATTCCAAGTAGTCCAACCCAATACCCAACGGTTCCACACCTTTATTGTACGAGCAACTCATGCCAACTTATCTGATATTTCTTAAGCCAAACTCAAATCTGCCCAACCGATGCGCCACAGCCGAAATTCTAACTTATATCCAACACAATCGCTTGACGAGCAACTCGTGCAAGGATCCATTCCCATCGAAAGTTTCTACTCAAAACATGCCGCATAACCAAATCTCGTTAGCCAACCAACTGGTCCATTGAGGCAATCAGAAACTCCAGAACGATAAGCCAAGCCAACCCAACGAAAGCCCACACTTGTTGCACAAATGCAACAACGCCAACCAACTGCTACACGAAAGCAACAACGCCTAACGAGGCTAAGCGATCCTACGAAAACCAACCAAGGCAACCCAACACAGAAAAACATGCAGCCAAAATCAGCAATAAATAGACTTATTGCATGAAACATCCGATGCGGCACTGAGTAGAGTCAAGAGCTAAACGACACACGGAAGCTATTTAGAGTTTGTGATGAAGCGAAGGACCAAGTCCGAAGAAATGAACCTGGCTCTGATACCAATTTGTCACGCCCCAATCTCCCGCAAGCTCGATAGTCCCCGCTGAACGTGAATCACCACGTTTACAGCTCTCCCGCAGGACAATCGTTCTCATCGGGACGTGATGCCGTACGAGCCTGGAGTTGCGCTCGTACAAGGCGATGTTGTCAAACACCAAATGTTATCATTGAAACAACCAAGTTGCAGCGGAAGTCAAGTATTGTGTACCAAGCACACAATCAGAGTATACGCAACGAAGCTCACGATAGGGTCCAAATGAGATGCCCCGAGTCAATGCCACAAAGGCGATGCCACGGAGACGATGAAATAACTCTTGCTCTTTCTCTAGCCCACAAAGGTACTTACAGTTCATACATCTTGTCCCGTATATCCAAGCAGCGCCACTACGTCTGTGTACCTGAAATATTGCCCACAAACGTGGGTCAGTACACAACCGTATTGGTGAGCGGGGTAACCCACTCGCCTAAGCCGACACTAAGTAAAATAGTGAATGCAAACAGTTATATGGTGATCTTTCTAGTTTGAATCCTAGATTCATTTCATGGCATTTGAATGACATGTTAAGGAAAGCAGTAAAGCAGTTTAAGCATGCTAGCATTCATTCTCAAACCAAACGACAAGCAGTTTATAATATATAAAGCCGACCCGTCTAACTCAATGTCATCGCTTGCACGATAACATATCGAACCATCAGTCTCGCCTCAATATCCATTCTCAACCAAAGTTTATATATCCCACTCTCGAGTGCACACTCTTGCCGAGGCAAGGTGGCCGCGCCTACACGATGCACAAACCAACCAAAGTAAAGCAAGCCAACATCTATTCTTATATGAAGTCACTGGCCAAAGGCCATAAAGGATGTTGATCGGACAGATCAAATGCGGTTCTATTCGAAACAGCGCTAAGTAGCTAACCCACCTGAATCGCATCCAACCGCTGGCACCGCGCCCAAGACGCGTTACCCAATTGTCTCCTCCATGGCCGAACGGTCCCGGTGCCCCGGAGCACCTGTTCGAGGAAACCAAACCCTGTGCCACTCAGGTTGTCCGTGACTATGCAGACACGTAGGTATGACGAGAGGATCGAACATTCTCGCCCCACCAAGCGATCCTAGACTCGTTCCATCAATAATCAAACCAACATTCCATAACCATTCTTCCAACATGACCTTCCAAGAACCCAAATCTCGACCTCAAAACATAGCCCGAGGCATCAAAATATCAAGTGTTTCATAGGCACGAAGCCTCTTCTCAACACAATCCAAATTGGTGCAACACCTATGCTCAAAGCTAACCCATGGCACAATGCCCCAAAAGAGGCACAATGCCCGCGCCGATGCGGTTGTTCGGTTTCGAACCACAACTGCTCGCTTTGCAAGACAAAGCGACCAAGTAATACTCGTGCACGGATGCACGCTCGCTCGCCCGAATCCCGATATTCCCATATTTCCATTGCCTCAATAGTATCATTCCAACCTGTATATTTCCAACCGACCAAGCATATTCCCAAGTAATCCAACCGATCGCCTCAAATGCAATATTCCAGCTATCGTATCCAACTATCCAACGCGTAAACCATTCAAGCCACAATCCTACCAAGCCAACGACGTCCACGCTATGCACGCCTCAGTGTAGTGCTTCCCAATGTTTCAGCCCAAGTGTTCAAGCCTTTACGTGTTTTCCATATTATTAGGCATGAAGGAGTAGAGGAGAAGGGAAAGAGCCCACTCACATTGTTTGAATCCGTTAGGCATCCTGTCCTGCCGATACGGCCAATCCCTTGAACCCGTGGTCCGATGCAAGCGCGATCTACTCAACTGGTATGACCGTGCGAGCAGGCCGTGCTCTCCAAATCATCCGACCGATCGGACTAAGGAAGACGGCATTATCGTTTCCATCCAGCTATTCAGTACTGTTCTGAACGAACACCTGATTTCCATCGATCCCGCTAGCCATCTGCACATTGAAACCAACTCGATTAATCCTTCTTCCCGAAATCCGACATTTCAAATGTAACCAGCATTTGATTTATTCAGTCCGACTCAGCGTAACGCTCCGAGCGGTTGCGGGACGTTACATAATATACCACTTAGAATCAGGTTCGTCCACGAACCGTGCTGGTATTCATTCCTTACTAGCATGCCATAATCCAATCCCATAGATCTGCTCTAAGCAACTCACATATTCACTATTTCTGACACAACATCTCGTTCTGCTGAACGCTCGAATAAATTTTCACGAATTCCCACATCCTCCTTGCAGCTCAACACGAATTTCTCGTATCGCTTAGTTCTGGATCGTACACGTATTTAAGGCGTCCCTAAAATACATGCATTTCAGCCGAGCTATGCGATAGCAAATTTGAACAAGTTACAAGGGTATCTTTATGTTCGAGGCGTCCATTTGCTTTGCTCCCAATTGGACCAAATCACAATTCCCATTCCAACACATTCACTTGAGAACTATTCTCAATTATGCAGATTTTCTACCGACTCAATCAGTTCGTGTTCCAGCTCAATCCATCCCACTATTTCTGAAATCAGTACTAGCAACATCTCCAAATACTATCTCGTGCACCGAACGATTCTCACAACTGATCTACCCCAGCTATGCGACTTATCCAAATATCAACTTGCTTAGATCATCTCAGTCCAACACATTTCCTGCCATCCAAATATCTCACAGGGTGAACATCTATATTGAGGTTCGTGTGATCCACGAAGATCTCGCCGCCACGCCAAAGGGATTTGTGTCGCCACGATTTCAACGTGGACACACTCGCCACAATTCTTAGGTTGCGCATGAAATAGTTCTTCGCGCTGCTTCCACTGCCTCGAAGCATAGAATATCACCTTCGCCTTCCGAATGAGCACGCTTCCCAGACTAAGTTCCGAGACATCTTGTAAATCTGAAGCAAATCTGTCCCTTCCAGTTTTCGCAAGAATTTGATCTGAATGAGCCGCTGCTTTAACTTCACGAGCTAGTTTCACAGTCGTCAATTCATATGAATGCTATTCCCTTCCAGGGCACGATGAGTCAGAGGCGATGCCAATCGATAAAAATCTGCGACTCTGAATCTCATCAGTTGACTAGGCTACTTCCACCATTGCTTCGATCTTCTGGCTGCATCTTCAGCTGAAGGCTATCCCAAGGGTCTCTCAAATCCAACATTCAGTCAATAAGCCAAATCACATTGCTCACATCTGCCCTCGACGCATTCCCAAATACGCCGCCTCAATGGTCGTTCTATGGCTCTACCATATTCAATCTCCGATTCAGCGGGCAAGGTCGCTTAGGGTCTGCTGTCCCGAAGCTACGCTTGATAATTGTAATCATCACGATGGACAGTTACTATAAACCATGCTATATCTCATCTGCAAATCCGAATAAAATCCAACCATTCACCCGAGCGAAGTTTCTGAATCCGAGAACCGCGCTCGTTGAAACCTTATTCCATCAATCCGCCGTTCTGTCCTGAATCCATCAAATTTTTGAATTGCATATTCGATTCTCGCACCATCCATTTCAACGATTCTCGAAACTCGAGACTTGCTCAAATTCACATCCGTTTGCCACGTCCCACCTTGCACTTCCAACTTACTCGAGCAGCACAGTGATTTATTCCGACGTTGCTCCCACATTTAGCTATCTTCAAAAGTCTGTCCGCCAATATCCTTGCCTTCCGTTGTGGCCACAATCCGTCCACGTCTTTCCAGAGAATCCGTCTATCATCGTTGCACCATCTTGCCAAAAATTTCATTTCCGCTAAACCTGATTCGACTTCTCGAGCAGCAATATCCAAAATCCTTCAAGTTTGTGTGAATCCATCTCATTGTCCCTCCAGACCAATATCGTGTTTCTTTGCTCAACCAACAGCTCAAATGTGTTACCCAAAATCGTAGTTCGTGCTCGCTATCCTTCCGATAATCCCACCACTTTGTTCAAGCATAACCCAAATGTTCGTTCCGATTCCGTCCATTTCTTAAGCCCAACGATACTTCCATTTGCACGATTCCGTCCATCTCTTAAGTCTAATGTATCGAAGGATACCCGAGTCAAATTCCATTGCACCATATATCACTTGGAAATATAGTTGCCCTCGTGCAAAATCTGCGTCAACCAGCGTCTATCCCAAACCGACTATTCCGAGGTGATTCTGCCGAATCATAACTCAATATTCGCTTGCTCCATTTTTACTCTTTCCAACTCAATCGATTTGCACTAACCGACTTGTATTCGTTATCCGAGTCCGTTCAGGCAATTCCAATAGATGTCCAACCAAAATATTTCCAATGTCTTGCTTAACACATTTGATCACATATACCACTTCGAATCAAGTCGCTACTCACATTACGTTTCCTTTCACGAATCCAAGATCCGTTCGAACCATCCCCTAGGTGTGATCATGCCATTCCCCATCTTAAGTCTGACACAAAAACTTAGCCGATTCTTTAACCATCAATCTCGTTAGGCAACTCGTGCTATGTTCCATTCTCGATGCTTTCAACATTTTCCAAACCGTTTGATACTTTCACAGCACGGGCAATCGTGCAACGATTGTATTCCAAGTAGTCCAACCCAATACCCAACGGTTCCACACCTTTATTGTACGAGCAACTCATGCCAACTTATCTGATATTTCTTAAGCCAAACTCAAATCTGCCCAACCGATGCGCCACAGCCGAAATTCTAACTTATATCCAACACAATCGCTTGACGAGCAACTCGTGCAAGGATCCATTCCCATCGAAAGTTTCTACTCAAAACATGCCGCATAACCAAATCTCGTTAGCCAACCAACTGGTCCATTGAGGCAATCAGAAACTCCAGAACGATAAGCCAAGCCAACCCAACGAAAGCCCACACTTGTTGCACAAATGCAACAACGCCAACCAACTGCTACACGAAAGCAACAACGCCTAACGAGGCTAAGCGATCCTACGAAAACCAACCAAGGCAACCCAACACAGAAAAACATGCAGCCAAAACCAGCAATAAATAGACTTATTGCATGAAACATCCGATGCGGCACTGAGTAGAGTCAAGAGCTAAACGACACACGGAAGCTATTTAGAGTTTGTGATGAAGCGAAGGACCAAGTCCGAAGAAATGAACCTGGCTCTGATACCAATTTGTCACGCCCCAATCTCCCGCAAGCTCGATAGTCCCCGCTGAACGTGAATCACCACGTTTACAGCTCTCCCGCAGGACAATCGTTCTCATCGGGACGTGATGCCGTACGAGCCTGGAGTTGCGCTCGTACAAGGCGATGTTGTCAAACACCAAATGTTATCATTGAAACAACCAAGTTGCAGCGGAAGTCAAGTATTGTGTACCAAGCACACAATCAGAGTATACGCAACGAAGCTCACGATAGGGTCCAAATGAGATGCCCCGAGTCAATGCCACAAAGGCGATGCCACGGAGACGATGAAATAACTCTTGCTCTTTCTCTAGCCCACAAAGGTACTTACAGTTCATACATCTTGTCCCGTATATCCAAGCAGCGCCACTACGTCTGTGTACCTGAAATATTGCCCACAAACGTGGGTCAGTACACAACCGTATTGGTGAGCGGGGTAACCCACTCGCCTAAGCCGACACTAAGTAAAATAGTGAATGCAAACAGTTATATGGTGATCTTTCTAGTTTGAATCCTAGATTCATTTCATGGCATTTGAATGACATGTTAAGGAAAGCAGTAAAGCAGTTTAAGCATGCTAGCATTCATTCTCAAACCAAACGACAAGCAGTTTATAATATATAAAGCCGACCCGTCTAACTCAATGTCATCGCTTGCACGATAACATATCGAACCATCAGTCTCGCCTCAATATCCATTCTCAACCAAAGTTTATATATCCCACTCTCGAGTGCACACTCTTGCCGAGGCAAGGTGGCCGCGCCTACACGATGCACAAACCAACCAAAGTAAAGCAAGCCAACATCTATTCTTATATGAAGTCACTGGCCAAAGGCCATAAAGGACGTTGATCGGACAGATCAAATGCGGTTCTATTCGAAACAGCGCTAAGTAGCTAACCCACCTGAATCGCATCCAACCGCTGGCACCGCGCCCAAGACGCGTTACCCAATTGTCTCCTCCATGGCCGAACGGTCCCGGTGCCCCGGAGCACCCGTTCGAGGAAACCAAACCCTGTGCCACTCAGGTTGTCCGTGACTATGCAGACACGTAGGTATGACGAGAGGATCGAACATTCTCGCCCCACCAAGCGATCCTAGACTCGTTCCATCAATAATCCAACCAACATTCCATAACCATTCTTCCAACATGACCTTCCAAGAACCCAAATCTCGACCTCAAAACATAGCCCGAGGCATCAAAATATCAAGTGTTTCATAGGCACGAAGCCTCTTCTCAACACAATCCAAATTGGTGCAACACCTATGCTCAAAGCTAACCCATGGCACAATGCCCCAAAAGAGGCACAATGCCCGCGCCGATGCGGTTGTTCGGTTTCGAACCACAACTGCTCGCTTTGCAAGACAAAGCGACCAAGTAATACTCGTGCACGGATGCACGCTCGCTCGCCCGAATCCCGATATTCCCATATTTCCATTGCCTCAATAGTATCATTCCAACCTGTATATTTCCAACCGACCAAGCATATTCCCAAGTAATCCAACCGATCGCCTCAAATGCAATATTCCAGCTATCGTATCCAACTATCCAACGCGTAAACCATTCAAGCCACAATCCTACCAAGCCAACTGTCACGACCCGATCTCCCGCCGGAATCGGCCGTCCCCGCTAGGCACGAATCACCGCGCCAGCGCTCCCGCGGGACGTACGTTTCCATCGGGACGCGATACCGCGCGAGCCTAGGGTTGCGCCCGCGCAAGGCAAATACCGAAACGGCCTTTGATAACTAGTTCACAGAGTCGTCATAGCGGAAAAATAAAATGAACACAAGTATTGAATCCAAATTAAGCTCTTTATTGATAATGAAGTGAAGATTACAAGCGGCGCTAGGCCGAGATTACAAATCGCTCATGCTCTCTCTCTCTCTGTTACACTGAATATGCCCTTAGGCTTAGAACCAACACAATGATCTGGATGATGATGTTCCCATACATTATGTCTCATATATGCGAGCTCCAGGTCCGTGCGCCATGCTCCAAGACGCCAAGTGCGGTCCGGCGCCTCATTGCGATAGCGATCTCCGAATCCGTACGAGTTCCCCCTGCACCCTGCATGCAGACTGGTTGGGTATCAGTACATTGAATGCACTGGTGGGGAGGCCTCTCGCCCATGCCACAAAACAAACACGTTCATTAGTTATGTGCACCGACTAGTTCCGTTGTCTTTCTATTCTTTTGCCTTAGGATCAGTTACATGGCAATATAAGGAAAGTAATCTCCGTGTCAGCTCAAGAGTGTCATATTCATGAACAATTGAGTTTTACCTTACCATTTCTTACCATTCGGCCTTCCCTGTCATATGCAGCAATATAACAATATCTACGAAATAACAAGAAGCAACTATAAAACCCAAGTGTTATGCAGTGCCTCTACCTCATAAGACCCATTTTACTAGAACTATGTGTGATACCATGCATCCACTCTAAATATGCATAATGTCGTGCAAACACACTCCTCCCAGTTTCTCGTTTTCTCAGTGCGGATAGCCGCTATGCAAACATGACTTATCTATATGAAGGTCACTGGCTCTGTTAGCCATATTGGACAATATCTGCGATGGACGGCTGCCTCCCCAGCTCGGTTGCTAGCCTTGCTGGGCCTCCAAGCCGTCTAACGAGTCGACGCCCATCCAGGTCGGTAGCAAGCCTTGCTGGATGCCTCGCTCTCGCCCGCTAGTCATCAGCTAGCGTATCGCCAGGACTACACTGGCACTCCGTCCTCCCGGGCCGACACGATTCGGATGCCTCAGCAATCGTGTCGAGGACTCTTTCCACTTGGTGCGCAACCAGTTGTCCGTGACCATGCAACTACTCCCCCAACTTCCAATCCTAGCCGAGGACTACACTCGGATCAATCCTTGCCGAGGACTACACTCGGATCTATCCTTGCCGAGGACTACACTCGGATCTTTTCTTCTTTACGCAGCTCTCTGATTAGAGACTGCCTCGGCGATCTGCATATCCCGAGTACCTTCTTTTCCTTCCATCTCCTGACTCAGAACGACTACTTGATAGCCTTCCTCGTCAATGCATGCAACATGATTTTACTCCGTCCCGTGTCATGTTCCGTGCGGTGCAACGCCTCAGTATGAACTCACACTACTTTACAGCATATATGAAGAAATTACTACATTCCAACCCAGCAATCTCGACTATGCAAATAGCAAGTGAAATCTCCATGTTCTATACGATGATGATAAGGCGGGGTTATCCCCTTAGCTATGTGCGTTCATCTCTTTTATTAGCATGCAAAGGTTATCGCCTGTAAACTAGCATGTAACATTCCTTTTCTTAGTGTGCAGCTAAGTAGAGACAGGTTCACCGGGGCCACCCACCTTAGCGATGTATCGCATCGGTCGAGCGAGACTCCGGACGCGCCTCTGATAGCCTAAGTCTGACTCCATTGAAGATCCCAGCATGAAAGCCTTTGCATCGAACGAGCCATCTCGCTGAGCAAGGCGGGTTGAATAGCTACACTTGTGCCGTTTGAATCGGCCCTCCGGGTTGAGCGGAGCGGGTCGTTACATCATACACCACTCAGAACAAGTCTCGTCCTCGAGACTTCCTGAGCGCAACTCGTACTATCGCACATCTTCTAAACCCACTCTATACACCTTGCCTAACTTCCAAGGACTGTCTTAATACCACAATCATTTACTTTCTCACCATGCGTTACGCCAACGTTTAGCCAATTCTCATCGAACGACTCTATCGTTCAATGCTATCGAGTTATACTCAACTCACTCGTTGCACTCCCGACTCAAAATCTACTGCACCTACCAATATGTCACGCCCCGATTTCGGCTAATCGTTAATCGTCCCAGGGGCGTGATGCCGTGCACGTGTAGGGCTATAATACCCAAGCACATGGTATTCTATAACTTAATGGGCACTTGCAACTCACAATTGGGTGGACTAGTCCAACTTGTTATATTACTTCTCATAGGAACCAAATGCATCTGAACACATTCGACAGTTTACTTGACGTCGCCTATCGAAACCCATCGTTACGCCTAAACCAAAGGTTTGAATTTGGGCTAATTCTCCAATCTCGTTTGCATCACTCTCTTTGAGTCACCGTCCAATCTCGCTAAGTAAATCGTAACCAATCACCTACGTTTTCTGACTCAGTCTATATTGCGCCTTAGCGCAGAGCTAAATTGCCCACCTGGGGTATGCTCAAGTTCTTCGCACCTTCGGCTCAATCGAACTTAACTTCCTATTCGTTTTACTCGTTCCGTTCGCCAGAGTGCTTAATCATTTTATCCGAATGATCTATTCGTTCAACTATTGCATCCCCAAACTCAGTCTCGTACTGCGCCTTAGCGCAGAACTATCCCGGTAGCACGAGGAACGATACAATCTTTCCTCTATGAAAATTTAGGTTGAGGCTAAATCATTTCAGTTGCCATACTCATCCATGCGAATCCGAACATTTTTCTTTGCAGCTGCATCCGAGTTATGCATATCGCTAAGTCTGGATCGTACCCATATTCAAGGCGTCCCCCAAATATGTGTATTTCAACCAAGCTCAGTGACAGCTAAGTCTGACAAGCTACTCGTGAAAATCTTTTGAAACGCGGATCGTCCTGCTATGTGAATGACCGAACTCTTGTTCGATCCAGCTATCGTCTTATCCTTTACCGTCGTGTAACCTATCCAACCAAATCAATTATCACCCGAGTCCTATCTTGCATTACGTTGGTTTCAACGCGAACGTTGCTAGTATATATTCCAAATTCCAAATTCTAACTCTAAGTCTCGTGGCCCAGTTCTATCGTTCTTTCCGAACGATACTCTGAAGTCAGCCACTCCAGTTTAACTCAAGACACAAGGTCGTCTGCCTAGTCACTAGGTCAGCTCACACAGTCATAGGTACAGCTCAAGTTTGTGACTCATCGCGCAACCGCGTTGCACAACGCTCGCCCCAAACACCCTAAGGTCAAACCATTGTTCCTTTACACGGGTATTCTACCCAAGCTCGTTTCACTCAGATTTTTAAACATCGAGCACAGTTCATCCTATCACACCAACACGCTCGTCCAACCGAACCCATGATACGCCCATGTTTCAGGACGAACCCATCGATTCGCACACACTATCTCTTCCATCACGTTGATAGAATTCACCAATCCATCCCTTTCTACACTTGTGTCACTAAGCCACAATTCCATTATAAACCATCGATGTATATCATGAACTCTAAGTCGTCCAGGCCAATCTACGTATCCGTTCATGAAAACATCCAACATCTCTTACTTCATGTTTCTAGACTAACTCCTCAAGAAAATCCTTAGACTCATTTTATCCTGAAACTTGTCTTATCGTATTAAACCACAAGTCAGAATGATCCCTCAATTGTCACATTCCGGTCTCCCGCTAGTTCAATCATCCCCGTCAGACGGGATATCACCACGCCAACGCTCCCGCGGAATGATCGTCCTAATCCGGACGTGACGCATGTGCGAATAAGAAATTATACCCGCACAAGACAAGAAGGTCAATCGTTATGGTTATCCTCGAACGAACAGACACTTCATCATCAATTTTCGTTTTATCTCAAGTTGTACATTGATCCCTCAAGTCATGTTCTTCCAACTACCGTTCTTACTGCAACCAAAATTCGCTAAGTCAAAATATCCAACTTCAATACTACCATTTTGAACATTTCTTTGTCTACTCTTAGCATTCCTCAAACCACTAAGTTCAAATCCCAAACTCAAAGTCTATCCCATTTGACACGTATCCATTCATCGTGTTCGTTTGGAATAATCACCGAAGCTATTCCCCCGAGTTCGATTATCCCTGCCGTACGTGAAATCACCACGCCGGCGCTCCCGCAAGATAATCGTTCTCTTTGGGACATATTTCGAATGTTATCTTCCCGAACTTGATTTCAAGATCGTTCTTCCAAACTCCAAGCCAAATCCATTACCGCTTAACTCGATGCATCATACTCACCATTATACTGACTAGCATCGATCCATACTTATCTTCCAACCATTGCTATGGTCTAAATCTCCTAAAGTTGAAATTATCACATTCGTAATCAAACCGAACTCTATCGAGCGATATCCTACTCAAATCCAAATTTTCCATGCACGCTTTCATTCGTTCGCTGCATTATTTCCAATTGCACTTACTCCGATCGCATCTCAGATTATTCAATCACAACTCAAGTTTCTAATTCACTTGTTTCAACTCAAATCGCTCGTACAATCCCTTAAGTTTTCTCGACCATGTAATCAATTTCAATTGCCCTGAAATCATATTCGATGCATGCCTTATCCCTTAATCAACTCATTGTAACTTGTTCGAACCAAGTATTGCATGATTCTTCCGAGTTCGCTTACTTGCTAGGCATTCTTTATTTACACTAAGGCTTCACCCGAACTCGTCGTTCGCCGCTAGACTCGCTTAACTCCGAATCTACGACTTCGTTCGAGCATTTCTAAGTCGACCAATACACCACTCAGGGTTCGAGTTATACTCCCTGAATCTTTACAACTCATTATATCCACAATTCGCATAATCGAACAGGGGACTCTCGTATACACCACTCAGGAATCGAGTTATCCTAATAACTCCAGATTCGCGTTCGCATCCTTCACTCGTATTCCCAAGTCGTTCCTTAGAACTCCAACACAGTCCCTATTTATCGCCTTAGCGATCTTAGACTCGTTCACACCTCTATTCGTAGTCCTCTATACAGACTATGCTTCAAATCATAACTTATCGCTATGAATAACCGTCCAAACTATTTCTGAAAATTCCATACACGATTCCATCACTCGCCTTAGCGGCACTCCGATAGCGTCTCTATCGATTTTCCTACTAAGTCAAACTTTATTCTTATCCGAACAACACCCAAATCTCGCTACAACTCGCTAGCATCAAGGGTCTTGGTGCACGATACTCAACACAGCTTGGCCAAAAGGCCATGTGCAAAGACCACTGTCTGAACGATATACCGTCTCGCACTCTACTCGCTTGGTGTTTTCATATCGACATATAACTTGCCGATTATAATCCGAGTCTACTCTCACAATATCTTTCACAAGTTAGGACAAAAGCCTTCGCATCATAATCCCGTTCAAGCAACCGTATAATTTACACGCGCTTTCCGAAAATATTTAGACTTATTGTATGGGACATCCATCGAAGCATCGAGAGAGAGCATCTACCACTTCTTCAATACACAAGTTCAAAACTGAGAGAATCGAAACGAATTCCAAGGACGTAAAGCCGTGCTCTGATACCAATATGTCACGACCCGATCTCCCGCCGGAATCGGCCGTCCCCGCTAGGCACGAATCACCGCGCCAGCGCTCCCGCGGGACGTACGTTTCCATCGGGACGCGATGCCGCGCGAGCCTAGGGTTGCGCCCGCGCAAGGCAAATACCGAAACGGCCTTTGATAACTAGTTCACAGAGTCGTCATAGCGGAAAAATAAAATGAACACAAGTATTGAATCCAAATTAAGCTCTTTATTGATAATGAAGTGAAGATTACAAGCGGCGCTAGGCCGAGATTACAAATCGCTCATGCTCTCTCTCTCTCTTACACTGAATATGCCCTTAGGCTTAGAACCAACACAATGATCTGGATGATGATGTTCCCATACATTATGTCTCATATATGCGAGCTCCAGGTCCGTGCGCCATGCTCCAAGACGCCAAGTGCGGTCCGGCGCCTCATTGCGATAGCGATCTCCGAATCCGTACGAGTTCCCCCTGCACCCTGCATGCAGACTGGTTGGGTATCAGTACATTGAATGCACTGGTGGGGAGGCCTCTCGCCCATGCCACAAAACAAACACGTTCATTAGTTATGTGCACCGACTAGTTCCGTTGTCTTTCTATTCTTTTGCCTTAGGATCAGTTACATGGCAATATAAGGAAAGTAATCTCCGTGTCAGCTCAAGAGTGTCATATTCATGAACAATTGAGTTTTACCTTACCATTTCTTACCATTCGGCCTTCCCTGTCATATGCAGCAATATAACAATATCTACGAAATAACAAGAAGCAACTATAAAACCCAAGTGTTATGCAGTGCCTCTACCTCATAAGACCCATTTTACTAGAACTATGTGTGATACCATGCATCCACTCTAAATATGCATAATGTCGTGCAAACACACTCCTCCCAGTTTCTCGTTTTCTCAGTGCGGATAGCCGCTATGCAAACATGACTTATCTATATGAAGGTCACTGGCTCTGTTAGCCATATTGGACAATATCTGCGATGGACGGCTGCCTCCCCAGCTCGGTTGCTAGCCTTGCTGGGCCTCCAAGCCGTCTAACGAGTCGACGCCCATCCAGGTCGGTAGCAAGCCTTGCTGGATGCCTCGCTCTCGCCCGCTAGTCATCAGCTAGCGTATCGCCAGGACTACACTGGCACTCCGTCCTCCCGGGCCGACACGATTCGGATGCCTCAGCAATCGTGTCGAGGACTCTTTCCACCTGGTGCGCAACCAGTTGTCCGTGACCATGCAACTACTCCCCCAACTTCCAATCCTAGCCGAGGACTACACTCGGATCAATCCTTGCCGAGGACTACACTCGGATCTATCCTTGCCGAGGACTACACTCGGATCTTTTCTTCTTTACGCAGCTCTCTGATTAGAGACTGCCTCGGCGATCTGCATATCCCGAGTACCTTCTTTTCCTTCCATCTCCTGACTCAGAACGACTACTTGATAGCCTTCCTCGTCAATGCATGCAACATGATTTTACTCCGTCCCGTGTCATGTTCCGTGCGGTGCAACGCCTCAGTATGAACTCACACTACTTTACAGCATATATGAAGAAATTACTACATTCCAACCCAGCAATCTCGACTATGCAAATAGCAAGTGAAATCTCCATGTTCTATACGATGATGATAAGGTGGGGTTATCCCCTTAGCTATGTGCGTTCATCTCTTTTATTAGCATGCAAAGGTTATCGCCTGTAAACTAGCATGTAACATTCCTTTTCTTAGTGTGCAGCTAAGTAGAGACAGGTTCACCGGGGCCACCCACCTTAGCGATGTATCGCATCGGTCGAGCGAGACTCCGGACGCGCCTCTGATAGCCTAAGTCTGACTCCATTGAAGATCCCAGCATGAAAGCCTTTGCATCGAACGAGCCATCTCGCTGAGCAAGGCGGGTTGAATAGCTACACTTGTGCCGTTTGAATCGGCCCTCCGGGTTGAGCGGAGCGGGTCGTTACACCAACGACGTCCACGCTATGCACGCCTCAGTGTAGTGCTTCCCAATGTTTTAGCCCAAGTGTTCAAGCCTTTACGTGTTTTCCATATTATTAGGCATGAAGGAGTAGAGGAGAAGGGAAAGAGCCCACTCACATTGTTTGAATCCGTTAGGCATCCTGTCCTGCCGATACGGCAAATCCCTTGAACCCGTGGTCCAATGCAAGCGCGATCTACTCAACTGGTATGACCGTGCGAGCAGGCCGTGCTCTCCAAATCATCCGACCGATCGGACTAAGGAAGACGGCATTATCGTTTCCATCCAGCTATTCAGTACTGTTCTGAACGAACACCTGATTTCCATCGATCCCGCTAGCCATCTGCACATTGAAACCAACTCGATTAATCCTTCTTCCCGAAATCCGACATTTCAAATGTAACCAGCATTTGATTTATTCAGTCCGACTCAGCGTAACGCTCCGAGCGGTTGCGGGGCGTTACATCAAAGACTTGTAGCAGTTCGATATAGCAAACAGACAAGCGAAACATATATGGCAAGCACGATTGATTTTATTTCTGACAAGCAATACATATTCTCTAGTTAGGCAGCAAATTCTTTTCAAGGACAAGCTATGTGAGTTCTCTTATTAGCATGCTGAGTCGGTTCTATCATTCTCTTATGAAAACATTCTTTTTTAAGCAAACAAGCATTCAAAAAAACTCAGATTCATTATTAAGTCGTGCAAGAATCAGAGAATGCAGTTCTGCCCACTCACTTTGATCAATCGGTCGGAAGCTCTCCGAGAAGACTTTCGTTCGAGTAAGCAAAGCAAAATCACTTGTACATAGCGCCTACGCGGAGCGGGGTGCTACAACTGCTACCACTGATTGCTGCTATTGATTCATAATGCTATAGTGGCTCTTGCAGATTGTATTCTGCGGTTGCATTACATTGCTGCACAGTTGGCTAACTTGCTGGATTGCATTCTGCAGTTGCATTATATTGCTGCACAGTTGTCTAACTTGTTGTGCTATCGCTTGATGCAGTATTCTCTACTGCTGCTGCAGCAGTTACAGCCACTGCCTAGTTGCCTGCTTGCAAAAATACACAATACTTGCTAAATTATATATATAGCACATGCTAGTTCCATATTCCTTGGAGTTTATTCTAGTGTATTTGGAGTGTATGATACATGCACCCTTTGGTTATTTGGTCAAATTTGCTGTGGTCAAGGCTACCATTTGGGGCAGTCAATATCGTGGAAATTTGCATCTTATTTCAATTTACTGTGGTCAAGACTACCATTTGAGCCTTGCAGTAGTAACAATATAATATGTTTCCTATCAGAGGATCTCTGCCATACAATTTGTGTTCTTAGCAAAAGTATCCTTCAGTTAAATATAAAGACAAGTCCTTTGTTGAAGTAAATTGTTACTTTAGTTCTTGAAGTTTAAAATTTTGCCATTCAGAATAAAATACAAAACTATTACATTGGAACAAGCTAAAGATTCGTTACTATGATGGTGCATCATTTACTGGAGATGTAATTAGAGTAAATTATGTGAGTCAGAAATGTCTTTTCTAATTCTGCTGAAATATCTTCCTGCTATCAAATATTTAGTGAACCAACTTATTTTTCTGACTCACCTTATTGTAACAACCCGTTTCGCTCAAGCGGACTGCCAATTCAAACGGCAAAAAGTACAATGTTCCGACCCGCTTTGCTCAGGCGAGGATACTCGTTTGAGGCAAAGGATATCCAGACTTGTCCCTACAGGAGTTCGGCTTAGGCTTTCAGAGTCTCGCATGACGTATCGCTCAACCGAGATGAATCATCGCTAAGGTGGGTGGCTACGGTGAACTTGTCTTTGCTTAGCCAGCACACTTAAAATATGGAACGATACATCCTAGTCTCTAGGTGAATCACCCCCTGCATGCTAATAAGAATATAACGCACCTAGCTAAGGGAATAATCCTAACTTGTATTGATTATGCTAGAACATGGAATTGAAATATTGCTTATATTCAGACCCTCGTATGCTACCCTAGATCATGTCGCTCGGAAAGTCCCTTACGGTTTCACCCCTCGGCTTACCTTCGGGCCTGAGCCAACGTGATTGCTTAAGTTCCTTACAAATGCATGCTTGCCTGCTTAGACATGTTAACTTGTAATGTTGCCTCGATTTATGAACTCATGCCTCAAATGTCTAACGTTATCAGTATCGTTCATGCATTTAGTCAGCCAGAAGACTATCAAATAGTCCTTCTGTGCAAGAATGAACCTGCAAGTATCCAGGACCGTTAGGTCACCAAGGCAATCCCTGAAGCAGGGGAATGCATCAAGGTAAGTTTATATTTGAATGAAAATTATGTCAAGCTTATATCTGAATGATAATCATATTAAGTTAACCTCTGAACGAGAATACGTCCAGTAAAGAAAGAATCCCAGCTCATGGAGCAAATGCTCGGTTCAGAACAAAGAATCATGGATTATCATATCAAGTTATGGATTTGGAAGACCTTAACCTGCATGTCGCGGACAACTTGTGCACAAGGTTTATGTGGTTTCCGCAGTCGGTTGTCAGGGTGCTGGGACCGGTCCGATCCGGACGAAAACGTATGTATAGTCGTATGTTATGGGGCAACGATGTTATGTATCAAGGCTCACCACCTGCGTTGCATATCATCCTTGTCTTAAGACTAAAAACCGTCCTTATGGCTATGCCAGCGACTTATGTCATGTAGATAGGTCATCCTCGCTTAGCGGCTATCCGCGTGCGAGTCATTGCATCGCATCAAAAGAATAACTGAACACCTGAACGATCATGATATAACAACACTCGTGTTTGCATATGCTATTGCCTTGGTTTTCATTTATGAATACTCGTACTTGAATTAACTTGGTTTGCCTTGGACAGGGAAGGACAAATGGTAAGTTGGTAAGTCTCGTCGTGTTTTCTCTTATATCGCACGGTGCACTGCCACACGAATTAGGCTATTCAAAATTGCCATGAAACTGATCCTATGGAAACTAGAAAGACAACATAATAGTTGGTGCATGAAACCTATATTGCATGTTTGGATTTATCGAGTGGGCGAGTGTAACACCCCGTTCCGCACAAGCGGACTGCCGTCTCAATCGGCAATCGTGCAGCTGTCCCGACCCGCTTTGCCTCGATCAAGAAGCAAAGGATATCCAGACTTGTCCCTAAAGGAATCCGGCTTGGACTTTCAGAGGCTCGCTCAGACGTATCGCTTTACCGAGGCGAATCATCGCTAAAGTGGGTGGCTACGGTGAACTTGTCTTTGCTTAGCCAGCACACATAAAATCTGGAATGTTTATGCTAGTCGCTAGGTGAATCACCCCTGCATGCTAATAAATCCAACGCACCTAGCTAAGGGAATAATCCCAACTCATATTGCTTGCTAGAACATGGAAAAGGAAATACTGCTTATATTCAGACCCTCGCATGCTAAGTCCCTTAACGGTTTCATCTCTCAGACTACCTTCGGGCCCGAGCAACGTGCCTGCTTATGTTCCTAGAAACGCATGCTTGTCTGCTTGATAGTTACCGTGTTTTCATCCAAACTCCGGGAGACTACTCAGTAGTCGTTCCGTGTATGATTGACCCTGCAAGTATCCAGGACCGTTAGGTCACCAGGCAGCCCCGAACCAGGGGAATGCATCAAGACAAGATATTCACTGTACAGAATCATGATTCAAGTATCCCGTGTACTCGTGTACTCGTGTTCCCGTGCACTCGTGTTCTCGTGTTCCCTTGTTCTAGTGCACGCATGTTCTCGTGTTCTCGTATATCTCGTGATAATTGAAAAGACCCAATGCTTGTATGTCGCGGACAACTCGGACCCGAGGTAAGTTCCACGGACGGTCACCGGGGCACTGGGGCCGATCCGGTCCGGATGGAGCTCGTGTGTAGTCTTCGTGTTCGGGACTGGGTAGCTTGCAGCTCATCGTGTACTCTTGTAGCAAGCTATCCTTGTCCCCGGCTACGTCCATAATGGCTTTGCCAGCGACCGTGTTCATATAGATAAGTCATCCTCGCTTAGCGGCCATCCGCGTGCGAGTCACTGCATCGCATCAAGGACAACTAAACATCTGAACGATCATGTTAAAACGATCCTCCTGTTTGCATATGCTTGCCTCCTGAATGTCTATATATGTCTCTGCTCGAATTTATACTGTTTGCCTCAATGTTTGCCTTGGACAGGGAAGGAGATGGTAAGTTGGTAAGTCTCGCCGTGTTTCCTCGAACATCGCACGGCGCACTGCCCGACACGTTAGGCTATTCAATGTTTGCATGAAACTGATCCTAAGGCAACTAGAAAGACAACTTAATAGTTGTGCACGGAACCTGTATTACGTGTTTGGATTTGTCGAGCGGGCGAGTAGCTTCCCCACCAGTGCATTCAATGTACTGATAATCCACCAGTTTGATATGCAGGGTGCGGGAGAACCTCGTGCGGTGCGGACGCCTCCTTCGTGCGTGCTAAGGCCAGGAGTTCCCTCTGAAGCCTTGCAACGGTGCGTCCGGGACTGAAGCGCTTATACAAGACATAAGTTGTGAACATCGCCTGACCATCGCCTGTACAATCATTCCACAGTTGTAGCCACTTGGCACGCTTTTACTGTTTCAGAGAGAGAGGCTTGAGCGACTTGTAATCTCGGCTATACGTCGCCTGTAATACATGTTTCATATCAATAAAGAGATTACTTTACTTTGTTTCAATGCTTCCGCTATATTGTCGACTCAGTGAACCTGTTACCGATCGCCTATGCGTTCATGACTCCGCTGCACTCGGACAATCTGTGCGACTCTGTGGCTTAGAACTCTTGCCGCCAGCCAATGAACCATGGCCTTGCACGGGCGTGGCTCACGCTCGTGCGGCATCACGTCCGGATGGGTTAAGCGATCGTTCCGCGGGAGCGCTGGCGAGGGTGATTCCCGTCTAGCGGGAACGGCCGATTGCCTGCGGGAGATCGGGACGTGACAGGTTGGTATCAGAGCCTGGCTTCTACGCCTTTGGACTTCGATTCGATATCTCTGTTTCGAAAGCTCATTTGTGGGTTATGTGCGCGCTCTCTCTCAATGCCACGATGGGATGTTCCAAGAATAAGTCTAAATACTTTCAAAATACGTTTTGATTGATATGATTGCCTGTCTGGTTGTATGCTGCGAGTGGCCTTTGTGCCAACCTGTGCGAACCCCTGAGAGTATCGCTAGTAGCTTGTCCGATTTTCACTAACCCTAAGTTTGGCTGAATGCATCTATTCGAGGGACGCCTTGAACTAGTGCACCATCCAAGACTTAAGAAAAGGTGAAACTCGAGTGCTAAGACTTCGCTATCACTGAGCTGGTTGACGTGTTCACGCTAGAGGGTACCTTCGAAAGTGCGCACGATCCAGTCTAAGCGATATGCTGATTTCGAAGCTTGTGCAAGTGAAGATCCAAATGAACAAGTACAAACGACTTGTCTAGGATTGCCTCAACCCTAGATTACTGCTTGTCCTTAGTAAGTCTCGAGGACGAGACTTTTTCTAAGTTGGGTAGGATGTAACACCCCGTTCCGCACAAGCGGACTGTCGTCTCAATCGGCAATCGTGCAGCTGTCCCGACCCGCTTTGCCTCGATCAAGAAGCAAAGGATATCCAGACTTGTCCCTAAAGGAATCCGGCTTGGACTTTCAGAGGCTCGCTCAGACGTATCGCTTTACCGAGGCGAATCATCGCTAAGGTGGGTGGCTACGGTGAACTTGTCTTTGCTTAGCCAGCACACATAAAATCTGGAATATTTATGCTAGTCGCTAGGTGAATCACCCCCTGCATGCTAATAAATCCAACGCACCTAGCTAAGGGAATAATCCCAACTCATATTGCTTGCTAGAACATGGAAAAGGAAATACTGCTTATATTCATACCCTCGCATGCTAAGTCCCTTAACGGTTTCATCTCTCGGACTACCTTCGGGCCCGAGCAACGTGCCTGCTTATGTTCCTAGAAACGCATGCTTGTCTGCTTGATAGTTACCGTGTTTTCATCCAAACTCCGGGAGACTACTCAGTAGTCGTTCCGTGTATGATTGACCCTGCAAGTATCCAGGACCGTTAGGTCACCAGGCAGCCCCGAACCAGGGGAATGCATCAAGACAAGATATTCACTGTACAGAATCATGATTCAAGTATCCCGTGTACTCGTGTACTCGTGTTCCCGTGCACTCGTGTTCTCATGTTCTCTTGTTCTAGTGCACGCGTGTTCTCGTGTTCTCGTGTATCTCGTGATAATTGAAAAGACCCAATGCTTGTATGTCGCGGACAACTCGGACCCGAGGTAAGTTCCACGGACGGTCACCGGGGCACTGGGGCCGATCCGGTCCGGATGGAGCTCGTGTGTAGTCTTCGTGTTCGGGACTGGGTAGCTTGCAGCTCATCGTGTACTCTTGTAGCAAGCTATCCTTGTCCCCGGCTACGTCCATAATGGCTTTGCCAGCGACCGTGTTCATATAGATAAGTCATCCTCGCTTAGCGGCTATCCGCGTGCGAGTCACTGCATCGCATCAAGGACAACTAAACATCTGAACGATCATGTTAAAACGATCCTCCTGTTTGCATATGCATGCCTCCTGAATGTCTATACATGCCTCTGCTCGAATTTATACTGTTTGCCTCAATGTTTGCCTTGGACAGGGAAGGAGATGGTAAGTTGGTAAGTCTCGCCGTGTTTCCTCGAACATCGCACGGCGCACTGCCCGACACGTTAGGCTATTCAATGTTTGCATGAAACTGATCCTAAGGCAACTAGAAAGACAACTTAATAGTTGTGCACGGAACCTGTATTACGTGTTTGGATTTGTCGAGCGGGCGAGTAGCTTCCCCACCAGTGCATTCAATGTACTGATAATCCACCAGTTTGATATGCAGGGTGCGGGAGAACCTCGTGCGGTACGGACGCCTCCTTCGTGCGTGCTAAGGCCAGGAGTTCCCTCTGAAGCCTTGCAACGGTGCGTCCGGGACTGAAGCGCTTATACAAGACATAAGTTGTGAACATCGCCTGACCATCGCCTGTACAATCATTTCACAGTTGTAGCCACTTGGCACGCTTTTACTGTTTCAGAGAGAGAGGCTTGAGCGACTTGTAATCTCGGCTATACGCCGCCTGTAATACATGTTTCATATCAATAAAGAGATTACTTTACTTTGTTTCAATGCTTCCGCTATATTGTCGACTCAGTGAACCTGTTACCGATCGCCTATGCGTTCATGACTCCGCTGCACTCGGACAATCTGTGCGACTCTGTGGCTTAGAACTCTTGCCGCCAGCCAATGAACCATGGCCTTGCACGGGCGTGGCTCACGCTCGTGCGGCATCACGCCCGGATGGGTTAAGCGATCATTCCGCGGGAGCGCTGGCGAGGGTGATTCCCGCCTAGCGGGAACGGCCGATTGCCTGCGGGAGATCGGGGCGTGACAGGTGTTCTGTCACGCCCCGGACCCGCCCGGGCCGCCGCTCCGCCCTGCCCCGCCCCGTGCGGCAGGGAATTAACGAACCGGACACGTATCACCGTGCCTCGGCGCGCCGGACACGAATCACCGCGCCCGTCCCGCGGGTGCGAGGGAGGAAGGGAGCCAAGCGAATGGCCCGTTCGAGCTTTCGGGGTACGTGATGCCGCACGGGCCTGGGGTTGCGCCCGTGCAAGGCCAATCGTTTAAGTTGATAGTTGGCTATCATCGCATCAATCGAGTAAGCAGCGGAAAGGGACTTGTTGCAATGCAATGCATTAGCCAACTGAGTGTTCGGGACAAGCGAGGCAACTTGGGTTTCCTTTAGCAAAGGCACACGTTCGTTCCATACATTATGCCCCCTTATACGATAGCATTCTCGGGGCAACAATCGAAACCAGGATTTCCGGGTCTTCCGGACTGTGGCACGCCTATCGCTTCCTCGGACGATCCAGTACCTGCGAACAAGTAAACTGTTGGTGGGTCAGCACTTTATACAAGTACTGGTGAGATAAATCAACTGAACAGAAACAAGCATTCACTCAAACAAGCACTAAGTAATCATGTTATAAAACATTACATTACTAGTGATCTTTCTAGTTTTACCTAGGTTCGTTTCATGCAGTTCTAGCAGAGTCGATTTACTTGTTTAGAAACATGTTTGGAAACAGAGTTTCATATTGAATATGCAAGCAAGCAAACGTTCATGTTTCAGGGTGTGCGCAGCGTGTCTCGTGCGACTCGAGGGTCTGATGCATAGCTAGACACACGATGCACATTCTTAGGGGCAGTCACTATCCAAGCCAACACAATGACTTAGCTATATGCAGGGCGGTCCCCGAGTATCTCAGGATCGGCAGCTGGTGGAACAGCATACCAATGACTCATTCTCTGAAGCTAATGGCAGCTGTGACCCATGGTGGTTATAACGCATGCAGTTCAGCTCTCCACCAAAAGCCATTGTCCGACCGCGTGCGAATGCATGGAACACTATCAAATAAACTCTAGTATGCAGACGAGACGAACCATCAGAATACACTCATTGTTGCGGGGCAATCCGACTTATCACTTGAACACGTTCAGGCACAATATGGTTCTCTCGAAGCATAGACGATAGTGAACATATTCAGGCACTCTAAGCAGGCGATTCAGGATTCTCGTTAAGCAGGCATTGTTTCAAAGACAAGCTAGGTGAGTTCGTTCATTAACATGCAAGGCAGGTTCTATCATTCTCTTAAGAAAACATTGCAAGCAAAAACTCAGGTTATTATTAAGGCGTGCAAGAATCAGAAAACGAAGTTCTGCCCACTCACCTTGATACATAACGCCGGCGCGGAGCGGGGCGTTACATACTTACCAACCAACAAAAAGTTTCGTCCTCGAAACTTCAAGGATAAACTTCTCGATATCCCGAGTAGCGATAGTGCCGTCCCTCGCCGTACTCAATCGAAACAATCAAGCAATTCAAGTTCAGGAAACATTTTGCACTTTGAGAATATCTATGGACTTATTGTATGGAACGCTCTTTGCAAAACCATATCGATAATATCTCAGAGTCATAGCAACGGTTTGGGCCAGAGAATCGATTCCGCTCTGATACCATTCTGTCACGCCCCGGACCCGCCCGGGCCGCCCCTCCGCCCTGTCCCGCCCCGTGCGGCCGGGAATTAACGAACCGGACACGTATCACCGTGCCTCGGCGCGTCGGACGCGAATCACCGCGCCCGTCCCGCGGGTGCGAGGGAGGAAGGGAGCCAAGCGAATGGCCCGTTCGAGCTTTCGGGGTACGTGATGCCGCACGGGCCTGGGGTTGTGCCCGTGCAAGGCCAATCGTTTAAGTTGATAGTTGGCTATCATCGCATCAATCGAGTAAGCAGCGGAAAGGGACTTGTTGCAATGCAATGCATTAGCCAACTGAGTGTTCGGGACAAGCGAGGCAACTTGGGTTTCCTTTAGCAAAGGCACACGTTCGTTCCATACATTATGCCCCCTTATACGATAGCATTCTCGGGGCAACAATCGAAACCAGGATTTCCGAGTCTTCGGGACTGTGGCACGCCTATCGCTTCCTCGGACGATCCAGTACCTGCGAACAAGTAAACTGTTGGTGGGTCAGCACTTTATACAAGTACTGGTGAGATAAATCAACTGAACAGAAACAAGCATTCACTCAAACAGGCACTAAGTAATCATGTTATAAAACATTACATTACTAGTGATCTTTCTAGTTTTACCTAGGTTCGTTTCATGCAGTTCTAGCAGAGTCGATTTACTTGTTTAGAAACATGTTTGGAAACAGAGTTTCATATTGAATATGCAAGCAAGCAAACCGTTCATGTTTCAGGGTGTGCGCAGCGTGTCTCGTGCGACTCGAGGGTCTGATGCATAGCTAGACACACGATGCATATTCTTAGGGGCAGTCACTATCCAAGCCAACACAATGACTTAGCTATATGCAGGGCGGTCCCCGAGTATCTCAGGATCGGCAGCTGGTGGAACAGCATACCAATGACTCATTCTCTGAAGCTAATGGCAGCTGTGACCCATGGTGGTTATAACGCATGCAGTTCAGCTCTCCACCAAAAGCCATTGTCCGACCGCGTACGAATGCATGGAACACTATCAAATAAACTCTAGTATGCAGACGGGACGAACCATCAGAATACACTCATTGTTGCGGGGCAATCCGACTTATCACTTGAACACGTTCAGGCACAGTATGGTTCTCTCGAAGCATAGACGATAGTGAACATATTCAGGCACTCTAAGCAGGCGATTCATGATTCTCGTTAAGCAGGCATTGTTTCAAAGACAAGCTAGGTGAGTTCGTTCATTAACATGCAAGGCAGGTTCTATCATTCTCTTAAGAAACCATTGCAAGCAAAAACTCAGGTTATTATTAAGGCGTGCAAAAATCAGAGAACGAAGTTCTGCCCACTCACCTTGATACATAACGCCGGCGCGGAGCGGGACGTTACAGTGAGTAGCCTCCCCACCAGTGCATTTAATGTACTGATAATCCACCAGATTATTTGTAGGGTACGGGAGAATCTCGTTCGGTGCGAATGCCTTCTTCGTGCATGCTAAGGCCAGGAGTTCACTCTGAAGCCTTGGAGCGCTGCGATCCGGAACTGAAGCACATATATAAGACATAATGTTGGAACATCGCCTGAACATCGCCTGTATCATTCCATAAATGTAGCCACTTGGCACGCTTTTACTGTTTCAGAGAGAGGCTTGAACGACTTGTAATCTCGTCCAAGTACCGCATGTAACACTTGTTTATATCAATAAGAGTTTATTTTACTTCAACTGGTGTTATTAAATTCTTCCCCTATTGTCGACTCAGTGAACTTGTTACCGATCGCCTATGCGTTCAAATTCTGCTGCACTCGGATAATATGTGCGACTCTATGGCTTAGAACTCTTATCGCCAACCAATGAACCACGGCCTTGCACGGGCGTGGCTCACGCTCGTGCGGCATCACGTCCGGATAGGTCGAAGCGATCGTTCTGCGGGAGCGCTGGCTCGGTGATTCTCGCCTAGCGGGGATAGCCGATTTAGCCTGCGAGAGATCAGGGCGTGACACTTACTGTCCACTCTGCTGCTGCTGCAGCAGTTGCTGCCACTGCCTAGCTGCCTGCTTGTACTTGTTGTTGGCTACCTGCATACCACTGATTGCTGCTATTGATTCATCATGCTGCAGTTGTAACTTGCATTTGTCAGTTTGCTGATACTGCACTATGCTGAATGCTTTGCAAACCCACTGTTCCGAGCTCCACTTCACTCAATGCTCACTCACTCACATCCATACACATACACAACCATATGCACACACACACACACACGCACACACACACATACACACACACACACATTACAAGAAAATGCTGCATATACAAGGCAATTGTACTAGTCAACTGACACTCATATTTTGATATTGTCATTATTTTAATTTTTTGTGTTTGATGAAGTGTTCAAACGGTGCTGCAAAGAAAACCAAAAAGCATAAGAAAGCTTCACGTATTGTTGCTATTATTGCATGTAGATAAGAAAAGAGTCGTTCCTTATTGGATGGCGATTCTAATGAAGATTCTAACTCTCCACCTAAGACATCATCCAATACATTACCAAATGGTTCAGTAGATTACATCCAAAAAAACCAAAAAGAACACCTAGGGGTAAGGCAAAATATTTGGCAATTAGCAAACAAGCAAAACATGCTCCTCTTCCCCTTGATTTCAACCATAGAGGCCAACCCATTAAAGAAAATGCTGCAAAGTTTAGTTCTTTTATTGGGATGACTGCAAGAGAGCTACTACCCATGAATATGACAAAATGGAAGGATATCTCAATAGACTTCAAAGATCAGATTTGGGAACATGTAACGGTAGGGTTGTTAGTTTTGTTATTGATTTGTTTCTTATATTTTATATGATATTTAACCACCAGATTTGGGATCATATTTTTGCAGCAAAATTTTGTCGTTGATGAGTGCCACAAGGATTATACTTTTAAAAAGCTACTTAAGATTTGGCGAGAATGGAGATCCAATTTGGTGAAACAAGTGATGACGCAAGCGAAAGTGGTAGGCCTACCACGTAATGCTGCTCTCCTCAAACCTGGAAATATTGAATCTATGGATAAGTGGATGTCATTTATTAAAGCTGGAACAAGTCCTAATTTTTTGGTAATTCTAGTTTTGAGATTTCGTAGTACATGCAGTTTTTTTAATACTTTCGTATCTTGTTATATCACCAATGTTTTTCTTCCTAATCTTTTTCGTAGGAAAAAAACTGAAAAATTCAAAGAGATGCGAGCAAAACAAGTTGATTTAGTGCATCGTACAAGTAGAAAAAGTTTTGTCGTTGTTGAAGACGAGTTGGTAAAAATAATATGTTAGTTTTATATCTAGTTTAAAATGTTAGATAAGTGTAGATTATCTATATTTGTTATTTTGCAGAGGCAAAAAAGTACGACACCTGATGCAATTTCAAGGACTGATGTTTGGATTCATGCATATGAAGCAAGAAAAGACAAATTCATAAGGGGAAGTTCAAGACTCGGTAATAGTGGTAACAATATCTTGTTGTATATTTAAGTTTACTTTTGTTTGTATTTATATTTTAGTACTTATATATTTCCAATTTGCATTTTTCTAGCAACAAGTAAAATAATACAAGGCTATAGAAGATCCTTAACAAAAAAAATCTATAAAAAATGATGTTGTTGCAAAAGTACTTGTCCGGATCCACGAGGACGAGTAAGAGGGTTTGGATTTGGAGCAAACCCTTCAAAAGTGGATGGTCAAATTTATATGGGCAATAAAGTCACAAGATTGGAGAATGAATTGGAAAGCTTGAAGGGCTTGGTGAAAGACCTTTTTGTTAGGTTAGACAAAAGAGAAAATAACTTTGTAAGTTTATGAAATATCTATATTAACTTTTCTTCTTATTTATGCATTTGATCAGAAATTTTGATAATTGAGCTCCTTATATAATTACAACAGGAAAATACAAGTGCTCAACAATCGGCTAATGAGATAGCAAGAAGAAAATGCAAAAAAAATCCCAATGATCAAAATTCTTGTAATGATAAGAGAATACAAAATGATCAGAGAAAACAAAAAGACAATAAGAGCATTCAAAATTCTGCTAGCGAGAGAGCACAAAACAAAAAAAATAAGAAAACAAGTGCAGCAAGTATACAAGATTTCGGTAGTGAATGAGCACAAAGAAAACAAAAGGAAATAGCAAGTTTTGCTGAAGGTACTAATCTTGAGAATAAGATGTACAAATTACTAAGTTGGTTTGCGAAAGATGAAGTTGTTGTTGCTACCGCTGAAATCTCATCAACGGATCCAAGTGCATTGGTCCATCATGTTCCTTTAGCCATAATTGTTGGAAAGTTTGGGTGCGCGATGTAATAGATAACATTGCTTTATATCGACCAACAATCGAGTTTGGTAAACTTGCTAGCGCTGAACAAAGTACGATTGCATGGCCCATCAAGTACATCAAATTGGATTAGTCTTGTTTATTTGAGGTAAATATTCTAACCAATTTACTTTCAGTTTATTAGAGGTAAATATATTCTAACAGAACTTAGTAAAGTGTCTTTCTTTCATGTATGTGTACAGGCCATCCTATTGGGTGTCTTTCGGTGGCTTGGTACTGGTATGGACCTGAACCTTTTCTTGATACTTAACTATTTGGTATTATAATGGAGATACCTGCACATTCACTGTTAAGTTGGAAATTAGATGGATATTACCACATTTTATATATAAAAAAATTTGAACTCCCCAGATTATTTTGAGACCATGCTCATACTAGTTATTAACATGTATCTGATATCTAGTAATAATTCAATGGGATAATATTTTTTCATAATAATTCAATGGGCAGAGATTTTTTACCTTTTCTGAAAGTTAAAGTGATGGTAATTAGAATATTAAGGATTATAATGTACAAGAACAAGGCTCCCACTGATATCTAGTAAAAGTAGCCAGCACACTATTTTTTCGTAATAATTCAATCCTTGATTTTATTTAAATATCATCTCTTAGATTATGTATCTTACTATTCTTGTATTTTTTGTAGATCTTTTGAATATTTTCGAGGGTGGAGTTATGCTTAACTATGGACCTATGGATTCTCGCTCTCATCTTCTCGACAACATGTGGAATCTCTTCAACATCATCGTCGTTATTGTTTTGACGTTCTTGTTTTTGTTGGAGATTTTGTTTCTGCATGGGTGTTTATTTAAGAGTGGATAGTCTATTGTTGTCAAAGACTTTTGGTATGGTCTATATGTTAGAACACAAATGTTAGTCTAATATAATTATGGTTTCTAAATTACTCTTTGTTCGTACTTATGAATTTGTGACTTTATTGTTAATATGATAATTCAGTCATTTAGTTTCTACAACTTTCTTTTGCTATGTTATACTTTGCTTTCTCTTTTCAAATTGATGTTAGTTTAAATGAAAGAAAAATTGATATAATAAACTTAAGTAAGATATTTTGTTCATGTTGTAAATGATATCTATAATTTGGCAGAATGAGTATTTACGATATTTATTATTCGGCATTTATAGTGTGTAGCAGGTGATCATTTACGGCTTTCTATTGCATATTATAAAAAGGTCATTTACAGCGTTCATAAAATTTTATGGAACAAGTATTTACGGCATGCATTATTCTGCATTTACAGCGCACGGTAGGTGATCATTTATAGCGTTCGGATGCGTGTTGTGCAAAGAGGATCATTTACGGCGATCAAATGCGTGTTGTAAAAAGAGGATTATTTACGGCATTCAAAAACGCGTTATAAAAAGAGGGTCATTTACAGCTTTCAAATGCACGTTGTAAAGAAGGATCATTTACAGCGTTCTAAAGCGTGTTGTAAATGGTCATTTATAGCGTTCAAATGTATGCCAAAAATAATAGGAAAAGGATCATTTACAGCGTTCGTATGCACGTCGTAAATAATAGGGTCATTTACGGTATGGCCTTTTACGGCATAAAAATGTACGCCGTAAAAGATCTTTTACGGCGTGTTTCACGTGCCTTAAATGATCATTTTTCTTGTAGTGTCCGGATTCACTTTCACCTTGTGGTAGCCTGATCTCAAGTCTATCTTGAAAAATATCTTAGCACCACTCAACTGATCGAACAAGTCATCAATCCATGGCAAAGAGAATTTATTCTTGATAGTGAGACTATTCAATGCCCTGTAATCGATGCACATGCGCACCGATCCATCTTCAGTATAAGCAATATCAGGGCTCCCACAGTGAAGAACTCGATATGATAAACCCCTTATCCTGTAACTCGTCCACCTGCTTCTTCAGCTCGACCAGCTCGTTATTGTTTACTCTATAGACATGTTGTGAAATTGGTTTTGCACCTGGCACCAAATCTATAGAGAATTTAACATCTCTATCTGGCAGCAATCCTGGCATCCTGTCAATTTCTCAGGAAATACATCCAAGAACTCTACTATCAACAGATGTATAACTCCTTGTCTTCCACCATAGCTCCACAAATAATGCCTTCTTCCTACTCTGTAGCTTCTCTAGCAAGCTCAAACTCTGGCTCTCTTGGTGGACCAAACAAAACTCTACCTCCTCTACAATCTATACTAGTACGGTGCCTACTCAACCAATCCATCCCAAGTATAATGTCGTAGCTCGGAAGTGGCATTATAAGTAGACACGCACTCAGCTCCCGGCCTCCCAGAGTAACTCTTCGATACTTGTAAATATCATTAACCAGGATAACGCCTCCCCCGGTCATGATCTGGAAAGTCCTAAGCAAAGACTCAGCTACCAAACTAAGCTTCAGAGCAGAAGAAACAAATACAAAACTATGGAAAGTACCACTATCAAACAAAGCTAAAGCTGGAATGGAATCAAGAAGAACATAACATGCGATGACATCTCTAGTGGACTCGACCTCCTCGATTGTCATAGCAAACCCTCGTCCATGACGTGCACCTCCCTGATGTTGGTGCTGGGCATAACGCTGCTGCTGGGTCGTAAGTGGCGGTCCCCTCGGTTGTACTGCAGGTGGTCTCGCCTGTGTCATCGAAGCTGGAGCTGCTCCCCGAACTGCACGACGAGGATTGGAAGGACACTCTCTCAGTTGATGCCCTTCAGTACCATAATACAAACAAACTCTCAACCTCTTCTTGCAAACTTTTCAGATATGGTCGGGCTTCTTGCAAAAATGGTAGAAATCTTGCTGTAACTGTCTCTGGTGCTGCGGTGCCTAGTAAAACAGTGCCCTAGCTGGAGTCTGGTACTGTTGTGGCTGCTGAAAAGGCTTGGACTGGAAATAAGGACGCTTGGCAGATACTGTGCTGCTGTTTGCCCCCAGAAAAGAATCGCGATCTCTCTTAGGCTTCAAACCCAACTCCCTCTCAACCTTGCGTGCCTCCACAAGTATCTCCGAGTAGGACTCATAAAAAGACGGAATAAAGATCTTTACTTTCCAGTTTATACCCTCGCAAAAACGAATAGCTCAAACCTCCGGCTCTCTCACCAAATACTCCATAAATTGGCTCGGCCTACCGAACTCCGTGGCGTATTCCTCCACGGACATGCTCCCCTGAATGAGGCTCTCAAAATGCCTCTCCAAGTCTTGTGGTGCCCCGTTCCCCCTATTCGGGGAGTGCGGCTAAGAAATATAAGACGGTATCATTCGATCGGGATAGATTGAATCAAGAACTCATCATCGTTATGGATTTGCTTCTTCAGAATCGATTTCCTTATTCAGTGGACCATGCCCCCAGGATCAACTTAGCGGCAGAGTCAGGAGGGACCTCTCCGCTGCATCTTTTGTTGCCTCGGTTTTTGTTGTCGCTTGTTGCTTTCGTGCCTTGAGTTGGTTTTCGGATTTGCTTGCGTTTTCTTGAACGGTTTCGATAGATTTTATTGTTTTTGTTTGTTGAACTGCACTTCAATTCCAATATAGGAAAGAGTGAAAGAGGTATTGATCAGCTGTTCGTGGCAATGCAGGTGAACAAGCAGTAGGCGACGCATGAGCGGAGTCCTGAAGCACCTCTTTCCTTCTTTCTTCCAACCAACTTGTGAATGGCCTATATTCGATTCAGTTGGCCCTTTTTCCAAGTCTTCACATCTAAGATCTTTTATTCTTGCTTGCTGTAGCGCCCCGTTCTCCCGATGCGGAGAGCGCGGCTAAGAAACACAAGTCGGTATCGTTCGATCGGGATAGATTGAATTAAGAACTCGTCCTCGTTATGGATTTGTTTCTTCGGAATCGATTCCCATATTCAGTGGACTGCGCCCCAAGGATCGGCTTAGCGGCAGAGTCAGGAGGGACCTCTCCGCTGCTATCTTTTATTGCCTCGGTTTTCGATGTCGCTTGTTGCTTTCGTGCTTTGAGTTGGTTTTGGGATTTGCTTGTTTTCTTTGAACGGTTTCGATGGTTTTCATTGTTTTCGTTCGTTGACTTGCACTTCTATTCCGAGATGGAAAGAGAGGAAGAAGTATTAATCGAGCTGTTCGTGTGCAGGTGAACGAGCAGTAGGCGGCTTGCGAGCGGAGTCGTGAAGCGCCTCTTTCCTTCTTCTTTCCAAAATCTAAGTGAGTGGCTACCAACCCGATTAGCTAGTCCTGCTTCCAAGCTTCACAGCTAATCAATCTGCACTCTTCTTTGCCCCGATCAAACGATACCAAATAATAATAAAAGAAACCAAGATAAAAGACAAATATACTTGGTTATTATGCTTGTCAATCAAACCTGTGAACTGTTGCCTTATCGTATGCTTGTTCGTGCAAATGTTCTATAAAACGTGCTAAGTAGAACACATCTTGTATATGCATAATTGTTCAGGAAGGCTATGCAAAATAAATTATGCAATACTGCTTGTCGTGTACTCGTGTTCTTGCACTCGTGTTGCCTCAAATGCATGACTGTTAACTTGTTCATCGTGTTCGATCATGGACAACTTGTGCACAAGGTATTGGTTCTACGGACGGTCGCTGGGGCACTGGCACCGATCCGATCCGGGCGGAACTCGTGTGTAGTCTTCGTGTTCGGGACCGGATAGCTTGCAGCGCAATCGTGTTCTCTCGTAGCATGCTATCCTTGTCCCCGGCTACGTCCATTATGGCAACCATGCCAGTGATCATCGTGTATATTTAAACCTGTTACAACTAACTTGTGTCTTCGTGGCAGGGAAGGCATGGTAAGTATTGTGCAGGTAATTCAGACGGTCAGGTAAAATCCACCTAACGGTGGCACGTTCATTTCAGTAAATTCAATATGCTGCTTACTTGTTAAATGAACTAAGGCAAGATAGAAACCCACAAAATATGCATGCTTCATTAAAACAACGTGTTGATTGGTATAGTCAGGCTAGCTCGCCTTCACCAGCATGTTTCGATATGCTGACCCTCGTTGAAACAGGTTCTCCGCACTAAGGCGAACCGAGCGAGGAGCCGAAGTCGTCTACCCGATCCAGTCCAAGCTGTTGGCGCATCTTCACCGCGCCCCCGAAGCATTTTGAAGTCCGAAGCTGCAACTCTTCATACACAAATGCAGCTCCGTGGCAAAGCCGTCCTCCAGCCTGGAGGTCTTTATCGTTTTGAGTTTATAAAAGGATGTAATGTACAGGACTGCTATCTCATTTTGAGTCATCTCTTTTGTAAGCCGTTCGGCATATTAGCTGACTCGTTCAGGAGTTTGTAATAGATGTTCATTATCAATAAAGAGAACTTTTCTATGTTTCAAATCTGTGTTTCAATTTATCTGCGTACTCTGAATATGTGTTTGCTATGCAAATCATTAAAGCCTTGTGCGGGCGCAACTCCAGGCCCGCACGGCGGTCACGACTCGGGGGACGCCTCGGGGCGTGACACTTGCCCCGATCAAACAATACCAAATAATAACTAAAAGATGTCAAGATAAAAAAGGAGTAGACTTGGATTATATTGCTTGTCAATCAAAATTGGGAACAGTTACTTATTTGCATGCTTGTTCGTTTGGAATGTTCATCATATGCATAACTACAAAGTTTGAATGTATACTCTTCTTTAAATTGTGCTATGTATAGAACTCATCCTAAATAAAATAAACTAAACAGGGAGACTATGCAAAATGAATCATGCAATACTACTTGTCTTGTACTCGTGTTGCCTCAACTGCATGAATAATTAACTTAATATAGACGTCGTTTGATCATGGACAACTTGTGCACAAGGGTATAAGTTCTGTGGACGGTCGCTGGAGCACTGGAACCGATCCGATCTGGACGGAACTTCGTATGTAGTCATCGTGTGCGGGACGGGATGGCTTGCAGTGCATCGTGTGCTCTCGTTGCATGTTATCCTTGTCCTTGACTAGTCCATTATGGCATCAAGCCAGTGATCCCCACGTATATTTAAACTTGTGCAAGCTAACTTGTGTCTTCGTGGCAGGGAAGGACATGGTAAGTATTGTGCAGGTAGTTCAGACGGGCAGGTAAAAGTCACTGAACGGTGGCAAGTTCATTTCAGTAGTTTATATATATACTGCTGCTTGTAAAATAAACTAAGGCAAGATAGAAAGACAACAAATAATATACATGCTTCATATAAACATCGTGTTGATTGGTATAGTTGGGTTAGCTTGCCTTCACCAGTATGTTTCGATGTACTGACCCTCGTGGAAACAGGTTCCCCGCGCTAAGGAGATTCGAACGAGGAGCTGAAGACGTTTTCCCAATCCAGTCCAGCTGTATGCGCGTTCAGATCGTGCCATCTTTTGAATCATTTTGACACAAGGAGCTAGCAACCCAAACTCTATGCAGCTCCGTGGGAAGGCCATCATCCCGCCTGGAGGTCTTATATTTTGAAGTTTAATAAAGGGATGTAATGTACAGGACAACTATCTCATTTTGTGTCTACTTTTGTAAGCCCGTGCGACAATCTTATGACTCGTTCAAGAGTTTGTAATAGATGTTCATTATCAATAAAGAGAACTTTTCCATGCGTCAACTTTGTGTTTTAATTTATCTGCGTACTTTGAATATGTGCTCGCTATGCAAAATACGTTAGCCTTGTGCGGTGCGCAACCTAGGCCCGCACGGCATCACGCCCGGGGGACGACTATCGATTCCACGGAATCGGGGCATGACATATTGGTATCAGAGCACAGCTTCAAGTTCCCTTGACCCTCATGCTGGAAAAGTTCCTTTAAAGATCAAATCCCTGTGCGAACTCTTGAACTTGTTAGGCCAAAAATGAGATACATTCATATAATGAGTCCATAATACATTATGATTCTGATGTAATTTACCTTCTTTTGAAGGAATGGCACAAGCGCAATCTTTAGCGCTAGCACCGGGAGAGACACAAGCCCAGGAAAGTAGTTCCGGCACTTCAGAAAATTCTCGGAACCAGAGAGCCATGTCTCGTGTCGACCCCATTCAACAAAGGATGCAGATATTGGAGGCAAACCAACAAAGGAAGGAGGCTCATTATGAACAGGCTGAGAAGCGAGCGAAAGAAAGGCAGAACCAGTTTCAAGACAATATAGAAGCCCGATTCTCAGTCCAATAAAAGTAGGTAGATACCCTGCAGTAGATTGTTCAGACTTTGGCCTCCAACCAGTCAGCGGCAATAGGGGTGACACCGATGGAGCAACCTGCACTTGAAGTCGATATACCTCAGACACTAAGGAAGAAGGATGTGACTGCCTTCGACTTTGGCGACTTCAAGAAAGTCTGTAACACACCATTCAAAGGGATTGAGGACCCAATTGCGGCTCTAGATTGGTTGGCCGAACTTGAAGACCATTTCTCCCTGCTGGAGGTCCCCGAAGAGAAGCGCGTCGCATGCGCTCAACTGCAGCTCTGTCTTAACGCGCACGATTAGTGGGACGTGCATCGACGATCTCTTCAAGTTGACCATAGAGAGGAGGCGATCACGTGGGCTACTTTTCGTGCCACGTTTGAAGAGGAGTTCATACCCCCTCTTGTACGTCGTCAGAAAGAAAATGAGTTCGAGCAACTACGGCAAGGCAGCATGACAATTAAACAGTATTCCGCCGAATTCAACCGACTCTCCAAATTAGCAAGTTCCTATTTATCTGATGCAGCGAGTCGAGCTAGAAGGTTTGAAGGCGGTCTGCGTTCTGCTATCCATGTGCACGTAGTCATTCCTCATTATCAGACGATGAGGGAAGTCCTGAATCATGCCCTATCTCTTGAACCGCAGTATCCTCATGTTGCTGCCGGCGCTGTGCATGCCTCCAATCACAAACGCCATAGCAACGAGAAAGGAAACAATGCTACAAAACGTCAAAACAATGGTGGTCAACAGAAAGCAAATGCAGGCCAATTATGTTTCTTTTGTAAGAAGCAAGGGCACGCCAAGAAAGATTGTCGAAAGAGACCCGGGTTATGCCTCGCCTGTGGAGATCCAGGCCATAGCATTAGTACCTACCCGAGTCTCTCTGTGGTAGGTTCTATTCCTAAGTTTCGTGGACGAAACTTCCAATTAGTTGGGTAGGATGTGGTGCCCCGTTCCCCTATTCGGGGAGAGCGGCTAAGAAATATAAGACGATATCGCTCGATCGGGATAGATTGAATCAAGAACTCATCCTCGTTATGGATTTGCTTCTTCGAAATTGATTCTCATATTCAGTGGATCGTGCCCCCAGGATCGACTTAGTGGCAGAGTCAGGAGGGACCTCTCCACTGCATCTTTTGTTGCCTCAATTTTTGCTGTCGCTTGTTGCTTTCGTGCCTTAAGTTGGTTTTCGGATTTGCTTGCGTTTTCTTGAACGGTTTCGATGGATTTTATTGTTTTCGTTCGTTGAGCTATACTTCAATTCTGATATAGGAAAGAGTGGAAGAGATATTGATCAGCTGTTCGTGGCAATGTAAGTGAACAAGCAGTAGGCGACGCGTGAGCGGAGTCCTGAAGCACCTCTTTCCTTCTTCCTTCCAACCAACTTGTGAGTGGCTTATATTTGATTCAGTTGGCCCTTCTTCCAAGTCTTCACATCTAAGATCTTGTATTCTTGCTTGCCCCGATCAAACGATACCAAATAATAACTAAAAGATGTCAAGATAAAAAAGGAGTAGACTTGGATTATATTGTTTGTCAATCAAACTTAGGAACGGTTACTTATTTGCATGCTTGTTCGTTTGGAATGTTCATCATATGCATAACTACAAAGTTTGAATGTATACTCTTCTTTAAATTGTGCTATATATAGAACTCATCCTGAATGAAATAAACTAAACAGGGAGACTATACAAAATGAATCATGCAATGCTACTTGTCTTGTACTCGTGTTGCCTTAACTGCATGAATGATTAACTTAATATAGACGTCGTTTGATCATGGAAAACTTGTGCACAAGGGTATAAGTTCTGCGGACGGTCGCTGGAGCACTGGAACCGATCCGATCCGGGCGGAACTTCGTATGTAGTCATCGTGTGTGGGACGGGATGGCTTGCAGCGCATCGTGTGCTCTCGTTACATGCTATCCTTGTCCTTGACTAGTCCATTATGGCATCAAGCCAGTGATCCCCATATATATTTAAACCTGTGCAAGCTAACTTGTGTCTTCGTGGCAGGAAAGGACATGGTAAGTATTGTGCATGTGATTCAGACGGGCAGGTAAAAGTCATTGAACGGTGGCAAGTTCATTTCAGTAGTTTATATATATACTGGTGCTTGTAAAATAAACTAAGGCAAGATAGAAAGACCACAAATAATATGCATGTTTCATATAAACAACGTGTTGATTGGTATAGTTGGGTTAGCTTGCCTTCACCAGTACGTTTTGATGTACTGACCCTCGTTGAAACAGGTTCCCCGCGCTAAGGAGATTCGAGCGAGGAACTGAAGACATTTTCCCAATCCAGTCAAGCTGTAGGCGCGTTCAGATCATGCCATCTTTTGAAGCATTTTGACGCAAGGAGCTAGCAACCTGTCACTACCACATTCTGAAAACAGGGGTATTTTTGAATTTTTAAATATTTAATATTATGTTATTTACAATTAATTAATTTCATGATAGTGTATTTGATTTAAATAATTTTGTGCGATGTGTAATCCAATATATAATTATATGCAGTGTTAATTATTTTATTTTAGCTAGTAGACTAGACCTAGAAGCCCAATAGACGAACCCCTGTCCGAATTAGAGAGTTCTGGATTCTATTATTTTATTTAGAATTTGATATTTGGAGACTGTAATTAATTACTGTACCTTATTTAATATTTTTGCGCATTGCCTTTGCTTCGATATTTGGAGCACTATCCAGACTTTTGTCTTCCAACAAATTTCACAATCTTGCCCTAGACATGCCCGCCTTCAATTCTGCTATTTTTTGCAACTCATAATTATGCTCCCTGTGCATTATTTCTGGCCGCATAAAAATCGTCACGGCGTTATTTAATAAATCCCTATTTTCATCGTTGTGCGTTCCAATTGAAAATTGGAGGCAATCTTGACCTATTTTTCGTGCGGCCCAAATTAGGGTAATATTCTGTTCTGAGTCTTCTTCAATATTGGTATTGATGACTTGATCTGATTTTGGCCCCAAGTACTCCTAATTAATTGTTGAACACAACTTACATTTTATTCCTATTTAAATTGAGGATACCATTTTATCTGATTTTAAAATCCCAATTTAATTCCAGTGCCCTGCAAATTCAGCCCATGCCCATCTTACAGTGCCCCCTGACCCTACAAATACCGGTCACTGAATCGCCCGTCAAATTTTGTCATTTTATGTGTTTGTGCAATTTCCCAAATTTAAGGGGGGGGGGTTAAATTGCAAATTGGCATTTTGTGCCAACACCCAATTATTTTTAACCAATGAGGAATCCTTAATTATTTATTTAACCTCACCCTAAATCCCCCCATGAATTATTTCCCTCATGTTCAATCTGGACCACTCAATTAATTGAGTACATCCTCACCCTCCATCAAAACACCCTCTCCTATATAATGACATGTCCCATCCTAAACCCTAATCCCTAGGCAACCTAGAAAACACCACCTCCTCAAGCCCCCTCTCTCCTACGTTGTAATTTCTTTTTCTTCTTCTCTTCTTCTTCTTCTTTTCTTTTCTTCTTCTCCTTCTTCCTTCCTTCTTCCTTATTGTTTTTCATTGAAATTTGAATTCAATAAGGGGGGAACACTGTTCACCCATTCCCCCCCTACTGTTCAGTTTCCGGCGACCCGGCCATACTCCGGCCTGTTCAGCCGACACCCGCGGAACCCAGGCGGCCAACTCCTCTGGCCGGCGTCCACTGCTCCCCGCCGAAGCCCGCTGCTCCAACTCAGGCGGCCATCAGCCGGCCATCCGGCCGAGCCCCCTCACGCGTTCCTTCCCGCCTGAAGCCCAGCTACTCCGGCGGGCTGGCCAGCCGCTGTCCTCGCGTCCGTCGGCCCATCAGGTCCGGCTACTCCCTCTCCTTCTTCTCCCTTTCCTCCCCCTACTGCTACTGCCGCGGTTCCTGTTCACCGTGGTCGACTGCCCGGCCAACCACGGCGGCCCCTGAAGTCCGGCGACCCCCACTGCTCCCTCTCCTCCTTCAACTCATCACCACCGGCGCCATCAATCCCTTCTCCTCCTCCCGCTCTATACTCCGGCGCCCCTCAAGCAACTCCAGCCGGCCACCCTCCATTCTCCTCCCCACTCCTTGCAGTCAGCGGCCAACTCCGACTCCGGCCTGATTCCTCCCGCTGCCACCTATCACCACTACCATCACCAAGCTGCAACCACCACCACCAGTGCCTTCATCTTCCCGAGCTCCGGCCAAGTCCGTCGACCACCCACAGTAAGCCTTCTCCTTCTCCCCCTCTTTCCTCCTTCACTTATGCAATGTAGGGGATAAGTTATTACATATTTATAGTATATATGAATTGGTATAATGTAGATATTAATGTATAGGTATATTTTATCTGTTTATGTGTAGATTTATGTAATGTATATGTATATACTAGTATATATATTTGTGTATAATTAGTATATATGTTTAATAACTATTTAATTCATATGTATAGTATATAAAGAAAGTTAGTAATGTATAAATTAATATGTGACATATATATTATCTATTTAATTAAATGTTTTATTAGTATATATATATATACGTATTTTGTTGTATATGTATATGTATATATATATTTAATGTGATTTATCTATATATATACGTATTTAAATATGTATATGTGTACTTCATTTAATATATATATATGTGTAAATTGGTATAAAAATATATAAAGTTTGGTATATATATATATATATTTTGTATATATGTATACTTGATATATATTTTCAAATATATACATTCTTTGTACATACATTTAATATATTTCTATATATATATATGACTGATATATATAAATACGTGTTCTACTACATGTATTTTATATATATATATACTTAGTCTATTTTCAAGGTATGTTTAATTGGTATATATGTATATCCATATTTTGGTGAATATATATATATATATATATTTGGTATACACTTATTAATTATTTTGCTATATGTTTAATAAAAACATAATTTTAAGTATATAAACTAGTTAAGATATGTAGTCCTACTAGATGACCCTAGTTGACTAGTGCCCTGTCTGGCATGGCCCTGAGGCCAGTGTTTATAGACTGTGTGTTAGCGTAGCATCTGATGTAAATGTGGTTTGTTTGTGATATGTTTATAGGACTGTTGGGTTACCCAGGGGGTACTCTGGAACAGGACATCCATAAATACCAGCTAAGGACCCAAGGCAAGTACATTCTCTGATAATTTCCAATTCTTGATAATTGCTATAAGTTCAATGATCTTGAAATGTTACAACTGAATCTTTGACACTGTGCTACACGGACTAGTATAGCTTGGATCTGCAGTCATGAGATGTTATCTTGATTATCGTATGGACATTGTACACGACATGTATATTAGACCTCGTACATGATAGACTTGACTTGCTCGTGTATCGTGACGTGTCATGGTTGGATCCACAGTACTAGTTGGGGGCGGGGAAGTAGTTAGTAAGAAATGTGATCATAACCTCTTATTGTAGTATATAAAATTGTAAGTGTTAATCATGCTCTTCACCCATGATTAGCCAGGCCCTGTAGCTACTGTACATGTTCCCAAGCCGATCACATTTCGAAACTACTATTTCAAACACCTAGAATAGATTACAGTTCTCTATCTTTAATCATATACTACATCACCCGTATATGATACTGTACCTTGTTCTTCCATTTTTATACATGCACTGACTGTACCATATTGCATGTTGCCTGTCTTTTTACATTGCCTGTCTCTCTTAAATTGCCATTGCATTTATTTCACTTTCTTCTCAGTAGCTAGCATGACATGTTTTATTGTATTATAGACATTATCAATTAATGGAACTGTTATTTGAGAGTGTTGCTTTGCTCCTTCCTGACTGGAAATATTTTTCCAGACTATGCCTTAGAGGACCGCTGTCCGACACTTTATGGACCATATGGTGAGTAGCTGCAGACTTGATAGTAGTTGTGATTCCAGGAGGTCTAGTCGGAAATTACTATTTTAGTTAGTGCTTTAATTAGACTATTTGGTACCGGATTTGTCTCCGGCATTTTGATGATTCTTGGATATTGTTGAGTTAAGTTATTTCTTGTGGACTTGTGTTGTGTTTAATTTCAGTTTTATTATTCGAAATCTTATCGTGCTGTAATCCTGTGATTGAGTATGTGTTCATCTTATTTGTATCATCCGTGCCTCCTAATGGAGATTGGATGCTTGCGTGACAGTAGTTAGATAGTATCAAGACCCTGACAGCGTTCTACCGCCGATGCTGCGGCGTAGGCTGGACGTACCCACGCACTTGTGCCCCTAAACCGGGTGCGGGTCGTGACACAACCCAAACTCTATGCAGCTCCGTGGAAAGGCCATTATCCCGCTTGGAGGTCTTATATTTTGAAGTTCAGTAAAGGGATGTAATGTACAGGACAGCTATCTCATTTTGTGTCAACTTTTGTAAGCCCGTGCGGCAACCTTATGACTCGTTCAAGAGTTTGTAATAGATGTTCATTATCAATAAAGAGAACTTTTCCATGCATCAACTTTGTGTTTCAATTTATCTGCGTACTCTGAATATGTGCTCACTATGCAAAATGCGTTAGCCATGTACGGTGCGCAACCTAGGCCCGCACGACGTCACGCCCGGGGGACGACTATCGATTCCACGGAATCGGGGCGTGACATGTCTAACCTGTCTGCCCGAGCAAAGAATGTCTTCCTGAAGAGGTCCTTGAACATCTCCCAAGACTGTCCTGCATCAGCAAGAAGCGGCTCATTCCTGAACCAAGTGTGGGCGACGTCGAACAGCTGAAGTCCTACCGCCTCAACCTTCAGATCCTCAGAAAGACGAGACACCCTCTTGAGACGCTAAATGTCCTCGAGCCAATCATCAGCGTAGACGATGCCCTCCATCCCCTTGAAAACCCTAGGCTCCAGCTTCTTGAAGTCCTGAATGTTGCCTGGCCGAAGCTGAGCAACCTGAGGAGCAACCTGTTGCTGGACCGGAACTCCTCTCTCTACTACGGCACGAGCAAGCTGATGAGCACTCTCGATGCCCTGCTGCAAGACGTCGGTCTGTCTCTGGTGTGCCTTAGACTGAGCCCTCTTCCACAAATATAGCCACTTGGCACGATTTTACTGTTTCAGAGAGAGAGGCTTGAGCGACTTGTAATCTCAGCTATACGCTGCCTGTAACACTTGTTTATGTCAATAAAGAGTTTGTTTTACTTCTATACTTGTGTTATTCAATGCTTCCGTTATTGATGACTCAATGAACTTGTTACCAAATATCCTATGCGTTTATAATTTTGCTGTACTCGGACAATCTGTGCGACTCTGTGGCAATAGACCTCTTATCGCCAGCCAAAGAACCATGGCCTTGTACGGGCGTGGCTCACGCTCGTGCGACATCACGCCCAGATGGGCCGAAGTGATAGTCCTGTGGGAGCGCTGGCACGATGATTCTCGCCTAGCGGGGACGGCAGATTAGCCTGCGGGAGATCGGGGCGTGACAGGATCGTCTGTCTAGTTACTAGGTCAGCTCACAAGGTCATAGGTAAAGTTCATGTTTATGACTCATCATGCAAATTTGTCGCACGATGCTCGCCCCAATTCCTAATGTCAAACCATTATTCATTTGTACGAGATATTCTATCCAATCTCGTTTCACTCAGATTTCTTAACATCAAGCACAGATTATCATACTCACATTAATACGTTCGTTGTACAGGGTCCGAGTCCGTTCAATCAAATCCATGATATATTCAAGTCGCATGACAAGCCTAACAATTCGCATAGTCTATCTCTTTAAACGCGTTTGATAGAACGCATATATCCATTCTAAGTCTAGACCAACAAGCTGTAATGCCCCGTTCCCCTTATTCGGGGAGCGCGGCCAAGAAACACTTAAGACCGTCCGAACGGGACAGATTGAATCAAGATCCTTTCCTCGTTATGGATTGGTTTCTTCGGAATCAGGTCCCATATTCAACGGATCGTGCCTCAAGGATGTACTCGGCGGCAGAGTCGAGAGGGGCCTTTCCGTTGCGTTGGTTTCTTGCCCGTTTTTGTGCCGCTTGGTTGCCTTTTTGTTGGTTTTATGACTTGCGTTTTCTTGAACGGTTTCGATGGATTTCATTGTTTTCGTTCTTAGGATCTCGTAATTTCATATCGAACCTCGGAGACCGAAGCAGGAGATATTGATCATCTGTTGGTGCGTGCAGGTGATCGAGTAGACGACGCGCGAGCGGAGTCTTAAAGTTCGTCCCTCCTCTCCTACTTCACTAACTTGTAAGTGGCTTCATTTCGATTAGCTCCCTTCTTCCAAGTCTGTATTCTAAATAGATTGACTCATTGTTCATCCCGATCAAATGATACTAAAACACATATGACTGAGTCAAAATAGAAAAGAAGTAGGCTTGAAACACCAATAATGCTTGTCATATGGAAATTATTCTGAACGATCACACTATAACGTGCATGTCCATCATATATCATAACCATTTCTATGTTAAGTTGTAGTTAGATTCATTTATCTATAACTATTCATGGTATGGTGCTAAATGGGAAGGAAAATGTGACCCTTACACAAGTAGCATAGACTATGGAAAACTACACTATGTTCACTTGCTTGTATTTGCTTGGATATGTGTTTCATGTGATAACTTAGTTGGTTGCGGTGGTATGGTTTTGGACAACTTGTATACAAGGGATATCGTTCTACGAACGGTCGCCGGGGCACCGGGACCGCTTCGCCCCGGGTAGAACAATTTGCTAGTGTAGTCCTAGCATTTGGATGGGTCCGTGCGTCCGCTAAGGGCTAGCTACCCGAGGCGGAATGACAGCCGACCCATCCCAAGTCCAACCAAGTGATTGTTATGTATATTTAAACTGTGCAGACTAACTATGTCTTCGTGGCAGGGAAGGTCATGGTAAGTTTTGTACAGGTGGCTCAGACGGTACAGGTAAAGTCACCGAGCGGTGGCACATCTGGTTATGTTATTTTACTCTATTTTATGCGAAGAATTTATCTAAGCCAAGGTAGATAGATCACATGAAAATAAATGTTGCATGCTCATATGAACTCGTTGTAGATTTTGGTTAAGTTGGGTTAGCTCGCCCTCACCGGTACTTTTCGAAGTACTGACCCTTGTTGCAGCAGGTTCCCCGAGCCAAGGCGACGCAGCGAGGAGCTGAAGCTTTCTCCAACCCCCTTCCCGAATCAAGACGTTTTCGTGACGTGACTTTTGGTAGCTCCAGTACATAAGAAGCAAGGAGCTCGCTCTCACCTTTGGGAAGCCACAAGACGATGGTGTTGACTCGCACCCAAGGTGTTTTGTGTTTTGAATTCTAGTAAAGGATGTAATATATGGAACGGCTATCTCATTTTGTATCCAAGTTGTAAGCCTGTGTGGCATCCTTATCATTTTGGGTCAAGAGTCTGTAAGCAGATGTTCATTATCAATAAAAGAGAAAACTTTTCTATGCCTCAATGTGTGTTATTTATTTGCGTACTCTGTTGCATATATTCTAAAGATCATCATTATGCCTGGGCCTTGTGCACGCGCACCCTACGCGTGCACGGCATCACGCCCGGGGGACGATTATTGATTGGGCGAGATCGGGGCGTGACATAGTGGTATCAGAGCATAGCTTCAGATCCTTTGATCTCGAATCAGAAAATTTTCCTAAGATAACCCTGTCTCGTCCGAGTAAACTCTTAAAATCGATTGGTGCAAAATGAGATGCGTTCCATATAGTGAGTCCATAATATACTTTGAGACTGATACAAGTTACTTTTCTTTGAAGGAACGGCCTCTGAGCCGGGTGCACTGGCGCAGATGGTGGCGCAAGTGCAAGGCAGTAGTTCTGGCACGTCAGGCAGCTCAGGAAGTCAGGCTGCCGCGCCCTCTGTTGATCCATTCGAACGAATGATGCGTATGATGAAAACGCAACAGAGGCAAGCCGAACTACGACAGAGTCAATTCGAGTCTCGAATAGAAGCACAATTTCTGGCGCAACGGACTCAGGCCGAAACGCAGCAGAAGCAAATGGATACCTTGCAAACGATTGTGACGACGCTAGCCGCCAGCAATCATTCTGCGTCTGCGGCCGCCGTAGCAGCGCCAGTTGTAGCTGATATTTCGGGACCGCAGGGCTCTCCGGAACCTCCACTTTCAGATGATAAGGGGTCCATCCTGCAGATATCAGAATTTAAGAAAATGTGCCATACTACCTTTAAAGGTACCGAAGACCCTTCCGTGGCGTTGGACTGGCTGGTCGAGTTAGAAGACAACTTTGAAGTGCTCCGTATGGACGAAACCAGGAGAGTCGCTTGTGCCCAACTTTAGCTCCGTTTAAACGCACATGATTGGTGGGATGTACACAAACAAGCTTTATTGAGCGAAGGGGGCACAACGATTATCTCTTGGTCAGTGTTCCGTAAGGCCTTCGAAGAGGAGTATCTTCCACCCGCCGTCCGCCGCGAGAAGGAAGACGAGTTTACCCATCTACAGCAGGGGAACATGTCCGTACGGCAATACGCTTCAGAATTCAACAGACTTGCTAAGTTTGCTAAGTTTCATATTAGTGATGCTGAGACACGTGCACGAAGATTTGAGATAGGACTGCGGCCTTCAATTCGTGCTCACGTCGTCGTCTCGCAATACCGCACCATGCGTGAGTCCTTAAACCATGCCCTCTCCCTTGAATCGCAGTACCCACCAGTTCGCACCGACGCTGTGCAAAATTCCAATCACAAGCGTCCTAGCAACACAGAGGGTAACAATGCGCATAAGCGCTCCGATAACAGCGGTAACAAGGGTGCAAATCAGGGTAAGGGTGGCGAGCTTGTTTGTCACCGATATAATCGTACTAGACACATCGCTCGGAACTGTCGAGTATTCAACGGATCATGCTTTAAGTGCGGTCGTCAGAGGCATATGGCAGCGAACTGTCGGGCAGGTGGACCTAACCAACAACAACAACAAAACTGTGCTCCTCAGGACCAGGGGCAAGCACCTCGAGCGAATCAGACGACACAGCAGAACGCTCAAGGCCGGGTCTATGCTCTGACTCGGGATGAGGCACTCGCATCAAACACGACGGTGTCAGGTATATTACTCTTTAATAATGTACCTGCTCGAGTATTGTTTGATTCTGGTGCAACACATAGTTTTGTGTCAACAAACTTTGCTAGAGAACATAAATTCATTCAAACCCCGTTAGGCCTAAGGCTTAGCGTCAGTACACCGTCAGGCACGAGCTTGCCTGCAGTTTCAGTTTGTCGTGACGGCTACATTTGTATCGGGGGAAGAAAATTGTCACTTGATGCGATAGTTCTGGACATAGGGGACTACGACATCATTCTGGGAATGGACTGGCTTGGCGCTTGTTCTACTACTATCGATTGTGCGGAGAAGAAAGTCGTGTTCCGTCTTCCTGGCGAGACCGAATTTCGCTATTCGTGCAGTCCACAGTCGAAAGCGTCATATGCCTGCATGGTGATATCAGCGATGTCTGCTCGACGAATGATTCACTCTGGCTGCATGGGGTACTTGGCTTCCGTTCGAGACACTCGGCAAGATTGTGCAAATGTTGAGTCCATTCCCGTTGTGGCGGATTTTCCTGATGTGTTCCCCGACGAGTTGCCTGGTATGCCACCCGATCGAGAGACAGAGTTCACCATCGACACATTTCCAGGAACCCAACCCATTTCCAAACCTCCGTATCGAATGGCTCCGGCAGTGTAGCGCCCCGTTCCCTCGGTGCAGGGAGCGCGGCTAAGAAACACAAACGGTATCGTTCGATCGGGATAGATTGAATTAAGAACTCGTCCTCGTTATGGATTTGTTTCTTCGGAATCGATTCCCATATTCAATGGACTGCGCCCCAAGGATCGGCTTAGCGGCAGAGTCAGGAGGGACTTCTCCGCTGCTATCTTTTATTGCCTCGGTTTTCGATGTCGCTTGTTGCTTTCGTGCTTTGAGTTGGTTTTGGGATTTGCTTGTTTTCCTTGAACGGTTTCGATGGTTTTTATTGTTTTCGTTCATTGACTTGCACTTCTATTCCGAGATTGGAAAGAGAGGAAGAAGTATTAATCGAGCTGTTCGTGTGCAGGTGAACGAGCAGTAGGCGGCTTGCGAGCGGAGTCGTGAAGCGCCTCTTTCCTTCTTCTTTCCAAAATCTAAGTGAGTGGCTACCAACCCGATTAGCTAACCTTGCTTCCAAGCTTCACTCCCTTGCCCCGATCAAACGATACCAAGTAATAATAAAAGAAACCAAGATAAAAGAGAATAGACTGGGTTCATTATGCTTGTCAATAAACTTGTGAACAGTTATATCTTTGCATGCTTGTTCGTTCGTAATGTTCATCAAATGCATAGATACAAGTTTAAACGTATATCCTGATGCATGAATATAACATAGTTGCAATATAAACGAATCATGCAATGTTGCTTATCTTGTTCACGTGCCTCAACTGCATCAACGTTAACGTGCCACGAACGATTGATCACGGACAACTTGTGCACAAGGTAACGGGTTCCGCGGACGGTCGCTGGGGCACTGACACCGATCCGGTCCGGGCGGAACTTCACGATAGTCTCACGTGCGAACGGGATGGCGTGTAGCGCCTCACGTGCTTCGTTGCACACCATCTTCGTTCAAAGACTAAACGGTCCATTATGGCTCCTAGCCAGTGATCCCAACGTGTATATTTAAACCTGTTGCATACTAACTTGTGTCTTCGTTTCAGGGAAGGCATGGTAAGTATTGTCCAGGTAATTCAGTCGGCAGGTAAAATCCACCGAACGGTGGCACGTTCATTTCAGTAAATTCTATATGCTGCTTACTTGTAAATGAACTAAGCCAAGATAGAAACCCACAAATATGCATGCTTCACTAAACAACGTATTGATTGGTATAGTTCGGCTAGCTCGCCTTCACCAGCATGTTTCGATATGCTGACCCTCGTTGAAACAGGTTTTCCGCACCAAGGCGAACCGAGCAAGGAGCCGAAGTCGTCTTCCCGATCCAGTCCAGCTGTTGGCGCATCTTCACCGCGCCCTCGAAGCCTTTTGAAGTCCGAAGCTGCAACTCTTCATACACAAATGCAGCTCCGTGGCAAAGCTATCCTCCAGCCTGGAGGTCTTTATCATTTTGAGTTTATAAAGGGATGTAATGTACAGGACTGCTATCTCATTTTGAGTCATCTCTTTTGTAAGCCGTTCGGCATATTAGCTAACTCGTTCAAGAGTTTGTAATAGATGTTCATTATCAATAAAGAGAACTTTTCTATGTTTCAAATCTGTGTTTCAATTTATCTGCGTACTCTGAATATGTGCTTGCTATGCAAATCATTAAAGCCTTGTGCGGGCGCAACTCCAGGTCCGCACGGCGGTCACGATTCGGGGGATGCCTCAAGTGATTCTACGGAATTGGGTCATGACATAGTGGTATCAGAGCACAGATTCAAGTTCTTTAGACTTCGTGCTGGAAAAGTTTCTTTAACGATCAAAATTCTTGTGCGAACTCTTGAACTCGCTAGGCCAAAATGAGATACGTTCATGCAATAAGTCCATAATACATTATGATCCTAATGTAATTTACCTTCTTTTGAAGGAATGGATCCAGCTCAATCTGCAGTGCAACCACCGAACGAAACACAAGAAAGCAGTTCGGGCACTTCGAGAAGCTCTCGGAGCCAGCGAGGCATATCTCAAGTCGACCCGCTTGAGCGGGTAATGCAAATGTTAGAATCGCAACGACAAAGAGATGATGCTCACCAAGCCAAGTTCGAGAGCAATCTAGAGACCCGATTCTCAGTCCAACAAAAGCAGGTGGATGCCCTGCAACAGATTGTTCAGACTTTGGCTGCCAACCATTCCGCCGCAACAGCAACGACTTCGGTGGAACAGCCCGTGCTTGAAGTAGAGACGCCACAAATTCCAAGGCCGAGGGACGTGACTGCCTTCAACTTGGGACTCTTCAAGAAAGTCTGCAATACCCCATTCAACGGGACTGAGGACCCAGTGGTAGCTCTAGATTGGCTAGCCGAGCTTGAAGATCACTTCGCTCTGCTAGAAGTTCCCGAAGAGAAGCGCGTAGACTGTGCGCAACTACAGCTCCGCCTCAACGCGCACGATTGGTGGGACGTGCATCGACGATCTCTCCAATTTGATCACGGAGAGGAGGCGATCTCGTGGACGACTTTTCGTGCCGCGTTTGAAGAGGAGTTTATACCCCCTCCAGTACAACGTCAGATGGAAAATGATTTCGTGCAACTGAGGCAGGGCAGTATGACGGTGAAGCAGTACTCCGCCGAATTCAACCGACTCTCAAAATTCGCTAGAGCCTATTTACCTGATGCAGCGAGTCGAGCAAGAAGGTTTGAAGGCGGTCTGCGCCCTGCCATTCATGGGCACGTAGTCAATAATCAGTATGGAACGATGCGTGAAGTCATGAATCACGCCCTATCTCTGGAACCGCAGTATCCTCACGTTTCCACCGGCGCTGTGCATACCTACAATCACAAACGCCAAGGCAACGATAGAGGAAACACCGCTGCAAAGCGCCCTAACCACGGCGGTCCACAACGAGCAAACCCAGGGCCTTCGTGCAATTTCTGTAAGAAACAAGGGCACACGTCCGATAAGTGCCGCAAGAAACTCGGGCAATGTCTCATTTGCGGTGACTCCACCCACCGAATCCGTGATTGCCCAAACTATTCTGTTCATCACCCTTAACGGTAAGCATTGTTCTTAAGTTTCGGGACGAAACTTCCAATTGGTTGGGTAGGATGTAGCGTCCCGTTCCCCCGGTGCGGGGAGCGCGGCTAAGAAACACAAACGGTATCGTTCGATCGGGATAGATTGAATTAAGAACTCATCCTCGTTATGGATTTGTTTCTTCAGAATTGATTCCCATATTCAGTGGACTGCGCCCCAAGGATCGGCTTAGCGGCAGAGTCAGGAGGGACCTCTCCGCTGCTATCTTTTATTGTCTCGGTTTTCGATGTCGCTTGTTGCTTTCGTGCTTTGAGTTAGTTTTGGGATTTGCTTGTTTTCCTTGAACGGTTTCGATGGTTTTTATTGTTTTCGTTCATTGACTTGCACTTCTATTCCGAGATTGGAAAGAGAGGAAGAAGTATTAATCGAGCTGTTCGTGTGCAGGTGAACGAACAGTAGGCGGCTTGCGAGCGGAGTCGTGAAGCGCCTCTTTCCTTCTTCTTTCCAAAATCTAAGTGAGTGGCTACCAACCTGATTAGCTAACCTTGCTTCCAAGCTTCACTCCCTTGCCCCGATCAAACGATACCAAGTAATAATAAAAGAAACCAAGATAAAAGAGAATAGACTGGGTTCATTATGCTTGTCAATAAACTTGTGAACGGTTATATCTTTGCATGCTTGTTCGTTCGTAATGTTCATCAAATGCATAGATACAAGTTTAAACGTATATCCAGATGCATGAATATAACGTAGTTGCAATGTAAACGAATTATGCAATGTTGCTTATCTTGTTCACGTGCCTCAACTGCATCAACGTTAACGTGCCACGAACGATTGATCACGGACAACTTGTGCACAAGGTAACGGGTTCCGCGGACGGTCGCTGGGGCACTGGCACCGATCCGGTCCGGGCGGAACTTCACGATAGTCTCACGTGCGAACGGGATGGCGTGCAGCACCTCACGTGCTTTGTTGCACACCATCTTCGTTCAAAGACTAAACGGTCCATTATGGCTCCTAGCCAGTGATCCCAACGTGTATATTTAAACCTGTTGCATACTAACTTGTGTCTTCGTTTCAGGGAAGGCATGGTAAGTATTGTGCAGGTAATTCAGTCGGCAGGTAAAATCCACCGAACGGTGGCACGTTCATTTCAGTAAATTCTATATGCTGCTTACTTATAAATGAACTAAGCCAAGATAGAAACCCACAAATATGCATGCTTCACTAAACAACGTGTTGATTGGTATAGTTCGGCTAGCTCGCCTTCACCAGCATGTTTCGATATGCTGACCCTCGTTGAAACAGGTTCTCCGCACCAAGGCGAACCGAGCGAGGAGCCGAAGTCGTCTTCCCGATCCAGTCCAGCTGTTGGCGCATCTTCACCGCGCCCTCGAAGCCTTTTGAAGTCCGAAGCTGCAACTCTTCATACACAAATGCAGCTCCGTGGCAAAGCTATCCTCCAGCCTGGAGGTCTTTATCGTTTTGAGTTTATAAAGGGATGTAATGTACAGGACTGCTATCTCATTTTGAGTCATCTCTTTTGTAAGCCGTTCGGCATATTAGCTAACTCGTTCAAGAGTTTGTAATAGATGTTCATTATCAATAAAGAGAACTTTTCTATGTTTCAAATCTGTGTTTCAATTTATCTGCGTACTCTGAATATGTGCTTGCTATGCAAATCATTAAAGCCTTGTGCGGGCGCAACTCCAGGCCCGCACGGCGGTCACGATTCGGGGGACGCCTCAAGTGATTCTACGGAATTGGGTCGTGACAGGCAGAACTAAAAGAGTTGAAAATTCAGCTACAAGAATTGCTTGATCGTGGGTACATTCGGCCTAGTGTGTCTTCGTGGGGGGGCACCGGTACTGTTCGTTAAGAAAAAGGATGGCTCGATGTAACTCTGCATTAACTATCGAGAATTAAACAAGGCAACGGTTCGAAACAAATACCCTCTTCCCAGGATAGATGATCTCTTTGATCAGTTGCAAGCTGCGACCATGTTCTCGAAAATCGATCTCCGTTCGGGTTACCATAAGCTCAAAATTAAGCCAGACGATGTGCCGAAGTCAGCCTTTCGCACACGCTACGGCCATTATGAGTTTTTAGTAATGCCGTTCGGTTTGACCAATGCCCCTGCTGCCTTTATGGGTTTGATGAACCAAGTATTCCGGCCGTACCTCGATCGATTTGTAGTAGTGTTCGTTGATGATATCTTGGTGTATTCGAAGGATGGAGTGGAGCATGCAGAGCACTTGTGGACCGTGCTACAAACCCTTCGAGATAACAAGTTGTATGCGAAGCTGAGTAAGTGCGAATTTTGGCTAAGCAGTGTATCGTTCCTAGGGCATATCATTTCTGCGGGAGGCATTTCAGTTGACCCGAAGAAGGTAGAGGCCATTGTCGAGTGGAAACGACCTGCATCCGTTAGTGAAATTCGAAGCTTTCTCTGGTTAGAAGGCTACTACAGACGGTTCGTAAAGGATTTTTCTAAACTCGCCTCGCCTCTGACTTGCCTCACACAGAAGGGAGTCGTGTTTGAGTGGTCCGCCGACTGCGAAACTGCATTTCGTGAGTTAAAACATAGCCTAACCTCTGCCCAGTTACTTGCCTTACCGGACGAGACTTCGGGATTCTAAATCTTCAGTGACGCTTCAGGGCAGGGCTTAGGGTGTGTACTTATGCAGCGAGACAGAGTGATAGCCTATGCATCCAGACAGCTGAGAAAGCATGAAAAGAATTATCCCACACACGATCAGGAACTGGCAGTAATTGTGTTCGGGTTGAAATTATGGCGGCACTACCTTTATGGAGTGCCTTGCCGAATCTATACCAATCACAAAAGTTTAAAGTACTTATTCACCCAAGCAGATCTGAACCTTCGACAGCGGCACTGGCTAGAATTGATAAAAGATTACGATTTGACGATTGACTACACTCCTGGCAAGGGAAATATGGTAGCGAATGCGTTGAGTCGGGTCTTTGCGGGATCTCTGTCCGTCGATCACAGGTTGTCACGCCCCGATCTCCCGCAGGCAATCGACCGTTCCCGCTAGGCGGGAATCACCCTCGCCAGCGCTCCCGCGGAACGATCGCTTAACCCATCCGGGCGTGATGCCGCACGAGCGTGATCCACGCCCGTGCAAGGCCATGGTTCATTGGCTGGCGGCAAGAGTTCTAAGCCACAGAGTCGCACAGATTGTCAGAGTGCAGCGGAGTCATGAACGCATAGGCGATCGGTAACAGGTTCACTGAGTCGACAATATAGCGGAAGCATCGAAACAAGTAAAGTAATCTCTTTATTGATATGAAACATGTATTACAGGCGGCGTATAGCCGAGATTACAAGTCGCTCAAGCCTCTCTCTCTGAAACAGTAAAAGTGTGCCAAGTGGCTACAACTGTGGAATGATTTGTACAGGCAATGGTCAGGCGATGTTCACAACTTATGTCTTGTATATGTGCTTCAGTCCCGGACGCACCGTTGCAAGGCTTCAGAGGGAACTCCTGGCCTTAGCACGCACGAAGGAGGCGTCCGCACCGCACGAGGTTCTCCCGCACCCTGCATATCAAACTGGTGGATTATCAGTACATTGAATGCACTGGTGGGGAAGCTACTCGCCCGCTCGACAAATCCAAACACGTAATACAGGTTCCGTGCACAACTATTAAGTTGTCTTTCTAGTTGCCTTAGGATCAGTTTCATGCAAACATTGAATAGCTTAACGTGTCGGGCAGTGCGCCGTGCGATGTTTGAGGAAACACGGCGAGACTTACCAACTTACCATTTCTCCTTCCCTGTCCAAGGCAAACATGATTAATTCAAGCACGGTAAGTATAAACATTCAGGAAGCATAGCATATGCAAACATGAGGGTCGTTATGTTCAAATCGTTCAGGTGTTCAGTTCATTGATGCTATGCAATGACTCGCACGCGGATAGTGTCACGCCCCGATCTCCCGCAGGCAAATCGGCCGTTTCCGCTAGGCGGGAATCACCCTCGCCAGCGTTCCCGCGGAACAATCGCTTAACCCATCCGGGCGTGATGCCGTACGAGCGTGATCCGCGCCCGTGCAAGGCCATGGTTCATTGGCTGGCGGCAAGAGTTCTAAGCCACAGAGTCGCACAGATTGTCCGAGTGCAGCGGAGTCATGAACGCATAGGCGATCGGTAACAGGTTCACTGAGTCAACAAATATAGCGGAAGCATAGAAACACAAGATGAAGTAAAGCAAGCTCTTTTATTGATATAAACTTATGTTACAGGCGGCGTATAGCCGAGATTACAAGTCGCTCAAGCCTCTCTTACTGAAACATAAAGTGTGCCAAGTGGCTACAACTGTGGAATGAATGTACAGGCGATGGTCAGGCGATGTTCACAACTTATGTCTTGTATATGTGCTTCAGTCCCGGACGCACCGTTGCAAGGCTTCAGAGGGAACTCCTGGCCTTAGCACGCACGTTGGAGGCATCCGCACCGAACGAGGTTCTCCCGCACCCTGCATATCAAACTGGTGGATTATCAGTACATTGAATGCACTGGTGGGGAAGCTACTCGCCCGCTCGACAAATCCAAACACGTAATACAGGTTCTGTGCACAACTATTAAGTTGTCTTTCTAGTTGCCTTAGGATCAGTTTCATGCAAACGTTGAATAGCCTAACATGTCGGGCAGTGCGCCGTGCAATGTTTGAGGGAACACGGCGAGACTTACCAACTTACCATTTATCCTTTCCTGTCCAAGGCAAACATTGTTAATTTAAGCAGGGGCATGTATAAACATTCAGGAGGCATAGCATATGCAAACACGAGTACTTATTTCAAGATCGTTCATGTGTTCAGTTTATTTGTTTCATACGATACAGTATCTCGTACGCGGATAGCCGCTAAGCGAGGATGAATGGTTTATCTTTCGTTTACAAGCAAGCATGCAACAAGTTAGGTACAAGGTGATCACTGGCGTATGCCATAATGGACACTAGTCTGTGACGAAGATGGTTTGCTACGTGCAAGAACGTTAGGCGCCGCATACCACCCTGTCCTAGTACGTGAGACTAAACGTTAGTTCCGTCCGGAGTCGGAACGGTGCCAGTGCCCCAGCAGCCGCCCGCAGGAACTATACCTTGTGCACAAGTTGTCCGTGATCGAACAATAACATTCATTCACCCGAAGGCTACGTGATTATCACCCGTAGGCTACGTGCGCCCGTAGGCTACGTGACTATCGCCCGTAGGCTACGTGCACCCGTAGGCTACGTGATTATCGCCCGGAGGCTACGTGAGTACAAGACAAGCAGTAGCATGATTCATTTATATTGCATCTACGTTCCATTCATGCGTTCAGGATTGCTTAAACATTGCACAATATAATAACGTTAGACATTCATAAGCAGACAAGCATGCGTTTCTAAGGGACACAAGTAAACACGATTGCTCGGACCCGAAGGTAAGCCGAGAGATAAAACCATTAAGGGACTTAGCATGCGAGGGTCTGTATATAAGCAGTATTTCATTTCCATGTTCTAGCAAGCAATACAAGTTGGGATTATTCCCTTAGCTAGGTGTGTTGGATTTATTTGCATGCAGGGGGTGATTCACCTAGCGACTAGCATAAACATTCCAGATTTTATGTGTGCTGGCTAAGCAAAGACAAGTTCACCGTAGCCACCCACCTTAGCGATGATTCGCTTCGGTAGAGCGATACGTCTGAGCGAGCCTCTGAAAGTCCAAGCCGGATTCCTTTAGGGACAAGTCTGGATATCCTTTGTTTCTCATTTGAGGCAAAGCAGGTCGGGACAGCTGCACGATTGCCGTTTGAGACGGCAGTCCGCTTGAGCGGAACGGGGTGTTACATCCTACCCAACTTAAAAAAAGTCTCGTCCTCGAGACTAACTAGGGACAAGCAGTAATCTAGGGTTGAGGCAATCCTAGACAAGTTGTTTGTACTTGTTTCATTTGGATATTCACTTGCACAAGCTTCGAAATCAGCATATCGCTTAGACTGGATCGTGCACACTTTCGAAGGTACCCTCTAGCGTGAACACGTCAACCAGCTTAGTGATAGCGAAGTCTTAGCACTCGAGTTTCACCTTTTTCTTAAGTCTTGGATGGTGCACTAGTTCAAGGCGTCCCTCGAATAGATGCATTCAACCAAACTTAGGGTTAGTGAAAATCGGACAAGCTACTAGCGATACTCTCAAGGGTTCGCACAGGTTGGCACAAAGGCCACTCGCAGCATACAACCAGACAAGCAAGCATATCATTCAAAACGTATTTTGAAAGTATTTAGACTTATTATTGGAACATCCCATCGAGGCATTGAGAGAGAGCATGCACATAACCCACGAACGAGCTTTCGAAACAGAGATATCGAATTGAGGACAAAGGCGTAGAAGCCAGGCTCTGATACCAACCTGTCACGCCCCGATCTCCCGCAGGCAAATCGGCCGTTCCCGCTAGGCTTGAATCACCCTCGCCAGCGCTCCCGCGGAACGATCGCTTAACCCATCCGGGCGTGATGCCGCACGAGCGTGATCCACGCCCGTGCAAGGCCATGGTTCATTAGCTGGCGGCAAGAGTTCTAAGCCACAGAGTCGCACAGATTGTCCGAGTGCAGCGGAGTCATGAACGCATAGGCGATCGGTAACAGGTTCACTGAGTCAACAAATATAGCGGAAGCATAGAAACACAAGATGAAGTAAAGCAAGCTCTTTTATTGATATAAACTTGTGTTACAGGCGGCGTATAGCCGAGATTACAAGTCGCTCAAGCCTCTCTTACTGAAACATAAAGCGTGCCAAGTGGCTACAACTGTGGAATGAATGTACAGGCGATGGTCAGGCGATGTTCACAACTTATGTCTTGTATATGTGCTTCAGTCCCGGACGCACCGTTGCAAGGCTTCAGAGGGAACTCCTGGCCTTAGCACGCACGTTAGAGGCATCCGTACCGAACGAGGTTCTCCCGCACCCTGCATATCAAACTGGTGGATTATCAGTACATTGAATGCACTGGTGGGGAAGCTACTCGCCCGCTCGACAAATCCAAACACGTAATACAGGTTCCATGCACAACTATTAAGTTGTCTTTCTAGTTGCCTTAGGATCAGTTTCATGCAAACGTTGAATAGCCTAACGTGTCGGGCAGTGCGCCGTGCGATGTTTGAGGGAACACGGCGAGACTTACCAACTTACCATTTATCCTTCCCTGTCCAAGGCAAACATTGTTAATTTAAGCAGGGGCATGTATAAACATTCAGGAGGCATAGCATATGCAAACACAAGTACTTATTTCAAGATCGTTCATGTGTTCAGTTTATTTGTTTCATACGATACAGTATCTCGTACGCGGATAGCCGCTAAGCGAGGATGAATGGTTTATCTTTCGTTTACAAGCAAGCATACAACAAGTTAGGTACAAGGTGATCACTGGCGTATGCCATAATGGACACTAGTCTGTGACGAAGATGGTTTGCTACGTGCAAGAACGTTAGGCGCCGCATACCACCCTGTCCTAGTACGTGAGACTAAACGTTAGTTCCGTCCGGAGCCGGAACGGTGCCAGTGCCCCAGCAGCCGCCCGCAGGAACTATACCTTGTGCACAAGTTGTCCGTGATCGAACAATAACATTCATTCGCCCGAAGGCTACGTGATTATCACCCGTAGGCTATGTGCGCCCGTAGGCTACGTGACTATCGCCCGTAGGCTACGTGAATATCGCCCGTAGGCTACGTGATTATCGCCCGGAGGCTACGTGAGTACAAGACAAGCAGTAGCATGATTCATTTATATTGCATCTACGTTCCATTCATGCGTTCAGGATTGCTTAAACATTGCACAATATAATAACGTTAGACATTCATAAGCAGACAAGCATGCGTTTCTAAGGGACACAAGTAAACACGATTGCTCGGACCCGAAGGTAAGCCGAGAGATGAAACCGTTAAGGGACTTAGCATGCGAGGGTCTGTATATAAGCAGTATTTTATTTCCATGTTCTAGCAAGCAATACAAGTTGGGATTATTCCCTTAGCTAGGTGCGTTGGATTTATTTGCATGCAGGGGGTGATTCACCTAGCGACTAGCATAAACATTCCAGATTTTATGTGTGCTGGCTAAGCAAAGACAAGTTCACCGTAGCCACCCACCTTAGCGATGATTCGCCTCGGTAGAGCGATACGTCTGAGCGAGCCTCTGAAAGTCCAAGCCGGATTCCTTTAGGGACAAGTCTGGATATCCTTTGTTTCTCATTTGAGGCAAAGCAGGTCGGGACAGCTGCACGATTGCCGTTTGAGACGGCAGTCCGCTTGAGCGGAATGGGGTATTACAGATAGCCGCTAAGCGAGGATGACTTATCTATATGACGAAAGTCGCTGGCATAGCCATTATGGACGGGTTATGGTCTCGGGACTAAGAGCGATAGCAACGCAGGTGGCGAGCCCCGCTACATAACACTCCGTCCGTGACTAACGACCATACAAACTCTTTCGCCCGGATCGGATCGGTCCCAGTGCCCCGGTGACCGTCCGCGGAAGCCAAAAATCCTTGTGCACTGGTTGTCTGCGACATGCAGGTCAGGGTCTATCCAAATCCAAAGCTTGACATGATAATCATGGAACACACAAACTTATTCTGAACGAGCACATTGCTCCACGAGCTGGGATTCGAACAGTACAAACACAATCCTCGTTCAGATCCAAACATGGCATGATTATCATTCAAGCGTGATTCACATTCAAATATCCATTCTTGCTTGATGCATTCCCCTGGTTCGGGGATTTGCCTTGGGTGACCTAACGGTCCCGGATACTTGCAGGTTCGTTCAGGCACGGAACGACTACGTAGTAGTCTTCCGGGGTTTGGATGAAAATACGGTAATATACAAACAGACAAGCATGCGTTTCTAAGGAACGTAAGCAGGCACGTTGCTCGGACCCGAAGGTAAGCCGAGAGTTGAAACCGTTAAGGGACTTAGCATGCGAGGGTCTGAATATAAGCAGTATTTCATTTTCCATTTTCTAGCAAGCAGTACAAGTTGGGATTATTCCCTTAGCTAGGTGCGTTGGATTTATTAGCATGCAGGAGGTTATCACCTAGCGACTAGCATGAATATTCCAGATTTTATGTGTGCTGGCTAAGCAAGGACAAGTTCACCGTAGTCACCCACCTTAGCGATGATTTGCCTCGGTAGAGCAATACGTCTGAGCGAGCCTCTGAAAGTCCAAGCCGGATTCCTTTAGGGACAAGTCTGGATATCCTTTGTTTCTCATTTGAGGCAAAGCAGGTCGGGACAGCTGCACGATTGCCGTTTGAGACGGCAGTCCGCTTGAGCGGAACGGGGTGTTACAGATAGCCGCTAAGCGAGGATGACTTATCTATATGACGAAAGTCGCTGGCATAGCCATTATGGACGGGTTATGGTCTCGGGACTAAGAGCGATAGCAACGCAGGTGGCGAGCCCCGCTACATAACACTCCGTCCGTGACTAACGACCATACAAACTCTTCCGCCCGGATCGGATCGGTCCCAGTGCCCCGGTGACCGTCCGCGGAAGCCAAAAATTCTTGTGCACAGGTTGTCTGCGACATGCAGGTCAGGGTCTATCCAAATCCAAAGCTTGACATGATAATCATGGAACACACAAACTTATTCTGAACGAGCATATTGCTCCACGAGCTGGGATTCGAACAGTACAAACACAATCCTCGTTCAGATCCAAACATGGCATGATTATCATTTAAGCGTGATTCACATTCAAATATCTATTCTTGCTTGATGCATTCCCCTGGTTCGGGGATTTGCCTTGGGTGACCTAACGGTCCCGGATACTTGCAGGTTCGTTCAGGCACGGAACGACTACGTAGTAGTCTTCCGGGGTTTGGATGAAAACACGGTAATATACAAACAGACAATCATGCGTTTCTAAGGAACGTAAGCAGGCACGTTGCTCGGACCCGAAGGTAAGCCGGGAGTTGAAACCGTTAAGGGACTTAGCATGCGAGGGTCTGAATATAAGCAGTATTTCATTTTCCATTTTCTAGCAAGCAGTACAAGTTGGGATTATTCCCTTAGCTAGGTGCGTTGGATTTATTAGCATGCAGGAGGTTATCACCTAGCGACTAGCATGAATATTCCAGATTTTATGTGTGCTGGCTAAGCAAGGACAAGTTCACCGTAGCCACCCACCTTAGCGATGATTCGCCTCGGTAGAGCGATACGTCTGAGCGAGCCTCTGAAAGCCTAAGCCGGATTCCTGTAGGGACAAGTCTGGATATCCTTTGTTTCTTAATCGAGGCAAAGCCGGTCGGGACAGTTGCACTATTGCCGATTGAGACGGCAGTCCGCTTGAGCGGGACAGGGTGTTACATCCTACCCAACTTAGAAAAAGTCTCGTCCTCGAGACTTACTAAGGACAAGCAGTAATCTTGGGTTGAGGCAATCCTAGACAAGTCGTTGCACTTGTTCATTTGGATATTCACTTGCACAAGCGTCGAAATCAGCATATCGCTTAGACTGGATCGTGCGCACCTTCGACATGCATTTCTAGTGTGAGCACGTCAACCAGCTTAGTGATAGCGAAGTCTTAGCACTCGAGTTTCACCATTTCTTAAGTCTTGGATGGTGCGCTAGTTCAAGGCGTCCCTCGAATAGATGCGTTCAACCAAACTTAGGGTTAGTGAAAATCGGACAAGCTACTAGCGATACTCTCAAGGGTTCGCACAGGTTGGCACAAAGGCCACTCGCAGCATACAACCAGACAAGCAAGCATATCATTCAAAACGTATTTTGAAAGTATTTAGACTTATTATTGGAACATCCCATCGAGGCATTGAGAGAGAGCGTGCACATAACCCACGAACGAGCTTTCGAAACAGAGATATCGAATCGAAGTCCAAAGGCGTAGAAGCCAGGCTCTGATACCAACCTGTCACGCCCCGATCTCCCGCAGGCAATCGGCCGTTCCCGCTAGGCGGGAATCACCCTCGCCAGCGCTTCCGCGGAACGATCGCTTAACCCATCCGGGCGTGATGCCGCACGAGCGTGATCCACGCCCGTGCAAGGCCATGGTTCATTGGCTGGCGGCAAGAGTTCTAAGCCACAGAGTCGCACAGATTGTCCGAGTGCAGCGGAGTCATGAACGCATAGGCGATCGGTAACAGGTTCACTGAGTCGACAATATAGCGGAAGCATCGAAACAAGTAAAGTAATCTCTTTATTGATATGAAACATGTATTACAGGCGGCGTATAGCCGAGATTACAAGTCGCTCAAGCCTCTCTCTCTGAAACAGTAAAAGCGTGCCAAGTGGCTACAACTGTGGAATGATTTGTACAGGCGATGGTCAGGCGATGTTCATAACTTATGTCTTGTATATGTGCTTCAGTCCCGGATGCACTGTTGCAAGGCTTCAGAGGGAACTCCTGGCCTTAGCACGCACGAAGGAGGCGTCCGCACCGCACGAGGTTCTCCCGCACCCTGCATATCAAACTGGTGGATTATCAGTACATTGAATGCACTGGTGGGGAAGCTACTCGCCCGCTCGACAAATCCAAACACGTAATACAGGTTCCGTGCACAACTATTAAGTTGTCTTTCTAGTTGCCTTAGGATCAGTTTCATGCAAACATTGAATAGCTTAACGTGTCGGGCAGTGCGCCGTGCGATGTTTGAGGAAACACGGTGAGACTTACCAACTTACCATTTCTCCTTCCCTGTCCAAGGCAAACATGATTAATTCAAGCACGGTAAGTATAAACATTCAGGAAGCATAGCATATGCAAACATGAGGGTCGTTATGTTCAGATCGTTCAGGTGTTCAGTTCATTGATGCTATGCAATAACTCGTACGCGGATAGCCGCTAAGCGAGGATGACTTATCTATATGACGAAAGTCGCTGGCATAGCCATTATGGACGGGTTATGGTCTCGGGACTAAGAGCGATAGCAACGCAGGTGGCGAGCCCCGCTACATAACACTCCGTCCGTGACTAACGACCATACAAACTCTTCCGCCCGGATCGGATCGGTCCCAGTGCCCCGGTGACCGTCCGCGGAAGCCAAAAATCCTTGTGCACAGGTTGTCCGCGACATGCAGGTCAGGGTCTATCCAAATCCAAAGCTTGACATGATAATCATGGAACACACAAACTTATTCTGAACGAGCACATTGCTCCACGAGCTGGGATTCGAACAGTACAAACACAATCCTCGTTCAGATCCAAACATGGCATGATTATCATTCAAGCGTGATTCATATTCAAATATCCATTCTTGCTTGATGCATTCCCCTGGTTTGGGGATTTGCCTTGGGTGACCTAACGGTCCCGGATACTTGCAGGTTCGTTCAGGCACGGAATGACTACGTAGTAGTCTTCCGGAGTTTGGATGAAAACACGGTAATATACAAACAGACAAGCATGCGTTTCTAAGGAACGTAAGCAGGCACGTTGCTCGGACCCGAAGGTAAGCCGAGAGTTGAAACCGTTAAGGGACTTAGCATGCGAGGGTCAGAATATAAGCAGTATTTCATTTTCCATTTTCTAGCAAGCAGTACAAGTTGGGATTATTCCCTTAGCTAGGTGCGTTGGATTTATTAGCATGCAGGAGGTTATCACCTAGCGACTAGCATGAATATTCCAGATTTTATGTGTGCTGGCTAAGCAAGGACAAGTTCACCGTAGCCACCCACCTTAGCGATGATTCGCCTCGGTAGAGCGATACGTCTGAGCGAGCCTCTGAAAGCCTAAGCCGGATTCCTGTAGGGACAAGTCTGGATATCCTTTGTTTCTTAATCGAGGCAAAGCCGGTCGGGACAGTTGCACTATTGCCGATTGAGACGGCAGTCCGCTTGAGCGGGACAGGATGTTACACAGGTTACAAAGGGACTTAGAAGAAATGGGCATCGAACTCAGAATTCGTTATCGTGGCACACGGGTTGCTCAGATGCGATTTGTACCCAATCTAATAGAGAGAGTCACATCTACTCAAAGCGACGATCTATTCCTCCGGAAAATGCGAGAGCAGGTCCAAGCGGGGAAGGCGAAAGACTTTGCAGTGGATGAGAATGGGGCGTTGCGAGTGAAAGGAAGGCTATGCGTCCCCAATGATTCAGAACTCAGAAAGGAAATCCTCATGGAAGCACATTACGTGGCCTATACTATCCATCCCGGGAGCACAAAAATGTATAAGAACCTTCGCACTGTCTTCTGGTGGCACGACATGAAGAAAGATGTAGCACTCTTTGTGTCGCAATGCATAACCTGTCAAAGGGTGAAAGCAGAGCATCAGAGGCCGGGCGGAGAAATACAAAATCTTGCTATCCCGGAATGGAAGTGGGAGCACATCAGCATGGACTTTATTATTGGTCTGCCAAGGACGCAACGGGAGAATGACGCAATCTGGGTCATCGTCGACCGGTTAACCAAGTCTGCACACTTTATTGCCATTAAAAGTACTTGGGGCACCGATCGCCTTGCCCAGACCTACCTTGACGAGATAGTCCGGCTGCACGGAGTGCCAGTTTCCATAGTATCAGATCGGGACGGACGGTTCGTCTCACGTTTCTGGGAAAGCCTTCAGTCGTCGATGGAGACCAAGTTAAAATTCAGCTCAGCCTACCATCCTCAAATCGATGGCCAGACAGAACGGGTGAATCAGGTACTAGAAGACATGCTGCGCCTCTGCGTGATCGATTCAAAGTCAAGTTGGGACGTCAACCTGCCGCTAGCTGAATTTGCTTACAACAACAGCTATCAGTCTAGCATCCAGATGGCTCCGTATGGGCGGAAGTGTAGGTCACCGATATGCTGGGATGAAGTTGGGGAGCGGCAAATCCTTGGGCCGGAACTGGTTGAACAAACAGTACAAAAGGTTCGGCTGATTCGAGAACGGTTAAAAGTAGCACAAAGTCGGCAAAAGAGCTATGCCGATGTTCGTCGTCGCCCTCTTGAATTTCAAGTAGGGGACCATGTATTCCTAAAAGTCTCTCCCATGCGTGGTGTGACAAGATTCGGGATAAAAGGGAAGTTAAGTCCAAGATTTGTTGGTCCGTTCGAAATTCTCAAACGAGTCACTTCAGTTGCTTATCAAATTGCCTTGCCGCCAGCCCTGTCAGATGTGCACGATATTTTTCATGTGTCTCAACTAAGAAAGTATGTGCACGATCCGAACCATGTAGTAGACTTGGGTCAGTTAGATCTGCAGGCGGACTTGTCGTACGCCAAAGAACCCGTGCAGATCCTGGAACATAAGGAAAAGCAGTTACGGGATCGGGTTGTATCGTTAGTGCGCGTTCTGTGGCAGAACCACGCGGTCGAAGAATCGACGTGGGAAATCGAATCTGAGATAAGGGAAAGGTTTCCCTCATTATTCCTTAGCGGTAGGTTCTATTCCTAAGTTCGGGACAAAACTTTCTTTTGGATGGTTATGATGTAATGCCCCGTTCCCCCTATTCGGGGAGCGCGGCCAAGAAACACTTAAGACCGTCCGAACGGGACAGATTGAATCAAGATCCTTTCCTCGTTATGGATTGATTTCTTCATAATCAGGTCCCATATTCAACGGATCGTGCCTCAAGGATGGACTCGGCGGCAGAGTCGAGAGGGGCCTTTCCGTTGCGTTGGTTTCTTGCCCGTTTTCGTGCCCCTTGGTTGCCTTTTTGTTGGTTTTATGACTTGCGTTTTCTTGAACGGTTTCGATAGATTTTATTGTTTTCGTTCTTAGGATCTCGCAATTTCATATCGAACCTCGGAGACCGAAGCAGGAGATATTGATCATCTGTTGGTGCGTGCAGGTGATCGAGTAGACGACGCGCGAGCGGAGTCTTAAAGTTCGTCCCTCCTCTCCTACTTCACTAACTTGTGAGTGGCTTTATTTCGATTAGCTCCCTTCTTCCAAGTCTGCATTCTAAATAGATTGACTCATTGTTCATCCCGATCAAACGATACTAAAACACATATGACTGAGTCAAAATAGAAAAGAAGTAGGCTTGAAACACCAATAATGCTTGTCATATGGAAATTGTTCTGAACGATCACACTATAACGTGCATGTCCGTCATATATCATAACCATTTCTATGTTAAGTTGTAGTTAGATTCATTTATCTATAACTATTCATGGTATGGTGCTAAATGGGAAGGAAAATGTGACCCTTACACAAGTAGCATAGACTATGGAAAACTACACTATGTTCACTTGCTTGTATTTGCTTGGATATGTGTTTCATGTGATAACTTAGTTGGTTGCGGTGGTATGGTTTTGGACAACTTGTATACAAGGGATATCATTCTACGAACGGTCGCCGGGGCACCGGGACCGCTTCGCTCCGGGTAGAATAATTTGCTAGTGTAGTCCTAGCATTTGGATGGGTCCGTGCGTCCGCTAAGGGCTAGCTACCCGAGGCGGAATGGCAGCCGACCCATCCCAAGTCCAACCAAGTGATTGTTATGTATATTTAAACTGTGCAGACTAACTATGTCTTCGTGGCAGGGAAGGTCATGGTAAGTTTTGTACAGGTGGCTCAGACGGTACAGGTAAAGTCACCGAGCGGTGGCACATTTGGTTATGTTATTTTACTCTATCTTATGCGAAGAATTTATCTAAGCCAAGGTAGATAGATCACATGAAAATAAATGTTGCATGCTCATATGAACTCGTTGTAGATTTTGGTTAAGTTGGGTTAGCTCGCCCTCACCGGTACTTTTCGAAGTACAGACCCTCGTTACAGCAGGTTCCCCGAGCCAAGGCGACGCGACGAGAAGCTGAAACTTTCTTCAACCCCCTTCCCGAATCAAGACGCTTTCGTGACGTGACTTTTGGTAGCTCTAGTACATAAGAAGCAAAGAGCTCGCTGTCACGCCCCGATCTCCCGCAGGCAATCGGCCGTTCCCGCTAGGCGGGAATCACCCTCGCCAGCGCTCCCGCGGAACGATCGCTTAACCCATCCGGGCGTGATGCCGCACGAGCACGATCCACGCCCGTGCAAGGCCATGGTTCATTGGCTGGCGGCAAGAGTTCTAAGCCACAGAGTCGCACAGATTGTCCGAGTGCAGCGGAGTCATGAACGCATAGGCGATCGGTAACAGGTTCACTGAGTCGACAAATATAGCGGAAGCATTGAAACAAAAGTAATCTCTTTATTGATATGAACAAGTATTACAGGCGGCGTATAGCCGAGATTACAAGTCGCTCAAGCCTCTCTCTCTGAAACAGTAAAAGCGTGCCAAGTGGCTACAACTGTGGAATAAATGTACAGGCGATGGTCAAGCGATGTTCACAACTTATGTCTTGTATATGTGCTTCAGTCCCGGACGCACCGTTGCTTCGGAGTGTTGTCCACGCCTTAGCACGCACGTTGGAGGCGTCCGCACCGCACGAGGTTCTCCCGCACCCTGCATACAAACTGGTGGATTATCAGTACATTGAATGCACTGGTGGGGAAGCTACTCGCCCGCTCGACAAATCCAAACACGTAATACAGGTTCCGTGCACAACTATTAAGTTGTCTTTCTAGTTGCCTTAGGATCAGTTTCATGCAAACATTGAATAGCTTAACGTGTCGGGCAGTGCGCCGTGCGATGTTTGAGGAAACACGGTGAGACTTACCAACTTACCATTTCTCCTTCCCTGTCCAAGGCAAACATTGAGACAAATAGAATAAATTCGAGCAGAGGCATGTATAAACATTCAGGAGGCAAGCATATGCAAACACGAGTACTTATTTCAAGATCGTTCAGGTGTTTAGTTGCTCTTAATGCGATACAGTGCCTCGCATGCGGATAGCCGCTAAGCGAGGATGAATTGTTTATCTTTCGTTTACAAGCAAGCATGCAATAAGCTTATCTATATGAACACGGTCGCTGGCAAAGCCATTATGGACGTAGCCGAGGACAAGGATAGCTTGCTACAAGAGTACACGATGAGCTGCAAGTTACCCAGTCCCGAACACGAAGACTACACACGAGCTCCATCCGGACCGGATCGGCCCCAGTGCCCCGGTGACCGTCCGTGGAACTTACCTCGGGTCCGAGTTGTCCGCGACAAACAAGTCAGGGTTAACCAATCTCAGGCAACACGATTTAACCAATCTCAGGCAACACGATTACACGAGATACATGAGAACACGCGTGCACTAGAACACGAGAACACGAGAACACGAGTGCACGGGAACACGAGTACACGAGTATACGGGATACTTGAATCTTGGTTCTGTACAATAACTTGTCTTGATGCATTCCCTTGGTTCGGGGCTGCCTTGGTGACCTAACGGTCCCGGATACTTGCAGGAACATTCAGGCACGGAACGACTACGTAGTAGTCTCCCGGGGTTTGGATGAAAACACGGTAACTATCAAGCAGACAAGCATGCGTTCTAGGAACATAAGCAGGCACGTTGCTCGGGCCCGAAGGTAGTCCGAGAGATGAAACCGTTAGGGGACTTAGCATGCGAGGGTCTGAACATAAGCAGTATTTCAATTTCCATGTTCTAGAGGCAATACTAGTTGGGATTATTCCCTTAGCTAGGTGCGTTGGATTTATTAGCATGCAGGGGGTGATTCACCTAGTGACTAGCATAAACATTCCAGATTTTTATGTGTGCTGGCTAAGCAAAGACAAGTTCACCGTAGCCACCCACCTTAGCGATGATTCGCCTCGGTAGAGCGATACGTCGGAGCGAGCCTCTGAAAGTCCAAGCCGGATTCCTGTAGGGACAAGTCTGGATATCCTTTGCTTCTTGATCGAGGCAAGGCGGGTCAGGACAGCTGCACGATTGCCGATTGAGACGGTAGTCCGCTTGAGCGGAACGGGGTGTTATATCCTACCCAACTTAGAAAAAGTCTCGTCCTCGAGACTTACTAAGGACAAGCAGTAATCTAGGGTTGAGGCAATCCTAGACAAGTCGTTTGTACTTGTTTCATTTGGATCTTCACTTGCACAAGCTTTGAAATCAGCATACCGCTTAGACTGGATCGTGCGCACCTTCGACATGCATTTCTAGTGTGAACACGTCAACCAGCTCAGTGATAGCGAAGTCTCAGCACTCGAGTTTCACCTTTTCTTAAGTCTTGGATGGTGCACTAGTTCAAGGCGTCCCTCGAATAGATGCATTCAACCAAACTTAGGGTTAGTGAAAATCGGACAAGCTACTAGCGATACTCTCAAGGGTTCGCACAGGTTGGCACAAAGGCCACTCGCAGCATACAACCAGACAAGCAAGCATACCATTCAAAACATATTTTGAAAGTATTTAGACTTATTGTTGGAACATCCCATTGAGGCATTGAGAGAGAGCGTGCACATAACTCACGAACGAGCTTTCGAAACAGAGATATCGAATCGAAGTCCAAAGGCGTAGAAGCCAGGCTCTGATACCAACATGTCACGCCCCGATCTCCCGCAGGCAATCGGCCGTTCCCGCTAGGCGGGAATCACCCTCGCCAGCGCTCCTGCGGAACGATCGCTTAACCCATCCGGGCGTGATGCCGCACGAGCACGATCCACGCCCGTGCAAGGCCATGGTTCATTGGCTGGCGGCAAGAGTTCTAAGCCACAGAGTCGCACAGATTGTCCGAGTGCAGCGGAGTCATGAACGCATAGGCGATCGGTAACAGGTTCACTGAGTCGACAAATATAGCGGAAGCATTGAAACAAAAGTAATCTCTTTATTGATATGATCAAGTATTACAGGCGGCGTATAGCCGAGATTACAAGTCGCTCAAGCCTCTCTCTCTGAAACAGTAAAAGCGTGCCAAGTGGCTACAACTGTGGAATAAATGTACAGGCGATGGTCAGGCGATGTTCACAACTTATGTCTTGTATATGTGCTTCAGTCCCGGACGCACCGTTGCTTCGGAGTGTTGTCCACGCCTTAGCACGCACGTTGGAGGCGTCCGCACCGCACGAGGTTCTCCCGCACCCTGCATACAAACTGGTGGATTATCAGTACATTGAATGCACTGGTGGGGAAGCTACTCGCCCGCTCGACAAATCCAAACACGTAATACAGGTTCCGTGCACAACTATTAAGTTGTCTTTCTAGTTGCCTTAGGATCAGTTTCATGCAAACATTAAATAGCTTAACGTGTCGGGCAATGCGCCGTGCGATGTTTGAGGAAACACGGCGAGACTTACCAACTTACCATTTCTCCTTCCCTGTCCAAGGCAAACATTGAGACAAACAGTATAAATTCGAGCAGAGGCATGTATAAACATTCAGGAGGCAAGCATATGCAAACACGAGTACTTATTTCAAGATCGTTCAGGTGTTTAGTTGCTCTTAATGCGATACAGTGCCTCACATGCGGATAGCCGCTAAGCGAGGATGAATTGTTTATCTTTCGTTTACAAGCAAGCATGCAATAAGCTTATCTATATGAACACGGTCGCTGGCAAAGCCATTATGGACGTAGCCGGGGACAAGGATAGCTTGCTACAAGAGTACACGATGAGCTGCAAGCTACCCAGTCCCGAACACGAAGACTACACACGAGCTCCATCCGGACCGGATCGGCCCCAGTGCCCCGGTGACCGTCCGTGGAACTTACCTCGGGTCCGAGTTGTCCGCGACAAACAAGTCAGGGTTAACCAATCTCAGGCAACACGATTTAACCAATCTCAGGCAACACGATTACACGAGATACACGAGAACACGCGTGCACTAGAACACGAGAACACGAGTGCACGGGAACACGAGTACACGAGTATACGGGATACTTGAATCTTGGTTCTGTACAATAACTTGTCTTGATGCATTCCCCTGGTTCGGGGCTGCCTTGGTGACCTAACGGTCCCGGATACTTGCAGGAACATTCAGGCACGGAACGACTACGTAGTAGTCTCCCGGGGTTTGGATGAAAACACAGTAACTATCAAGCAGACAAGCATGCGTTCTAGGAACATAAGCAGGCACGTTGCTCGGGCCCGAAGGTAGTCCGAGAGATGAAACCGTTAGGGGACTTAGCATGCGAGGGTCTGAACATAAGCAGTATTTCAATTTCCATGTTCTAGAGGCAATACTAGTTGGGATTATTCCCTTAGCTAGGTGCGTTGGATTTATTAGCATGCAGGGGGTGATTCACCTAGCGACTAGCATAAACATTCCAGATTTTTATGTGTGCTGGCTAAGCAAAGACAAGTTCACCGTAGCCACCCACCTTAGCGATGATTCGCCTCGGTAGAGCGATACGTCGGAGCGAGCCTCTGAAAGTCCAAGCCGGATTCCTGTAGGGACAAGTCTGGATATCCTTTGCTTCTTGATCGAGGCAAGGCGGGTCGGGACAGCTGCACGATTGCCGATTGAGACGGCAGTCCGCTTGAGCGGAATGGGGTGTTACACTCGCTCTCACCTTTGGAAAGCCATAAGACGATGGTGTTGACTCGCACCCAAGATGTTTTGTGTTTTGAATTCTAGTAAAGAATGTAATATATGGAACGGCTATCTCATTTTGTATCCAAGTTGTAAGCCTGTGTGGCATCCTTATCGTTTCGGATCAAGAGTCTGTAAACAGATGTTCATTATCAATAAAAGAGAAAACTTTTCTATGCCTCAATGTGTGTTATCTTATTTGTGTACTCTGTTGCATATGTTCTAAAGATCATCATTATGCCTAGGCCTTGTGCACGCGCGCCCTACGCGTGCACGTCATCACGCCCGGGGGACGATTATCGATTGGGCGAGATCGGGGCGTGACACAAGCCATGATTAAATTTTCAATCATCGATCTCAATCATAAACTCTAAGTCGTCCAACAAGATTTATGTATCTGTTCACGAAACCATCGAGCGTATCTTAGTCCATTTTTTAGACTAACTTATCCTTGAAACACTTTTGATTCACTTGTATTCCCAAACTCATCTTATCGTGTTGAACCACAAGTCAAGATGATCCATCAATTGTCACGCTCTGGTCTCCCGCAAGTTTGATTATCCTCGTTGGACGTGAGATTACCATGCCAACGCTCCCGCTGGATAATCGTCCTAATCTAGGCGTGACGCATGTACGAGCATGGAATTACGCTTACGCAAGACAAGAACGTCGAACGTTATGGTTATCATCGAAATAATCGAGACACCTTGCTATTATACCTAAATACATCCAAGATATATATATATATATATATATATATCCTTCAAGTCATGTTCGTTCATTCCGTGATCATAATTCGTCTAGCAAAATCATCCAACTTCAATGTTACCGTTTGACCAATCAGTAGTCTTACTTCTAGCATTTCTCAAATAACCAAGTTCAAATCCTTAAGTCAAAGTCTATCCACTTCCTTTATGTTCCATTCATCGAGTTCGTTTGGAATAATCACCGAACATGTTCCCGCGAGTTCAATTATCCCCGCCGGACATAAAATCACAACGCCAGCGCACCCGCGGGATAATTATTCTCAGTTGGGACTGATTGTCGAGAGTTATCTTTCGACCTAGATTCAAGATCGTTCTTCCAAACTCCAGATCAAATTTGTTATCGCTTACCTCTTTCATCGAACCACAATATTCCTTTACTTGTATCAATCCGTGATATCTTCCAATTATCGATATTATGCCAAGTCTATTAATCTGAAACCACAATATCCATTCTCAGGCTAGCTTCTATTGAGCGATATCCTACTTAAGTTTTAATCTGTTTGATTTAATTTGAAATCACTCGCATGATCCATCAAGTTTCCACCAAGTTTCCTCGACCAAGATATTGATTTCCATTACCTTGAGTCCCTATTCGGTATAAGCCTTATAACTTGTTCAATACATTCATAAATCATTCAAACCAACTATCGCACGAGACCTATGAATTCGTTTGAATATTTCCAAAATGATCCATATACCACTCAGGAATCGAGTCACCCAATTAAATCATAAATCGTGTTCGCATCACTCGCTAGCATATCCACCAAGTCGTTCCTTAGAACGCCTGCGCGATACCTAAGTGTCGCCTGATAAATCTTAGTCTCGCATATATCCTTGTTGATATTCATCCAAGTAAACCATATTTGATTCGTATCTTTCGGACACAAAATATCGCCCGAGCTATTTCTCAAAATCCAGGCACGATCCACTATATTTGCCTTAGTGATAAAATGATAATGTTCTATTGGTTGCCATTCTAAGTATGACTTATCCTTATCTGAAATTCCAAACTTGCTAGCAACAAAAGGGTCTTGGCGCACGATACTCAACACAACTTAGCCGAAAGGCTGTGTGCATAGCTAACCGTCCGAACGATATTTCATCTCGTACACCAACCAACTTGGTAATCACGTATAGGTATTCGGGTTCGCACATAACTTATAAATTTCAAGCACGAGTCTATTCCTATGAAGTCTAACACAGGTTGGAACAAGGGTCATCGCATAACTATCCGGTTTAAGCAATCATACCATTCATATGCACTTTTGAAATTATTTAGACTCATTGTATGGAACATCCCAACAGTCAACGAGAGAGAGCGTTTCGTACATAACCCACGAACGAACTATCAAAACTGAGATAATCGATAAGAAGTCCAAAGACGTAAAGCTGATGCTCTGATACCAATATGTCACGCCTCGATCTCTCGCGGAAATCGACCGTCCCTGCTAGGCGCGAATCACCGCATAAGCGCTCCCGCAAGACGATTGTTCCCATCTAGACGTGATATCGCACGAGCGCAAGAAGCGCCCGTACAAAGCTATGATCCGAACAAGCGATAAATTAAATAAGCCACAGAGTCGCACAAATAGTCCGAATGCAGTGGAATAAGAAACGAACAGTAGATTGGTAACAAGTTCACAGAGTCGTCAATACTGGAAGTAGTGAATAACACAAGTATAGAAGTAAAACAAGCACTTTATTGATATTGCACAAGTATTACAAGCGGCGCTAGGCCGAGATTACAAGTCGCTCAAGTCCTCTATCTCGAAACAATAAAAGCGTGCCAAGTGGCTACAATTTTTGGAATGATACATAGACGATGTTCCAACATTATGTCTTGTATATGTGCTTCAGTTCTGGACGCAACGCTCCAAGGCTCCAGAGCGAACTCCACGTCTCAGCACGCACGAAGGAGTTTTCATACAGAACGAGGTTCTCCCATACCCTGCAAGCAATCTGGTAGGTTATCAGTACATGAATGCACTGGTGGGGAGGCTTCTCGCCCGCTCGACAAATCCAAACACGTTATATATGTTTCGTGCACCATTTATTAAGTTATCTTTCTAGTCTTGCCTTATGATCAGTTTTATGGCATAATAAAAAGCCTAACTCGTATGGCGGTGCGTAGTGCGATATAAGAGTAACACGACGATAATTATCAACTTACCATTCGTACTTCCCTGTCCAAGGCAACCAATTTAAACCATACACGAGTATATACATAATGAAATCCAAGTCAAATTGCATAAGCAAACACGAGTGTCATGAGCGGGATTCTGATTCAGGTGTACGAGTTACACGGATTACTCAGGTATATTACAATGAATTCTCAGGTGTTCAATATGTACAGACGTCTTATATTCATAATTGTTCAGGTGTTTCAGATTACTGGATGTGATGCAATGACTCGCTCGAGGATTGTCGCTAAGAAAGGATGACTTATCTAAATGAACAGGAGTTGCTGGCATAGCCATAAAGGATGAGTTATAGTCTCGGGACGATATTAGATGTGTGAGGTATGAGTCGCTACACACCACCTTCGTTCAGGACGGTATGGGGTGCAACGCAAGGCCAAGGGGTTATTTCACTTCATCCATGCGACTATCGTGAAGTTCCGTCCGGATCGGATCGGCCCCGGTGCGTCGGGTGCACCGTCTGCAGGAACCGGAACAAGAATACCTTGTGCACATTATCCGCTACATGCAAGTCTTGGGTCTCAGATTCACAGGATTCATGACACGACATATAAATTCTTGATTCTTGTTCAGAACGAGTATGCTCCAGAGCTGCGATTCTTGCTTTACTTGACATGATTCTCGTTTAGAATTAAAATTGACATGGTGCAATCCCCTAGTTCGGAGATGCCTTAGTGACCTAACTGTCCCGAACACTTTCAGGTTTATACTTGCACGGAACGACTATTAGATAGTCTTCCGGGGAGAACTAGACGAATGCAAGACATGGATAGTGTTACTTGATTGTGGCATAAATTATGTGACAAGCGTTGAAACGAGGTAAACGAGTACAAGTTACAATGTAAGCAGACAAGCATGCATTTATATTTGAAACATAAGCATTTACATTAGCACGGACCTAAGAGATAGTGTGAGGAGTGAAGCCGTACAGGGACATATCGAGCGACATAATCCATAAGGCGAGCAGTGTAAATAAGTGAAGTAGTGCACTACGAAGAGTATATAAAAATCTACTCGAGGCATAGCGGGGTCTACTTGTACGAAGCTAAGGTAGCATGTGAGGGTCCATGTTATAAGCTAAGTTTTATTTCCATATTCTAACACAAGCAATACAAGATGGGATTATTGTCACGCCCCGATTTCGGCGAATCGTAGGGGCGTCCCCCGGCGTGACCGCCGTACGGGCCTGGGGTTGCGCCCGCACAAGGCTTTATTGTTTTGCATAACGAGCACATATTCAGAGTATGCAATAAATTGAAACACATATTTGAAACATGAAAAAGTTCTCTTTATTGATATATGAACATCTATTACAAACTCTTGAAACGAGTCAGCTACTTGCCGCACGGGCTTACAAAAGTGTTGACACAAAATGAGATAGTAGTCCTGTACATTACATCCCTTTACTAAACTTCAAAATGATAAAGACCTCCGGGCTGGAGGATGACTTTGCCACGGAGCTGCATTGTGTATTGAGTTGCAAGCTCCTTCTTCAAGTACTTCAAAATGTGGCGCAATCAGGATGTGCCTACAGCTGGACTGGATCGGGAAGGAAGACTTTGGCTCCTCGCTCGGTTCGCCTTAGTACGGGGAACCTATTTCAACGAGGGTCAGTATGTCGAAACATACTGGTAAAGGCGAGCTAAACCCAACTATACCAATCAACACGTTATTTTAATGAAGCATGCATATTTATTGTGGTCTTTCTATCTTGCCTTAGTTCATTTTACAAGCAGCAGTATATATATAAAATACTGAAATGAACTTGCCACCGTTCGGTAGCTTTTACCTGTCCGTCTGAACCACCTGCACAATACTTACCATGCCTTCCCTGCCACGAAGACACAAGTTAGTTTGCAACATGTTTAAATATACAAGGATCATTGGCATGATGCCATGAGGGACAGGTTATAGTCTCAAGGCAAAATGACATGCAACGCGGGTGGCGAGCCCCGCTGCATAACATTTTGCTGGGTAACATACGACTATACATACGTTCCGTTCGGATCGGATCGGTGCCAGCGCCCCAGCGACCGTCTGCGGAACTCATACAATCCTTGTGCACAAGTTGTCTGTGATCGAACACGATTATTAAGTTAACAATTCATGCAGTTGAGGCAACACGAGTACAAGAACACGAGTACAAGACAAACAGTATTGCATGATTCATTTTGCATAGCCTCCCTGAATAATTATGCACAATACAAGGAGTGTTCCATACTTAGCTCAATTTATAGAAGAAGATGCATTCTAACTAAAAATTGAAGCATGTATAGAACATTTAAAACACGCTAGCCTACAATAAGATAACAGTTCACATGTTTGATTGACAAGCATAATATCCAAGTCTATTCCCTTTTTATCTTGACATCTTTTAGTTATTACTTGGTATCGTCTGATCGGGGCAAACAAGGATGCAAGATTTATTAGGTATGAAGACTGGAAGCAGGGCTAGCTAATCGAGATGGTAGCCACTCACTTAGTTGGTTGGAAGGGAGAAGGAAAGAGGCGCTTCAAGACTCCGCTCGTAAGCCGCCTACTGCTCGTTCACCTGCATCACGAACAACTCGATCAATACGTCTTTCTCTCTTTCCATACTCGGAATTGAAATACAGTACAATGAACGAAAACAATGAAATCCATCAAAACCGTTCAAGAAAATCCAAGCAAATCCGAAAACTAACTCAAAGCACGAAAGCAACAAGCGGCATCAAAATCTGAGGCAACAAAGAATGCAGCGGAGAGGTCCCTCCTGACTCTGCCGCTAAGTCGATCTCGGGGGCACGGTCCACTAAATATGGGAATCGATTCCGAAGAAGCAAATCCATAACGAGGACGAATTCTTGTTTCAATCTATCCCGATCGAACGATACCATCTTGTGTTTCTTAGCCGCGCTTCCCGAATAGGGAAAATGGGGCGCCACAATTATTCTCTTAGCTAGGTGTGTTTTATTCTTTATTAGCATGCAAGGGGTGATTCACCTAGCGACTAGCATGTATCGTCCATATTTTTAAGTGTGTAGGCTAAGCAAAGACAAGTTTATCGTAGCCACCCACCTTAGCGATGATTTGCCTCGGTCGAGCGATACTCCATGCGAGCCTTTGAAAGTCTAAGTCTGAACTCCTGAAGGGCCAAGTCTGGAATCATTTGCCTCAAACGAGTCTTCTCGCTGAGCAAAGCGGGTCGGGTCGTTGCACTTGCGCCGTTTGAATCGGCTATCCGCTTGAACGGAATGGGTCTTTACAGGGGACGGAGAGTATTTAGTATAGATATATGATCATACCCCGCAGTTCTTATTTACCTTGTATAGTGTTACTCATACACCACACGTATGATTAACCAGGTCTGTGGTTCTTGAGCAGTACCCAAGCCGATCACATGTTGTCACTAGTACTCACTCACTTAGATGTATTTCTTGATTCTATATATGATGTTCGTATCTCTTGTATATATTTTCCACATTTTCTTATTCATGTATATTTCTACCATGCTCTATTCATCTTGTATATGCTCTCTATTTACTGTTACATAGTCTTTATCATTTATTGGAACTGCTGTTAGAGGTGTACTTTGCTCCAATCCTGACTAGATAATATTTTTCAGTGATTATTGTGTTCTCCATTTCAGGATCTCAGAATGGTGCCTTAGACTAGACTGCTATTACCTTGTGGACTTGAGGTGATTTTTGTAGAGTTCTAATTAGTGTTTCTAGTTCTTTCCTTGTAGAATGTTATTGATTATCTTTCCTGTTCATTCTTCTTTTAGATTATTGTGATTGAGTACATGGTAGTACTGATTGTACTAGTATGATAGATAGATAGATAGATAGATAGATAATGATAACCTAGACAGCGTTCTACCGTCGATGTTGCGGTGTAGGCTGGACATACCCACGTACCCGTGTCCCGATCATACGGGTGCGGATCGTGACACTATGTGCTAAAAATGCTTAATAAAGGACTCCACTAAACCATTTTGGGTATGAACATGAGGGGCAGAATGTTCAACTTCTATAACAACGGAAGCACAATAATCATCAAAAGTACGGGAAGTGAACTCAGCTGCATTATCAAGTCGAATAGTTCTAACATGTTAGTCAGGAAAATGAGTCTTAAGCTTAATCAACTGAGAAAGTAGCTTGGAGAAGGCAAAATTTCTAGATAAGAGTAAGAAAACATTTGACCATCGACTAGAAGCATATATTAGAACCATAAAATACCAGAAAGGTCCGCTAGCAGGATCAATTGGTCCGCAAATATCACATTGTATTCTCTGAAGGAATGATGGTGATTCAGAAGCTATTTTGAGAAGTGAAGGTCTTGTAATGAGTTTATCCTGTGAACAAGCTACACACAAATGTTCAGTAGGAAAGGAAAGACTCCGGTATGATAAATTATGCCCATTGGTATTGTTATGACATTTCTCAACATAGTCGATCATGGATGACCCAATTTGTCATGCCAAAGGATTAGATTCCTTGGATCCTTTAGCCTTTTGTTAGTGATGGGGTAAGATTCTACTACCTTCAGAGTAGTTTGATATAGCCCCGAGGAGATTAACTTGCACTTTTCTAATGTGAGCTTATTGCTTCCAATATTAGAGGTGATACAAAGATACTCTTTGCTATCATTGTTCATGGTTTCAACACGAAACTCATTCATTCGAATATTTCTAAATCTAAGTAGATTTCTATTAGATCTACTAGAGAATAATGTATTTCGAATGACTAAGTGTGTTCCATTTGGCAACACAGCATCGGCTTTACCATAACATTCTATAATCTGCACGGGTCCAGCAATGGTGATCACCTTGGCAGTATTTGAGGCATATGTTGTGAAAAACTTTCTAGTTTTCAATATAGTGTGAGTTGTTGCACTATCTATCAAGCATATTCCATCATCATTGTCCATACCTTTCAAAAATAAAAATTATTAATATATTAATATGCTACTAAATGGTTAAACTTGGCATATTGTCAATTATTACAACTTGATCTAAATCTATATGAAACTGCTTCAAAGAAAATAAACTACCTAGACTATTGATCATATAATGACCAATTTATTCAAAGTGGAAAGTAAATAAACTTATATAAGCATACAATAACTATTCATTGACTTCGTCTATTATGGCATTGAACTGGTCTTCCGAAATTGTGTTTCCATCCTTATTTTGGAAGAAATCAATAAAACTCATTTGTGTTGTACCCTCCATGAGATTAGTCTCCACACCCTTTGAGGCTTCATACTCGTCCACTTTCTTTTGTGAGGTTCGACAGTTTCGCATCCAATGACCAGCTCTTCCACAACATTTGCAAATATCAGTTGGAGCAGCTGGATTGAGAATTTGGACATTGTTTCTTCGAGGATTAAATCCCTTATTTTTGAACTATGTATCGTTCCTTGGACCCGGATTGTAGCCATTTCTTTGGCTTCCACGGTGTCCATGCCCTCTTCCTCTATGATTTCCTCAACCCCTAGTATTGGTCGTATTTTTCCGAGCACTAGTCGCATTCACTTCAGCTGAAATTGGTGCAGACCCAGTTGGTCTACTAGTGTAATTTTTGATTAATAACTCATTGTTTTCTCGGCCACGAGTAAGACTTGAGTTCGGAATACTTCTTAAAATTCATCTCCCTATACATCTGTTGTAGGGTTATATTAGTCGCATGAAATGTGGTGAATGTTTCTCTAGCATGGAATGCTCCGTTACTTCTTTACCATATAACTTCAATTGTGAAGTAATCCTGAACATAGCTGAATTATAGTCTGCAATTGTCTTATAATCTTGGAAACGTAGATTGAGCCATTCATGGAGTGCACCTGATAGTATGACCATTTTCTAGTGATCATATCTCTCAGCTAGATAATTCCATAGCACCAAAGGGTCCTTGAGTGTTAAGTACTCAGCCTTGAGATCATCATGAATATGATGTCTTAAGAAAATTAAAGCCTTCGCTTTATCTTGTGCAGATATTGGCTTATTAGCCACAATTGTGTCACCTAAGCTTTTGGCTTGAAGGTGCAATTCAACATCCAATCTCCAGTTGAGAAATTTTTGTCCTTCTAAGTTTAGAGGCTTGAAATCATGCTTTGTGAGACTCGACATATTGCTGTATAAGATCAATAATAACAAGTTAACATAAGAACTTGATAAATCACCAAACAATTTATGTTCATGGTGTATGCTTCAAACAATGATGTTTCAGAAATCTATTTATACCAAATAAATCTTGTTCATAGTATGCTTCGAACAATGATGTTCCAGAAGTCGTAAGTAAATACCAAACACTAGTTGTTCATGGTATGCTTCGAACAATGATTATGTTCAAGAAGTCTTTCAAAAATACCACATATGATATGCTTCAAACAATGATGTCCCAGAAGTCTTATATATATAGACCAAACAATTCATGGTCATGGTCATCAGATCTCTGATGATTTTGATCTGAATGTATTAACATGTATAAAAGAAATAAATAAATAAATCATAACTCCAGCATTCTCTCCGAGAAATCTACATGCGATCAACATCGGAGTGTTATCAGAGTTAACTAAAAGAAGTGAGATGAATGGATAAAAATTATTCTTTTTGCCCTAGCGGTATGCTAAGAGATGTATAAACATCAACATCAAGATGCGCCTAGGATATGCATATGCAGAAAAAAAAATATAAATAACCATACTGATTACTGAAGTAAAAAAAATCGTAAATTACGGCTTCACTTAGATGCTCTCGCTTATTTCCTCTCGTTAGAGCTTCGTGCTGATAACGTGTTAGAATAAACGTAAAAAATGAAGAAGAAAATATGAAAGGATATATCTTATTCGTGTGTCACATAGTGGGAGACAAATGTTTTATTTAAACAACCCAATAAAAATGTAATACTAATCTATAATCAATGTGGAACTAAAAAACAAAGCAAAAAATCCAACCCTTTAGTAACCACCCACGTTATAACAGTATAAGATATATAAACATATTATTTTGTAAAAATATTTTAACAAATTTTAATTAAAAATCAATCTAATCTAATTTTATGTCATATATATATAATAAAAATATTTTAGTAACTATTATATTTTTATCCATTTTTCTCAGTCAAAATATGTCGTACAAGCAAAAGTTATTAAAAGCATCAACATTTATAAAATGTATCTACTCTCCCCTCCCCCTTCCCCTTCCTCTCACTCAACTTCCTTTCACTTGTTCCCATTTCTCTGCTTAATTTTTCCTCGATTCAAAAGTTAGAATCAGCCAAATTTGTTCTCAGGAGTTGAGAGGTGTTTGAGATAAAAAGATATCTCCAGATATGTAGCAGCAACATTAGTTCACTGCCAGAGTATTTCTTTTTCTTTTTTTTTCCTTTCATATCCTTTGAAGTGGTTTACTATTATCACATCTAAACGAAGCAGTCATTTCATCAAACACAGAGACGACTTGGGAAGAGCTGGACACTTCCACAACAAGCACACTAGAATTGCAGAATATAAAGTACAAGATGAAAGCTATCAAACCATTACGAGAAGTAAGAAACTAACTGACAACTCAGGATTCACTTTTGGAAGAGGAGAGGAGAAGGAACCACCAACCAAACCCCAACTAAACTTGACCTTACATGACATCAGCAGCAGTAGCAGCAGCAGCAAGGAATCCTTGATTGGCGGCGTGGAGCTTCCAGAAGACGTCCCCGGCGGCGTCGAGCTTCCCCGAGTCGAGCGCGACGGCGCCGAAGAGGCCCCTGAAGGCCCCAGAGAGGGAGGAGGGGGCGGCGGGGTCGGTCTTGGGGGAGACCCTGAGCAGCTTGTGCAGGCCCAGGCTCATCCCGGCCGCGGCGCACGCGGAGACCCCCGCCACGGAGTCGAGGCGAGAGTCCATCTCCTTCGGGGAGACGTCGAGGTTTCGGTCGAGGAGACGGAGGGAAGTCGAGGAGCGGATGGCGTCCAGGCCGAGGAGGGAGAGCGCGCGGTAGTTGTCGCGGGAGTAGGACGGGTGGGTCACGGCGCGCCGGAGGAGATCCAAGCTCTCGAACTTGTACCTGCACCGACACAATTTTATTGGATTTTTTAAAATAAAACTAATAAAAAAGAGATCGTACCCGATTTGGGTTTGGAGGGTTTCGAGAGCTGCGGCAAAGGAGGAGTTGGAGTTGGGGACAGTAGTGGCTGTGCCGGTGGACACGGCCTGAAAATAGTAAAGAATCAAAGCTAGGGTTCTGAAGATTGATCGAGAAAGAGAAAGAAAGAAAGAGAGAGAGACTTACCAACAAGAAGAAGAAGAAGAAGAGGATCGCCGTCGCCGTCATCTTTGCAGTTGGACTAGGGACTACAATTGGGAAAGTTGGATATGAAGACGGTGGGATAGTCTTTTGGCACTGATGGGCGGGGCCCCCCGCGATGGCAGATAGTCCGGGCCGGACCAATCAGGCCCGATTTTTATCTGGTTTGACGGAGTTTGACCCGGACCAATCTGGGCTCACGGCCCCAACAGTAAGTACCGGCAGGGTCCAGGTTAAAATTGGTCAAGGGAATTGAAAATCCAACTAATGCTGCAACTTCTTTATTAGAAAAGTTTAACCTTACTGTAATTATTGATTAAAATTTATAGAGACATCTAGATAATTATGAAATCTGTTTTTTTAGTTTTTCTAAATAATCTTACAATCAGATATAAAATAATATATATATATATAATAATAAATTTGAAATAAATAAAAAAATTGTATTTTAATTTTTTTCAGTAGTCTTAATAAAATTTAGAATAATTATAGCATCTATATTTTAAATTTTCTAATAATAATCTATAAAATACGTATAACGTATCTATACTAGTATGCTTAAAGTAGATGGCCAACATTTATGGCTAACATTTAGTTTAATAAGTGAGTTGCAAGTAGTAACAAGAAGAATTTACTTGTTTAGTCGATATAAATCTTCCATTTTACCTCTGGCATATCCTGTAACTGAATATCTAGCAAGACAAAAAAATGAAGAGCAATCGGTCTCCTTTGCTCACCAAGATGAGCCTATATGATATATGGTTGAATACTGGGCCATAGGTTTGAACCTGACAAATATATATATATATATATATATATATATATATATATATATATAAGACCCATATGTTTGGGAGGAGCGGGTCTAGTCCAGGATTAGGCCAGTATATTGGCTATAAAGCTTAAGGTGTTTATTGGGCTGGGAGGCTCGAAACTCGGTTCAGATTCGACACAGTCAAATTCGGGCTAGGTTCAGTCCACAGGTCCAAAGGCTCGATCTGAACCAACCCGGTCCAAAATCTAGTCTGAACCGGATCTTTCTTCCAAATCTAGACCGGCCCAGCCGGCCTACTAGGACTCCGAAGTTCGGGCTAGGTTCAATTCACGGGTCCAAAGGCCCGGCCTGGACTAATCCGGTCCAAAATCTAGTCTGAACCGGATCTTGCTTCCAAATCCGGTCGACCCATCCGACCCGGCCCGGTCGATAATCCGGTCAGGCCCGATTCTAGGCCCGGCCTATAAAAATTAATATATATATATATATATATATATATATATATATATATATATATAGGAACTTAACTAAAATGATCTAATATAGTTAATCACTTTCTTTTATTTAATATGGTATTATATAAAATTAATGATAGCTAACTTAGTGAAGAAAAAAATCTAGTTTAGTAGTTTATTTATCACTCTTTTATTTTCTCAAAAATATTATCATGTTTTCTAAAATTATTTTAATATATTTAATATGGTAGTAATCAAAAATATTATCATATATTATACTAAATTTAGCTAGTATGGCTGGAACAAAAGTTAATATGGTAGTACTCAAAAAATTTATCATATATTCTAAATTTACTCTAATATAGTTAATTTGGTAGTATTCAAAAATATTATCATATATTAATATTATACTAAATTTAGTCAAATTAATAATAAAAATGATTTTCTTCCTTCCATTTATTATTCCTTAAGCCTTTTTTTTGTATAAACTAGGCCAACTCGGACCCGGCTTGGGCCCAGCTCAGTCAGGCCAGGCCCACTTCCATTCCGGGTCTGGGTTGAACTTTAGTTTTTAAAGACTCCGGTTTGGTCCAGGTCGGGCCGGCCCAATCTATCTACTCTTCTGGTTAAAAGCACGACCAGGTCCAGACCCGGTCAAGCCCGATCAACACTAGGCCCTGGCTGGCCCAGCCAGGAACACACCTGAGACAAAGCCGACAGAGAGATCGAGTCGGGCCAAGTTTTCGAAAGAGGAACCCAGTCTGATCCGGTGGGGGGATCAAGCCTGACCAAGCTGTGACTTTGATCATGTCGAGTCCGGACCGGTTTCCAGGCTACCCAGCCCACCAAACACCTTGATTGATCCATTGTACATCCTCGTCCCAGTGCAACAATAATTGTTGGGGATTTGTTTATCGAGTCGGGCTGAGGGCAACTAAGGACGACCAAGATTGGGCCGCAAAAATCCTAGCTCATGAGTTCTTAATTTTTAAAACTCGGCCATTAACAATCGTTGGATTACATGCACTCATCCTTTGATTTTTTTTTATTTTTTTTTTAAAGGACTTGAACAAAAAAAAGTCTAGAATCTAAATAGAAAAAATTGTACACGTGTCATGACATGATTTCAAGTTCTTATTGTAAATTCCTATTTGAGTTGCTGTAGTCGACCTGGGCCGCAAAAATCCTAGAGGAACTCGATTAGGCCGGGATCATGGTCAAGATGGACCCAAAAAATTCATCAATCAATTGTACCTGAGAAACAGGAAACTGGAATTGCTGTGTATTCTACTTCACAGGATTACGAAGAATTGGAATCACAATAGAGAGAGGTTACCAAACATGCATAAGACCTATTCAAGTACATTAGGCCCATCTCATAAACAAATTTGTGCTACATTACATTTTGTTCGCAGGAGTCCTTTTTATTATGATCTCAAGCGACTCAATAGGACTCAACATCAATAGGTTTACATGACATCAATCGGAGATAATATCAAGAATCTAACAAAATTCTAACCTTCGAGCTAAATAAAATTGGAAAGAGACGAGGAGAGTAATGCTACTACAATAGGAGAAAGAAAACGGAAGCAGCACGCAGGCTCCCCTTTTCGATGAAGGATTACTTCATTTCTTAGCATCAATAACCCTTTTGGCGAAAGATGGCAAGCAGAATGAAGCAGAGTGGATCTGTAAAAGAAAGACTAGTGTAAGTACAAAGAGATCACTGTGACAAACAAGAAGGAAAAATAATGAATGATAAAGAGAGGAAATGTTTCATCGGCCTACAAGCACATACCCCTGGGTTGTAATATTTGAGTGGTCCTTTCGATGTGTTCGATTCATCGGTGCTATCATCAATGTGATGTACGGGCTTCTGAAAGTCGACTGCTGGCCCTTCAGTTGAGCAGAGCATGAAACCGATCACCCCACTGCATTTATCATGAAACAGCCCGGAGAGAAGTTTAGACTTTTACCATAATAAGATGAAAGGGTGCAAAACATCAATAAAATTAACAAGTTTTACCTTGGATATGTTGGAACAGTTGTCCATGCATAGTTGACAGATCCTTTGAAGACCTGACGACATGCAGAGACTATGTCTTCAATGATGTGCATGTGTAGCCATATGCTTTCAGCCTGCGTGCATATAACTCCACCAGGACGGAGAGCCCTAGCCACAGACTCGAAGAAAGGCTTTTCAAACAGCTCTTGTGCTGGACCTGATTTCAGCACATAGACATATCAGCACTAGTATTCAGACAGATATAAAGTTTACATGGAGACCAGGATAAAAAGAATGCAGCTGTGCAGTGTGAAATTACCGATTGGATCGGAGGAGTCTACAATAACTGCATCATAAGTGCCTTCTTGAGCATTCTTTAGGAATGCAACACCTGCAACTCACACAATGAGTAATCAGATGAGCGATCATTGACTTTCACTACTTCTTCTTTGAAAAGTTCAAATTGACAGTTCCAATAACAGGTGAAGCCCATGATTGCAAAATCATAACTATCAGTCATTGGGAACTGTTTACTATATCTAACTCTAGTGGTAAAATATCGTTTAACCAAATCTCCAGTAGTAAAAGGCATGCCAGTGTGCCTAAGCCTCTTCCTATTCAGTCTCAATTTCTTATAAATCTCACACCTAAAGCAATTTGAAATATGAACCCTGCTTTCTGAGAGGTTAGAATAGTTGCTTCTCGGTATATTTTTCCGTAAAAGTTTATACTCTATAAACTAACAGATGAAATGGTGATTGTTTCTCTTACCATCGCCAATATTAAGATTCACCCGAGGATCTTCAAAGCCAATAGCCAATTTAGGGAAGTACTCCTTCGAAACCTGAGAAATAGAGCATAGGAAATTCAAAAATCGCAGTGATAAAGAGAGGATAAATTGCTAAGATTAGTCTCTTGAATTTCTACTAGTATATGGTGGTATCTCAGAAATAAGTAATGTCAACAAGACATGTATGATGCCCTAGATTGTGACTACACTAAGATATTTGATAATGCAAAATGTATCAAGTAGTAACCACCCTAAGTATTACAATTGAAAATATGAACAATATATAGAGAGAGGACTGAAAAAATGCATTCAGATACCTGAGGAAATATGCAAAAAACAAAGGATTTACGTTATTATATTAATAAGAGGTATACAATAGTAGCATTGGAACAATTAGACTAAAAAGTAAAAACTAGTCGTACTTACATCCACAACCATCTTATCAATCTCACATATATCGATTTGGTCCACAGATGAATAACGTGACACCTCACGAAGAACACCACCATCACCTCCACCAATAACCAATACCTGAAACAATTGAAGATCAAATTTGAGATAACATTTATTTAAATATATAAATTAAAATTCTCTAGATGAGCAACCATTCAAGTGATTATTAGTTTACAAATGGTGAAAAAAATGCAATTCAACATACGGAGGAATACAATCTAACGATCAAAAAGTAAAGAGACCTTATAAACTTGTCCTTGATATATTAAGTCCATTTTGTCAAATTAAATAATTAAGTACGGCTGGATTCTTACACAAACAAAAAACTTTATAAAGACAGTGAGGAAAGTTGTATTAGGAATGAAAATAGTTATGGCCAAGATGAGGTTGAGCCAAACTATATCAAGTTCAACTAACACATTGTTCATCTAAAACTGGTCCAACTATATCTTCATTAAGTTAATATCATGCCATTAAATCCACATTGCAACCTCAACTGATCATGAAAGCTGAAAATAGACTTAAGAAGGTGTCATGTGATTAACCGACAATTATCAATAAGAAAATTACTACCTTTGCAATAAATCTGTCATTTTCAGCACTAATTGATTCTTCTTTCAGCAAACGCATTTGTCCAATTAAAATTTATCAATAAGATTCCAAATGCATTTTTATGCAAAATCGTGTAGCGTAAGGTTCATAAACAAGGTTCGCGAGAAAAAACTGTCTTATGGTGCCTCCAAATACAAGAACAGGAAGAAAAGCGACCGTAAAAACATGTCAACATGCTCAGATTAAAAATCAATTATAAAAAATATATGATAAACAGGTAGGGTAACTATATATATTGTAAGAAATCTGGTTGACTTTATGCTCCAATAAACTAAAGAATCTTCAATATTCTAAGAAAGTAATATCGTAGTATCTAATAATCTTAATCGAACAAGTTTACCTTTTTGGGATTTGGGATGGAGCATAGTGGAAGGTGAGTAATCATTTCTTGGTACGCACATTCATCCCTCTCTGTCACCTGAATGACTCCATCCAAGACAAGAACCTTGCCATAACTTGCTGACTGAAGCCAAGACCACGCACATGTTACACTTAGTGAAAGAGTTCCGACAAACAATATGGAAGATAAATCAAGGATCCTCATGACAGCTTGGTAGTTAATATACCTGAAATACTATCACATTTTGGTAGTCAGATTTTCCTTGGAAAAGTATCTTTTCAACCTTTAAGGAGTGAGCTTCTCCTGTAAATGATCAAAACAAAAACTTTACTTCAGGATATGGATGACCTTTTTTACATTTCAATTGCAATGAGCAAGTTTGCAGATTAAATGAAAAAACACGTGAACAAGCAAAAATTAGTAACAATAAATTGTTATCATTGTTACAAGCCTAACATGAGCATACTGAAATGATATTGCTGGTGATATTTTGGCATATAAGTGAATTGGGTGGTGGACAGGTGGAGAAATATTAACAGACTATTTGGACTTTGAACCGTAAATCGTGTGCATAATCCGAGGGCGAAAATAGTTTGCGTCCATGATACCACAATCAAGAAAATGAACACATTATTTGCACGTAATCAAACCATGTAATATGAAATCAATTGCATTCAATGTTTGGCTTACCATGTAATGTAATCGAATAATAATTGTTATTTGTATCATTTTGACATATATATCAAAGACATCTATATTTTTTTTCTTTTAGCCAACATTTTGAAAAAAATAAATAATAATAATAATAATATCAGCCACAAACTATCTAGTGCCAACTAATTGTTCAGTGAACTGTTGGCTTCAAAGAGCGTACGTACTTCATATTTACTCACTTACTATATATATTAAGAAATCAATAAATATTAATAAGAAAAATATACATGGAGAAAAGGAATCCCAACTCTAGTCCACTAAAACGTTAGAAGAGTCCAGCTAGCAACATATGTTCATTGTAAGGAACTACAGAAATATAATATATCCTGAAACGGAAAAGACTAAGGTTGTGTTTGGTTCATGTAATGTAATTGTAATTGTAAACGTAATGGAATTGAGTTTGTAATGTAATTGAGCTTGTAATGTATAGAATTATTACTATGTTCGTTTGGAACATAGTAATCAAACCATGTAATACCAAATCAATTACATTCAATGTTTGGCTTACCATGTAATGTAATGGAATAATAATTGTTATTTGTATCATTTTGACATATATATCCAAGACATCTATATATTTTTTCTTTTAGCCAACCTTTTGAAAGTTGAAATGTAATTGTGATTACAAAAGTTCTATCATGTAATTGGTTTTAATGTAATCAAGTTTGTAATGACCCTTACATTACATCCACAAAAAAAGTATAAGAATAGATTTACAATGTAATGCCAATCATAATGTCCAATCCTGCAAACCAAATGCACCCTAATATCGCAAGCAAAAACTAGTTACTAGTATGTATAAAAATAGATGGTACCTACCAAGCACGGACGCTGCAAAATTTGGCGACCGTGTTATGTCATATTCGTGTCTGTGCAACATAGGATGACACAAAAAGTATTTTCTGTGAAAATATAAAAATAAGAATATTGATGGAAGCCCAGGTATCAAGCTCAATTATGATGCCATCAAAATTACAGAGTAGAACCCCATGTAGGGTTGAATTATTATTATAAATGTGTTACAGAAAATGGACAGACATAGTTCCTCTGTAAAAGAAGAGAACCTACCAGCACATGTACATGTCAGATGAGTAGAAAATTAAAAAAAAAAATCGAAAAAGAAAGAAACAATAATTTGCAGAAATAGAACAGAAACATGAACAAGTAACAACATGGGTAAAATCTGGAGCCAAACTAAAGCAACCCAGATATCAAAAATCAAACTTTTTTAAGGGAAGGGATAGAGATTTCTGTAACATAAATAAATAAAAATTACAAGAAATAGAAATTTAATTGAAGAAGTAACAACATGGGTCAAATCTAAAGCAAAATTAAAGCTAGCCCAGATGCAAAAAATCAGTATTTTATTTTGTTCTTCTAAAACAAAATTTACAAGAATGAATCCAAGAAAGAACAAAATTGATGTACAAGTAACATTTACATGGGTCAAATCTAGAGAAAAAAGTGAAGCAAACCCAGATATCAAAATCAAATTTTAAGGGGAAATCAATATGTGAATTAATTTTTTTACTAGAAATTATCAAAAAGAAGAACAATATTGCAGATGCATGAACAAAGTAGCAACATGGGTCAAATCTGGAGCAAAAAATAAGGACAGCCTAGATGTCAACATCGGATTTTTTTTTTTTTTTTCTAAGGGAAATCGATAGAAATTTCTGTAAAAAAATATGTAAATAAAAATAAAAAAAAAGGAGATTTAGAAGAAATTTATGTAAAAAAAGAGGAAAAAAATGTATACCAGGCCACATGGGGCTAATCTCAGAGAACCATCCCTTGGAGATAGTATCCATAGCCTCCTCCTTCTTCTCACTTCCTCACTTTCTCACTTCCCTCTTCTTTGGCAATCCTCTCCCTCTCCCTCTGCCTCTCTCTTTATATAGGGGCAGAAAAGAAAACAGGCTTCTTTGTCAAAAGTTCAAAGAAAGCAGCTCTCTGATAATAAGAATAAAAAAAGAAATAAAAATACCGGGAGCCGAGATGGAGAGAAATAGGCTTTTGGTTATTCAATTCTATATGATGCCCTAGGACAAGGTGTCAATTAGATTCTCTCATTATAAACCTATTATTGAGTAGGAAAAGGAGAAAAGATATAATTAGATTTGGAGATCATGGAATCCTATTCTAACTTGATTAGGGTTGTTATTGGGATATCAGGTCTAGTCGGATTTGGTCCAATGGGATTGGATCTAGTCCACTTTGGTAAGATGAGAATGGGTCTGATCGGGTTCGGTCGGATAGTGTTAGTTTCGGTTTCGTTAGTCGTACCAGTATAAGCTTTCGGCAAGGATATTTAGGATATTGTCCATATCTTCTATGAACGTTGTATCTTAATCGTAAGGATGTGTTTGGTATAAGCTTATATGGACTGCTTCTAGTTACTAATTTGAAAAACAACAAGAATAATTATTTGGTGACATCATCTTTATGCTTCTACTTTTTGATAAGATGATTCATATCAAGTTCGAGTGGGATCTGGATATTATAGTATAATATACATAAAAACGTGACAATTTTTTATAGTTCTTGTCCTCAATCTAAATGTCTATATCAAACCATGTCTATAAAAGGGTCGGGTAAGATTTACGTGGATCTAAATCATATCCATTCTGAAGACCTCTATACCCTACTCTCTCTATTGTACGATTTGAGACCTTAAAACCAAGTCAATCTCAATTAAATTGAGCCATGTTGATAAAGATCTACTTCCAGTCAATATCACTCATTCTAAGGTTATGTCAACTATTGGAAGGTCTTTAATTGTCTAGTGTAGTTCAATGGATTGACATAACTCATGGAGTTGAGAATTCAAATGCTTCTTGTGTATTACAATTAAATTCAATGAATTCAAATATAAGATTTTAAGATTCGTGTTGGGATTTGGAGACGGAATCTTATTTTTTCACTTGATTAGGGTTATTGTTGGACAAAACTATAATTTTTAGTTTAATTTATTTTAGGGGGTCTTTGTAGAAGGAGGAAAGATTATTTTATGTACCAATATAAATTTCTAAAATTTTATTACCATATATATATATACATATATATATATATATATATATATATATATATATATATATATATATATATATATATAAAAGTAATAAGTAAAAGAATAAAGAAAAGAAAGAAAAAAAAATCTTAATTAACCCCTAAGCCTAAAGCCCCCCCCCCCCCCCCCTCCCGCGAGCTAACATCAACCCCACACCCGCATGAGACCGCCGCGACCCAGCGTTAAACCCCCACTTCCTTCCGTATATATATATATATATATATATATATATATATATATATATATATATATATATATAATCTAAATGACAAAACCCTAACCCTAAACCTATCTCCTCTCATCCACGCCAACTTTCCAGCGCCGGCCGACCACCGGAACCTCCACGCCGCCGACCTCCAGCCAGTACCGCCGCGTCTGCGACCACGCGAGCAGGCCGCGCAGAATCTGACTACGACGACCCCGACTTCCCATACTATTTTCTGTTTCACCTAGCGATCAAATTTCGATCCGTCTTCACCGGTATGTTCATGACCTATCCCAATTCCAACTCTGTATACTAGTTTCCAGCGTACATCGTTAAACCCTAGGTAAAAATCGAGACCAATTTGGAGAAAAATCACATCTTTTTAACTTCAGAAACTTTTGTGATGACCCATGTTTAAGGACCAATATCTTCCACCACAGACATCCAAACTTAAAAATTCTTTTTGGTATGTGAAGACCATATAACCGAGATTACTTTCTGTTAATTAGATTATTTTATTTGGTGTTATATGCAAGAATTAAAATGGGTTAAAAATTAGGAAAAACGTGTTTCTAAAACTTCAAAATTTGCGATACGGAGCGCGCCCCGCCAAACGGGACCACTCCATCGTATAACAATTACACTAAAAGACGCGTATGGTATTTCTTGATGTGTGAACTTTCACGAAAACTGATTTGGATGTTTGTGCGCGTCGGAATTAACCCATATCCGTGAAAAGACCCCAGTATCGTGACTTTTATAAAATACCGCACCATTTAGTGTACGCTCATCGGAATGTGACGAAACTTATGCCATTGGATTCGTGATATTATGCTGGTCTTGTGATCCATGTTTTACGCAATTCCGAGATAGTTGACTAAGTCGCCTATTTGCGAGCCCTACGGTTGACTTTTTGGGCGAATTTGTGTTCGGCTCACCGGAATCCAAATTTGGACATACCGTTGAGTTCGTATTGACGTTTAGAATTTGTTTGACCTATAATTTGTCTCATTTTGAGACCTTTATCCCTGGCACGCTTTTCGGTGTAAAGTTGGCCATAGGTGGACCCGCTTTTATCCAAAATTATCGTTTTGCCCCTGTGTCCAAATTGGACGAAAGGGTAGTATTTTTTAGCTATCTCGCTGATTCCGGGAACGTTGGTGATGTTTATTTCAGCATCCAGAGACGTTTATTCAGAGGCCTGTGTATTTGACATCTGGACGCTTATACTTTACAGATTGCTTGCCAGGCAAGTATACCTTGCCATTGTACTGTGATTTACATTCTATATGATACATGCATTTTGTTTCTGTCTATTTAGTTTATATATTTTAAACTGCTATATAAAATGTGCATCCAAGGATAACTTGGGTGCAACGACGGTGGCGTCGTATTCTGTTTTTATTATATATATGCATATTGACCTAGCTTATGAGACCATCCCATTATTATGAGGCATTTATGTTTCATTGGCCATGACACAGTTATTACACGAGTGTGAGTCTCATGTAGGATAATGACTTGCGCACTCGGCTGGCCACTGGTACGTATAGGTCGTGCGACGGATAGGGATAACTGCCGATAGAAACTTTGCATGCTAGAAGACCGGACAGTTATTTAGAGGTATAATCGTGTCATGGATGTAACATTCTTAGAGCATGGGATGGGAAGAACAACAAGTAAGGCGTTTGGGCTCCTTTGCACTTTTCTTGTGTAACCTGTAAACTCCCTCACCCAAAATAGGTATTTTGCGTATATTTTATATACATATATTTATTATAGATGTTGAAGTTATTTAGAGCATTCTCTTAGTTAATTAGAAAATAATTTTTTTTTAGTATATTTACTTATATAAATTTTTATTTAGAATTATTTTTAGGCTATTTTAGATTATTGGGATTTTTCCATAATTTTTAGTTAATTAAAAAACTAGTAACACTAATTTTCTAGAACTTTGAAAAATTTATTTTATGTTCAAACTTAACTAAAAATATCCCAAACTTTTATTTTAGATTCTAAATAATAAAATATATTTTCTAGAATTTTTTGGGAATTTTCTGATTATTTTTAGCATTTATTTTGAGTTAATTATGAAAAACTGAATTAAAAACTAATTTCTGAAAAAAAAAACCCAAAAAGTAATTAATTCTGCCCAGTCAACAAACAGGGGGCCCACCTGTCATCCTCCAGCAGTGAACAGTGCCGGGCCCGCCTGTCAGTGACCGCTGAGTGGGTGCGAGCCGAGCCGAGCCGAGTCAGAGTTCGACTCGGACTCAGCTGAGCCGAGCCGCATCGAACTGCGACCGTTCGATCTGGGCGGGACTGCACGGATGGCTGCCACATGGCGCTCTCCGAGCCGCGGCTGCACTCTCTCTCCTCTATTTATATATTAGTTTAGTTATTAATTTTTAGGGTTTTCTTTGAGCCGATTTTTGGAGAATTGCCATCTAGGGTTCCTTCATCTTCCAGAAGCCATTGCGCATAGCTCCGGACTCCAAATGAGGCCTAGTTTTTTTTGTTAGAACGATATTGAGGTTAGATTTCTATTTATATAAAAAAAATTTACGAAATTATGAGTATTAAATTCTGGAAAATTCGTAGAGCACAGCATGTCCAAAAATAGACGTGTTTCAATGTTTTTGCGATTCCGGGAGAACCAGGAATCAGAATCATGAACCGTTTAAAGTTTCGGAAAGATAATGTCGAGATCATCGACATATATTTTTCCTAGAATTTAATTCGAAGTATTTACATACTGTTAATTCTGTAGAACTTCTAGGTTAGAATTTAACCATCGGTGCACAATACAAAATTTGTATGTGCCATAATTCCCAAACGAATTTGAATTTGGACGAGCCATAAATTCCAGCATATTTTTGACGCTGAAATCTACAGGAAATCATGTATGAAAGTTGAGTTTGTGTCGGTTGACTTTTCGGTCAACAGATCGCCTTGATTTGCGTGCCATGAGTCTCAAGTTGATAAAATTCAATTTCTTTGGACAAAATTTTGGAATTAACATAAAAATCAGAATAATAAGATTAAAATAGGATTTTAGAGTAATTATTCCAGAATTAAATAAATTAAAATAAATTATCTTTTGACGTGATAAATTTGTAATACATAGGCTATTTGGACTGTGACTTGGACTCTGATTCATACCAGCAGCAGGACCCCAGGCAAGATACCTTGCCAAATTATTTACAGTACTTTGAATGCTATTTATATTTCTTTTTATTTATTTTATTTCTGTATAGTTCTTGCATGTGTAGTTTTTCTCCAGTCATTACTATGTATTAGATATGTGGACACACACATGGCACCTAGTATCATGGGAGGACAATCATTAGGCGTATGGGCTTCTAACCTGTAGCGCCCCGTTCTCCCGCAGCGGAGAGCGCGGCTAAGAAACACAAGACGGTATCGTTCGATCGGGGTAGATTGAATTAAGAACTCGTCCTCGTTATGGATTTGTTTCTTCGGAATCGATTCCCATATTCAGTGGACTGCGCCCCAAGGATCGGCTTAGCGGCAGAGTCAGGAGGGACCTCTCCGCTGCTATCTTTTATTGCCTCGGTTTTTGATGTCGCTTGTTGCTTTCGTGCTTTGAGTTGGTTTTGGGATTTGCTTGTTTTTCTTGAACGGTTTCGATGGTTTTCATTGTTTTCGTTCATTGACTTGCACTTCTATTCCAAGATTGAAAAGAGAGGAAGAAGTATTAATCGAGCTGTTCGTGTGCAGGTGAACGAGCAGTAGGTGGCTTGCGAGCGGAGTTGTGAAGCGCCTCTTTCCTTCTTCTTTCCAAAATCTAAGTGAGTGGCTACCAACCCGATTAGCTAGCCCTGCTTCCAAGCTTCACAGCTAATAATCTGCATTCTCCTTTGCCCCGATCAAACGATACCAAGTAATAATAAAAGAAACCAAGATAAAAGAGAATAGACTTGGTTATATGCTTGTCAATAAACTTCACGAACGGATACTTAAATGCATGCTTGTTCGCTTGGGAAAAATCATTGCTTGTCTTGTACATTGCTTGTCTTGTCTTGTACATTGCTTGTCTTGTATTCTTGTCGCCTCAAAAGCATGAACTGTTAACTAAGTAAACATATTGTTCGATCACGGACAACTTGTGCACAAGGTCATTGGTTCCTGCGGACGGTCGCTGGGGCACTGGCACCGATCCGGTCCGGACGGAATCCCTATTGTATAGTCCATTGTGCTGGACGGAGTGACATGTAGCGCTCCTTGTTCATTCGCTGCATACCATTCCCGCCAGTGACTATTGTCCATTGTGGCATCACGCCAAGTGATCTCTCGTATATTTAAACCTGTTGCATACTAACTTGTGTCTTCGTGGCAGGGAAGGCATGGTAGGTATTGTGCAGGTAATTCAGACGGTCAGGTAAAATCCACCGAACGGTGGCACGTTCATTTCAGTAAATTCTGTATGCTGCTTACTTGTAAATGAACTAAGGCAAGATAGAAACCCACAAATATGCATGCTTCATTAAAACAACGTGTTGATTGGTATAGTCAGGCTAGCTCGCCTTCACCAGCATGTTTCGATATGCTGACCCTCGTTGAAACAGGTTCTCCGCACTAAGGCGAACCGAGCGAGGAGCCGAAGTCGTCTTCCCGATCCAGTCCAGTTGTTGGCGCATCTTCACCGTGCCCCTGTAGCCTTTTGAAGTCCGAAGTTGCAACTCTTCATACACAAATGCAGCTCCGTGGCAAAGCCGTCCTCCAGCCTGGAGGTCTTTATCGTTTTGAGTTTATAAAAGGATGTAATGTACAGGACTGCTATCTCATTTTGAGTCATCTCTTTTGTAAGCCGTTCGGCATATTAGCTAACTCGTTCAAGAGTTTGTAATAGATGTTCATTATCAATAAAGAGAACTTTTCCATTTCAAATCTGTGTTTCAATTTATCTGCGTACTCTGAATATGTGCTTGCTAAGCAAATCATTAAAGCCTTGTGCGGGCGCAACTCCAGGCCCGCACGGCGGTCACGATTCGGGGGACACCTCGGGGCGTGACATAACCACTCTGGTAAACCGTAGTATATAGTTCGCACTACGGGCGTGTGTCGCGCTGGTCGCTACCCCAGAGGTATGTCGATTTCTGTAGAGTCGCGCTGGTCGCTACCCCATAGGTATGTCGATTTCTGATGTTCTAGACGGGTGTGTAAGTTGTGAGGCTTAGATCGAGTAGACTACCCTTGCCCATACGTCGAAAAGTTGTCCTTATTTGCATTCATATAGATTGTCTTGTACAGCGTACTTATTTATTTTCAAATTATATGCATGTTTACTGTATTCAAATTGGCTCGTATTTTCTGTATCTTGTTACGTCCCTCTGAGGACCTGGTCCGCTTCCAGGTGTATCTGTTCTTGAGTATTTACAGGAGCGCAGATTGGATGGTTGTATATGCTTAGTGGATGTCTTCTCTTCGAGCCATGATCGATAGCTGGTATACTTATATTGGGTTTGATTGTGTTGTACTTATATTGTATTTACTTTTTCTATTCGAGTTGGTAGTGAATTTGTTTCCATCCAACTATCATCCTAGATACTTCTTATTGAGATCTAGTTTGTACTGTTTATTTATTTCTATATGATTTTGGTGGATGAGATTTAGATTTTACCCTGTGACTTGTATTACAGTTATACCACTTGTGGATTTGATATTCATATTACAGCGTACGTGTGGATTTGGTTTCCATATATTGGAGTTGCCATATCCATGCGGCTAGCATGCTTACGTGTCCTAGTCCTACGTATTTTTGGGACTGGGGCGTGACATATTTTTGTGGTGGTCCATGCAGGTCGAGAGTATATTGTCTCGGTTACGTTACTATACCGAACAAGCCTGCAACTAGGACTAGAGTATATGATCTCATCCACATTGACTATAATTCATCTTCCTCCTATCTGTTCTATTTGAACAATTGCATCATACTTGATTCATGTGCTTCCCTAATAGTTCTTTAAGTATAGCCTTCTCCTATAATATAGAAGTTCCTGTTGTTAGATGATAATTAGAGTATCACACCTATTAAGAATACAACGAGAATATAGACACACCATTAAGTTTAGAATATCTAGTGAACCCTAGAATTCCTTATCTATAGATTGGTTCACCATTACCCCTTGATGTATTATGGGGACTTGAGAGTAGTATAGACACTACTAGAGTTAGTTAGAAGTTTTACCATAATGTTTGACCCTAGTATTGAGGAACCAATAGAAAACCAAAAATTAAAAATTTGGACTGAACCTAACCTTCATAGTTAGATAGTATTGGAGAACTATAAACTTAGATCATTGTCTTATTATTAGTAGACAACACCTTAGGAAGCCTAGAGGAATATAATTAACACTTTTTTCTTGATCATACCTCGAACATAGCAACTAGCATACCATCCCCTTAGAAAACCATGATGCTATCTAGAGCCCTCTATTTTTAATTTTATATATTGCTCCTCTGCGACCATAGCGCTCGCTATTGTGCGACGACTAATTACGTTTCTTCTCTTCATCTTTCAACTCGTGCCATCTGACACTTCTGATTGTAGGCCAGGTGATTTTATTCTGTGTTAAGGATATATAGTTGCTAGGATTATAGTTGTTAATGTTAAATTTTGAAATTGTGTGCTTAGTAGTTAGAACTTGATGGTTTAAGTTATTCTTGTAGATTGTGACCTGGTGATTATCCCTTAGTTTTAAATTGCGTAGCATGTACCCCCACCTCGATATAAGTTATATCCCCTTTTCCCTTGAGGCTAGTAACTCTTCTATCCTTACTATTGACACTTGTTCTATAAGCACTATGACCAAGACAAAGACGACCATGACCTATGTAATATAAGAGGATACCCTAACAAGTACCAAGATCCCTTCTCGAAGACCTTAACAGGAGCTTCTACGGTACCCTTAAGACTGTCACAGTATTAGTTTATTATTTTAAGTTGGATAGTATACCTCACAACCTAGTATCACATAGTCTTTTGACCTATTATTGAAGTGTGATTGAACAACATTAATTGTATGCTAGCATTAGACGACAATGTTTATTCAGACGGTAGAATTTAGAGGTCCATGCCCTATTTGGACGACTAGCGACTTAGACAAGGAGGTTGTATGATAACTATAGAGATTTGTAGAGTCTTTATTATTATTGCTTATTCTGTTTTTTTTGTTTTTTTTTTTGTGAACTTGAATTGACTTGTACCTCCTTTCATCATCATCTAGCGTACCTATAATTGTTGTACCACCTTGACTTATGCCGCTATTATAGCCTAGTTTTGCAAGCTTATTCTTCCATCAAGCTTGTTCACTATATATGTATTAGTGGATGCATACATTAATACATTTCAGAATTAGTGTACTACGGTCTGATCAACCATAGTGCGCTTGGTTTGCCCTTCGTATAACTACTTTACGTGGATTGAAATATCTAGTGATTAGTAGATGAATGAACTTGCCCTCTAGATATGTCTGAGCATATCGTATCCATTACATAACTGTACCGATGCGAACATGTGGATAGACATTACCAAAATAGGACTTCAATCCACAACTGCTTTGACAATTCCTATTTGAATTCTTTAAACGCCTTGATCCCGATACTTTTATTCTATTACCTCGCCCTTGAACTCTTATTTATTGATCTCCGTCTTCCCTTATTTCGGAAAGATGAAACCTCGTGCTTGGTATAAGTTTGATACACAGAGAGTACTAGATATACCCCATAGGCCGATCACATACTTGAGGATTATTCTTTCGTAATTAAGGACATATCATATATGATATAATCGGCGTTGAAGTTTTGAGGATTGAATGACATGAGTAAATAAATTAAGGAATATTTTTCTTAAAGTATATAGCCTTCTGTGATAGATGGGTAAATTCTAAGTTGGGTAGCAGTGCATTGTCAACTTGAGAGTAATTTCTTTTAGATTGTGATCAAGTAAGATTAGATTGGGAGATTCAAGTCATTTCAATTTTGAGAAATTTTAAAAGAAGGATTAAGGTAATGAGGATTTAACGAATTTTAAAATCTTGATATTACGGACCAAATATTTATACTTTGAGCACATAATTTAAATTTTGAATATTGAAGGATGAACCATCGATTTAAATTTTGAGGATAAATATAGAATTTTAGACTTGAACAATTGGTGAATTAGATTTAAATTTTACAATTTGATGATTTGAATTAAAAAAGTTTAATTTTGATCGTTGGGTCACCTATTTGAAATATTGAGGATGTAAATTGAGTTTAAATATTTGAATAGTACAAAATTCTTAAGTTGAGAATAGGAATAAGATTTGATTAGAATTATTTATTGTTCAAAGTCTAGAGGAGATTATGATAGTTGGAAATTGTGATATAAATTTTGATATGGGATGCCATATAGACTTGAGTTAGATTTGGATGTTGATTATTTAAAAATCGAGAAGAGATTACGACAGGTTGAATTTTGATTTAAACAGTGGTTATCTTAATTTTGAAGTGATCGCGATAGATCTGAATAGATTTTGTTATTTAAATTTTTGGAAGAGATTGCGATTGACGTACCTTATGTACGAATGTGAAGGATTTAACAAATTATGCCTTATTTTAATTTCAAGGACGAAATTATTTTAAGTTGGGTAGATTGTAAACTCCCTCACCCAAAATAGGTATTTTGTGTATATTTTATATACATATATTTATTATAGATGTTGAAGTTATTTAGAGCATTCTCTTAGTTAATTAGAAAATAATTTTTTTTAGTATATTTACTTATATAAATATTTATTTAGAATTATTTTTAGGCTATTTTAGATTATTGGGATCTTTCCATAATTTTTAGTTAATTAAAAAAGAAGTAACACTAATTTTCTAGAACTTTGAAGAATTTATTTTATGTTCAAACTTAAATAAAAATATCCCAAACTTTTACTTTAGATTCTAAATAATAAAATATATTTTCTAGAATTTTTTGGGAATTTTTTGATTATTTTTAGCATTTATTTTGAGTTAATTATGAAAAACTGAATTAAAAACTAATTTCTGAAAAAGAAAACCCAAAAAGTAATTAATTCTGCCCAGTCAGCAAACAGGGGGCCCACCTGTCAGCCTCCAGCAGTGAACAGTGCTGGGCCCGCCTGTCAGTGACCGCTGAGTGGGTGCGAGCCGAGCCGAGCCGACCTCGAGCCGAGCCGAGTCAGAGTTCGACTCTGACTCAGCTGAGCCGAGCCGCATCGAACTGCGACCGTTCGATCTGGGCGGGGCTGCACGGATGGCTGCCACGTGGCACTCTCCGAGCCGCGGCTGCACTCTCTCTCCTCTATATATATATTAGTTTAGTTATTAATTTTTAGGGTTTTCTTTGAGCCGATTTTTGGAGAATTACCATCTAGGGTTCCTTCATCTTCCAGAAGCCATTGCGCATAGCTCCGGACTCCAAATGAGGCCTACTTTTTTTTAGAACAATATTGAGGTTAGATTTTTGTTTATATAAATTTTTTTACGAAATTATGAGTATTAAATTCTGGAAAATTCGTAGAGCATAGCATGTCCGAAAATAGATGTGTTTCGATATTTTCGCGATTTCGGGAGAACCAGGAATCACGAACCGTTTAAAGTTTCGGAAAGCTAATGTCGAGATCATCGACATTAATTTTCCCAGAATTTAATTTGAAGTATTTATATACTGTTAATTCTGTAGAACTTCTAGGTTAGAATTTAACCATCGGTGCACAATACAAAATTTGTATGTGCCATAATTCCCAAACGAATTTGAATTCGGACGAGCCATAAATTCTAGCATATTTTTGACACTGAAATCTACAGGAAATCATGTATGAAAGTTGAGTTTGTGTCGGTTGACTTTTTGGTCAACAGGTCGCCTCGATTTGCGTGCCATAAGTCTCAAGTTGATAAAATTCAATTTCTTTGGACAAAATTTAGGAATTAACATAAAAATCAGAATAATAAGATTAAAATAGGATTTTAGAGTAATTATTCCAGAATTATATAAATTAAAATAAATTATCTTTTGACGTGATAAATTTGTAACACATAGGCTATTTGGACTGTGACTTGGACTCTGATTCATACCAGCAGCAGGACCCCAGGCAAGATACCTTGCCAAATTATTTACAGTACTTTGCATGCTATTTATATTTCTTTTTATTTATTTTATTTCTGTATAGTTCTTGCATGTGTAGTTTTTCTCCAGTCATTACTATGTATTAGATATGTGGACACACACATGGCACCTAGTATCATGGGAGGACAATCATTAGGAGTATGGGCTTCTAACCACTCTGGTAAACCGTAGTATATAGTTCGCACTACGGGCGTGTGTCGCGCTGGTCGCTACCCCAGAGGTATATCGATTTCTGTAGAGTCGCGCTGGTCGCTACCCCATAAGTATGTCGATTTCTGATGTTCTAGACGGGTGTGTTGTCACGCCCCGAGGCGTCCCCCGAGTCGTGACCGCCGTGCGGGCCTGGAGTTGCGCCCACACAAGGCTTTAATGATTTGCATAGCAAGCACATATTCAGAGTACGCAGATAAATTGAAACACAGATTTGAAACATAGAAAAGTTCTCTTTATTGATAATGAACATCTATTACAAACTCCTGAACGAGTCAGCTAATATGCCGAACGGCTTACAAAGGGTTGACTCAAAATGAGATAGCAGTCCTGTACATTACATCCTTTTATAAACTCAATACGATAAAGACCTCCAGGCTGGAGGATCACTTTGCCACGGAGCTGCATTTGTGTATGAAGAGTTGCAGCTTCGGACTTCAAAAGGCTTTGAGGCGCGGTGAAGATGCACTAACAGTTGGACTGGATCGGGAAGACGACTTCGGCTCCTCGCTCAGTTCGCCTTGGTGCGGAGAACCTGTTTCAACGAGGGTCAGCATATCGAAACATGCTGGTGAAGGCGAGCTAGCCTGACTATACCAATCAACACGTTGTTTAGTGAAGCATGCATATTTTGTGGGTTTCTATCTTGCCTTAGTTCATTTACAAGTAAGCAGCATATTGAATTTACTGAAATAAACGTGCCACCATTCGATGGATTTTACCTGACCGTCTGAATTACCTGCACAATACTTACCATGCCTTCCCTGCCACGGAGACACAAGTTAGTATGCAACAGGTTTAAATATACAAGATGATCACTGGCTTGGTTGCCATAATGGACGATAGTCTTTGACGAGAATGGCGTACAACGAAAGTACAAGGGGCATTGCAAGCCATTCCGCCAAGAACAAGAGACTAAACAATAGGTCTCGCCCGGACCGGATCGATGCCAGTGCCCCAGCATCGTCCGCAAGACCGTTACCCTGTGCACTGGTTGTCCATAATCGAACAATATACAAGTAACAAGTTTGTGTTTGAGGCAACAAGAGTACAAGACAAGCAAGTACAAGACAAGCAATTTATGATCCATTCCCAAACGAACAAGCATGCAGTTAAGTATCCGTTCATGAAATTATTGACAAGCATATGAACCAAGTCTATTATCTTTTATCTTGGTTTCTTTTATTATTACTTGGTATCGTTTGATCGGGGCAAAGGAGAGTGCAGATTGATTAGCTGTGAAGCTTGGAAGCAGGACTAGCTAATTGGGTTGGTAGCCACTCACTTAGATTTTGGAAAGAAGAAGGAAAGAGGCGCTTCACGACTCCGCTCGCAAGCCACCTACTGCTCGTTCACCTGCACACGAACAGCTCGATTAATCCTTCTTCCTCTCTTTCCAATCTCGGAATAGAAGTGCAAGTCAATGAACAAAAATAATGAAAACCATCGAAACCGTTCAAGGAAAACAAGCAAATCCCCAAAACCAACTCAAAGCACGAAAGCAACAAGCGACATCGAAAACCGAGGCAATAAAAGATAGCAGCGGAGAGGTCCCTCCTGACTCTGCCGCTAAGCCGATCCCGGGGGCGCAGTCCACTGAATATGGGAATCGATTCCGAAGAAACAAATCCATAACGAGGACGAGTTCTTAATTCAACTATCCCGATCGAACGATACCGACTTGTATTTCTTAGCCGCGCTCTCCGCATCGAGAGAACGGGGCGCTACATCCTACCCAACTAATTGGAAGTTTTGTCCCGAAACTTAGGACAGGACCTACCGTTAAGGATTATTCAGTCGGGGACGGCGATCATGACTCAAGGAACAATCACGAACAGAATGGTCTGATCCGCCACAGGCTAGGCATAAACCAAGTTTCAGGCGACAATTATCGATTGCATGCCCCGTCTTTTTGCAGAAACTACAAGGCTTGTTTGCTTTCTGCTTTCTTCCATCATTGTGACGCTTTGTACCGTTGTTTCCTCTCTCGTCGCTTTGGCGTTTGTGACTGGATGTATGCACAGCGCCGATAGAAACGTGAGGATAGTGTGGTTCGAGCGACAGGGCGTGATTCATGACTTCACGCATTGTCCGATACTGAGGAACGGCTACGTGCGAATGGATGACAGGGCGTAGTCCACCTTCAAACCTTCTAGCTCGACTCGCTGCATCAGGTAAATAGGCCCTAGCGAATTTGGAGAGTCGGTTGAACTTGACGGAGTACTCTTTAACTGTCATGCTGCCTTGCCGCAGCTGCACGAACTCGTTCTCCATCTGGCGTTGGACTGGAGGGGGTACATACTCCTCTTCGAACGCGGCACGAAAAGTCGTCCACGAGATCGCCTCCTCTCCGTGATCAAATTGGAGAGATCGTCGATGCACGTCCCACCAATCGTGTGCGTTGAGGCGGAGCTGTAGTTGCGCGCAGGAGACACGCTTCTCTTCGGGGACCTCTAGCAGAGCGAAGTGATCTTCAAGTTCGGCCAACCAATCTAGAGCTACGATTGGGTCCTCAGTCCCGTTGAATGGGGTGTTGCAGACTTTCTTGAAGTGGCCAAAGTCGAAGGTGTCACGCCCCGATCCCGAAAGGGTCGGTCGTCCTCGCTTGATCCTTTACGGAACCGATTCGTCCTCGCTTGGGGCGTGATGCCGTACGAGCCTGGAGTTGCGCTCGTACAAGGCAAGAACTTGCAGTTATAGGAACCCATTTTGAAACACAATTTATAAAACACATTCACAGAGATTTGAACACAGTGCAGGAAGAAACATGCTTTTTCATTGATAATTCAGAGTAATTTACATAGAGTTTACATTGATGCGCCTCTCGGCTACTTGATTTGCATTACAAAAGATAAACTCAAAAGGCAGGGCGCGCTCCATCAGATAGTCCACGTCGTTCATACATTACGCCCTTGTATAGGTTGAAAGTCCAAGCCTCCAAAATGATCTGACTCCAACTATACTTCAAAATAGAGGTGCTCCTAACGCCTCCTCGCTTGTCCACTAGCGTTGCACCGTTTGAGTGCCTGAAATAGTTGCCCACAACGTGGGTCAGTACTCAACTTGTACTGGTGAGCGGGATGAACCCACTCGACTAAATCGACACTAGCTTATTAGGGGCGAGCATGCATTAAGATGACTTCTATAAAGAGGCAAGTGAATTCAATTCATATCAGTTGCATGTTTTGATAGGAATGAAAATAATAGCGAATCCAACCAGTGCATCGATTGCTTACTCAACCGATGCACGCCTTCCCTGCAACGAAACACAAGTATACTTACCATCTGCACAAGACAATAGATTAGCATGTGTTCTAGTCTATGCGGTCATTGGTGTGATCGACACCTTAGGGACATATTCAAGCATTAGCGGCGCGCCCTATCAGCCCGGGTAGCAAGCCCTGCTGGAGGTCCCGCAATGCATCGTGACGAGCACGAATCAAATATTTCCCTCCGGATCGATACGGTTCCAGTGCCCCGGAAAGCCGTTTCGAGGAAATGATAAACCTTGTGCACAAGTTGTCCCAGACCATGCAAATGCATGAACAATTCATATATCATACAATGCATCGATTGAAACTAAAGAAGTTAAGCAGCAATATATATCTCATGCAACAGTTCATATTTTCTCAACGCGGTGTTCCGATTTTTGATATCCCATAGGTCCAAACTTCGTCCGAGGCACTAGGCCACCACCAACAACCAATCCCCATTATAAACAAACTCAGTTATAAGGTGTGCAAGCATATAGAAATATTAGTCTACAAAAATCCCCTGTTCCTTTCTTAGTGGCTGGCATGCATTGTGGCAAGGATTTCCTAGGCGTCCAACCGGGCATCATCGAGTGAACGTTTGAAACATTAAAGATGTTGGCGTGAAGAAGTAGGAAAGAAGGGTCCAAACCACTCACTGGTTAAGGAAAAGGTAGCTGAAACAAAGATTCCCGCCTAGCGACGATCAAACGTCAGTTACGCGGACCTGCACAGCACGAGCACCAATTAGAATCTTGCCTATCCTTCCTTGCCGAACTCCCCAAGAATCAAAGCTCCAAACGATAAAACCAGCAGCGAAAACCAAGCAAATCGAAAGCAACACCAAATCAAATCCCAAAGCGGCAATCAAGAAAACCAAGCAACCAAACACGAAAACTATTGGACTCGTTTCAATAGAGGCCTTTCCATGAGTTGGAAAGGATCATCGCATTTCGTCCGTGGCAAGAAGATGCCGAAGTTCTAAGTTATGACTCAAACGGACTAGCCACAAGCCCAATTACGTAGTGCACATCCCGGTCGGATCGGGATTTGAGGCACTACATAATATACCACTAAGAAAAAGTTTCGACCCGAAACTTAAGAACAAGGCCGACCCGAAACGTAAGAACAAGGCCCTACCTCCGACTGAATGAACAATGAAGGGTACTTCTCCTTCATCTCCGATTCCATTTCCCAGGTTGATTCCCCAGCTGAATGGTTCCGCCACAGCACGCGAACCAAGGACATCGTACGGTTGCGAAGTACTTTTTCCTTACGATCCAGGATCTGCACCGGTTCTTCTGAGTATGACAAGTCCGCGCGCAGTTCCAACTGTACAAAACTAACCACATGACTTGGGTCATGCACATACTTCCGTAGTTGGGAAACATGGAATACGTCATGCACTTCTGCCAAGGCGGGAGGTAGTGCTATTCTGTATGCCACAGCTGCAACTCGTTCTAGTATCTCAAAGGGGCCGACAAACCGGGGACTCAGTTTGCCCTTCACGCCGAAACGCATCACACCTCGCATCGGCGTCACTTTCAAGAAGACATGATCCCCGACCAAGAATTCCAAGGGTCTTCTATGTGCATCAGCATAACTTTTCTGTCGGCTCTGCGCTGTACGGAGTCTTTCCCGAATCAAGCGAACTTTTTCAACTGCCTGCTCTACCAGCTCTGGCCCGAGTACCTGCCGCTCGCCGACTTCGTCCCAACAGATTGGAGATCGACACCTTCGCCCATATAGTGCTTCGTACGGTGCCATCTGGATGCTTGATTGGTAGCTGTTGTTATACGCAAATTCTGCCAAAGGAAGATGCGTGTCCCAACTAGTCTTTAAATCAATAGCACACAGCCGTAACATATCTTCGAGTATCTGATTTGTCCTCTCTGTCTGTCCATCAGTCTGCGGGTGGTATGCGGTACTGAACTGTAGCTTGGTTCCCAAAGCAGCTTGTAGACTAGTCCAGAAACGAGATAAGAAGCGTCCGTCACGGTCAGAGACGATTGAGGCAGGTACTCCGTGTAATCGGACGATCTCATCTATGTAAATTTGTGCTAACCGATCGACGCTCCAAGTAACTTTTATGGGAAGAAAGTGGGCTGATTTGGTCAAACGATCAACTATGACCCAAATCGCATCGTGCCCCCGTGGCGTCTTCGGAAATCCCACAATAAAATCCATAGTGATGTTGTCCCATTTCCACTCGGGAATAGCGAGGTTCTGCAGTTCCCCGCCGGGCCTCTGATGCTCAGCTTTCACCTGTTGACAGGCCATGCACTGTGACACAAAGGTCGCCACATCCCGCTTCATACCGTGCCACCAGAAGGTCCCGCGCAAGTCCTTGTACATCTTAGTGCTCCCCGGATGTAAAGAATACTTCGCGTAGTGTGCTTCTGCCATAATTTCCCTTCGGAGTTCTGGGTCGTTAGGGACACATAGCCTCCCTTTCATCTGTAAGGCCCCATCTTCGCCTGCCACAAAGTCAGACGTCTTCCCCGCCGAGATCAATCCGCGCACCTTTGCTAAGAACTGATCGCCCTCCTGAGCTGATTTGATTCTACCACGTAAACCCAGTTCAAGATGGAGTGGTGCCAGCTGCACTCCTGGATGCCGAACTCGAAACTCGATGCCCATCGCCTCTAGATCTCGAAGTAAACGATTGTCTATAGATAACGAGCCCACGTGCTTCCGACTCAGAGCATCAGCAACGACGTTTCCCTTGCCCGGAGTATACGCGATCGTTAGGTCGTAGTCCTTAATAAGTTCTAGCCAACGCCGCTGCCGGAGGTTCAATTCCCGCTGGGTAAAAAGATACTTGAGGCTCTTGTGATCTGTGAAGATTTTGCAAGCAACACCATAAAGATAATGCCTCCACAACTTCAAAGCAAATACAATCGCCGCCAATTCTAAGTCATGCGTCGGGTAGTTCTTCTCGTGCGGCTTCAGTTGCCTGGAGGCGTACGATATTACCTTGTCCCTCTGCATGAGCACACACCCTAAGCCGAGTCCTGAAGCGTCGCTGTATATCTGAAACTCTTCTACCCCATCTGGAAGTGCAAGGATCGGAGCTGAAACAAGACGCCGCTTAAGTTCCCGAAAGCTGGCTTCGCAGTCATCACCCCATTCGTATGCAATCCCTTTCTGAGTAAGGCGAGTCATAGGCGAGGCCAGTTTAGAGAAGTCCTTCACGAACCTACGGTAGTATCCCGTAAGGCCCAGAAAGCTTCGAACTTCGCTGGCTGACGTAGGTTGCTTCCAGTCCACCACCGCTTCTATTTTCTTCGGGTCTACGGCGACGCCTTCGGCCGAGATGACATGACCAAGGAACGCCACGCTGTTCAACCAGAACTCACACTTGCTGAGCTTAGCGAACAACTGATGGTCTCGTAATGTCTGTAGCACGATCTTCAGGTGTTCTTTGTGCTCCGCCTCGTTCTTGGAATAGATTAGTATGTCGTCTATGAACACGACTACAAACTTATCCACAAACGGCCGAAATACGCGGTTCATCAGATCCATGAAAGCTGCAGGGGCGTTCGTCAAACCGAACGACATCACGAGGAACTCATAGTGTCCGTAACGGGTTCTGAAAGCAGATTTTTGAATATCCTCTGATTTGATTTTCAACTGGTGATACCCTGACCTGAGATCAACTTTAGAGAAAACTCTTGCACCTTGCAACTGATCAAATAAGTCATCTATTCTTGGCAAAGGGTACTGATTCCGCACGGTCGCTTTATTCAGTTCTCGGTAGTCAATGCACAGCCGCATGGATCCATCTTTCTTTTTCACGAACAGCACCGGAGCGCCCCACGGAGAAACGCTTGGACGAATGTATCCTCGGTCCAACAGGTCTTGCAACTGAACTTTAAGTTCCTTAAGCTCTGCTGGGGCCATGCGATAAGGTGCCTTTGATATCGGTCGCGAATCCGGAAAAGTGTCAATGCTGAATTCGATCTCACGATCAGGAGGCATTCCAGGCAGCTCGTCTGGGAACACGTCGAGAAAATCTGCAATGACTTCAGCCTGAGCTGCATCTGCACATTCCCGCCGGGTGTCTCGAACAGAAGCTAAGTACCCTTCACAGCCCGAATGCAACATACGCCTAGCCGAAATTGCTGATATCACCATTGCCGTCTTCGGTGCAGCGCTGCACGAATAGTAGAAGTCTGCCTCGCCGGGTAGACGAAATACGACTCGCTTCTCCGCGCACTCGATTGTTGCATGGCAAGCACCCAACCAGTCCATACCGAGAATAATATCATAATCCTTGATGTCTAGTACAATGACATCTAAGGAAAGCTTCCTACCTCCGATGCAAATGTAACCATCCCTACAGATCGCATGGGCGGGCATATCGACTCCCGAAGGGGTACTTACGCAAAGGTTCATATTTAAAGCAGTAGAAGCTAATTTATGCTCAACAGTAAAATCAGCAGATATGAAACTATGCGTAGCACCTGAATCGAATAAGACTCTAGCGGGTAATTCTCGGTATAGTAGAGTACCTGTTACAACAGTGTCGGATACAGATGCCTCATCCCGAGTCAATGCATAGACTCGGCCCTGAGCACCCTGGCGTTGTGGATTTACTGGCACAGCATTGGCATCACTTGCTGGAGGCCCTTTGTTTTGATTTCCATTATTCTGATTCGGCTTGCCCTCTCTGCAGTTAAACTGTTTGTGACCCAGGCGACCACATTTGAAACATCCTTGAACCCGACAATCATTCACTTTATGCCCTGATTTGCCGTACCGGCTGCAGTTCAGTGATTGGGATTGGCCCCTATTATCAGACGTGTGCGAGCGCTTGTGTGCTCCAGACCCTCCCGTTTCATGAGGACGCTTATTGTTATTGGCACGGGGGGTTTGCACCTCGGTCTTTGGGAGAGGGCGCCCGAAGATCCGTTCGCTGTTCAGAGCCGCTTCATAACATTCCCTATATGTTTGGCATCTTTGGTTGATGACGTCCCTACGTAAATCGTCATTCAAACCTTTCTGAAATCTATAGCACCACGCCTGCTGATTAGGCAAGAATTGCCCAGCAAACTTTGCTAGCTTAGCGAATACTGAATCATAATCATCCACAGACAGACTTCCTTGGACCAGATTGCTGAAGTCGTCTTCCTTTTGCTGCCGGACTGCTCGGGGAATATACTGTTCAATGAATGCAGATTTGAACATTTCCCAAGTAATCTTGCAGTTGGGATTGGCATCGTAAATTCCTTGCTTCGTTGCCTCCCACCAATCATGCGCACGCAGTTCCAGCTGAACCGATGCACAGGCAACTCGCTTGGATCCCCGGATGCCAACCAGGTTGAAGAGTCCCTCTAGCTTAGCAATCCACCCCAATACCACGTCCGGCTCCGCTCGTCCGTTGAACGTAGGGGGGTGCATTTTTGTAAACTCAGCTGCTCGGCAGGAGTTCCTTGCTGAAGGCTGAGTCTCTTCTGACTCATCTTCTACCGCCACGGCTGGAGGCGTGACAGGCGTTGCTGCGGATATCCCGTTGCTCGGTGCCAGGGATGCAATCAGTTGCATCATTGTATCCATTTGCTTCTGTTGAGAAGCAAACTGCGCTTGTATGTTAGCTTGTTGGGTAACAGCTTGTTGCTGCTGCGCCTCCATGAGGTGCATAAGCCGTTCCGCCATTCCGGTTGAACCCGCTCCTCCGGATTCTCCAGAGCTTGCTGGATCGCTCTGAATGGGTTGAGCACTGCTGGCAGTTGCAGTGTTCTTCTTAGCCATGGCTACAAAAGAGAGTAGCTTGTTAACACTCCAAAAACGATAGATTTTATATCTATGGGCTCATTGTATAAGCGACTCTTCCCGTGCAGCGGACGCCGAACGCAACTAAATTGAGAGGCGCATCAAACTCCTTTATAATCTTTTGAAATCCCGTGGAAGTAAAGCCTAGGCTCTGATACCAATATGTCACGCCCCGATCCCGAAAGGGTCGGTCGTCCTCGCTTGATCCTTTACGGAACCGATTCGTCCTCGCTTGGGGCGTGATGCCGTACGAGCCTGGAGTTGCGCTCGTACAAGGCAAGAACTTGCAGTTATAGGAACCCATTTTGAAACACAATTTATAAAACACATTCACAGAGATTTGAACACAGTGCAGGAAGAAACATGCTTTTTCATTGATAATTCAGAGTAATTTACATAGAGTTTACATTGATGCGCCTCTCGGCTACTTGATTTGCATTACAAAAGATAAACTCAAAAGGCAGGGCGCGCTCCATCAGATAGTCCACGTCGTTCATACATTACGCCCTTGTATAGGTTGAAAGTCCAAGCCTCCAAAATGATCTGACTCCAACTATACTTCAAAATAGAGGTGCTCCTAACGCCTCCTCGCTTGTCCACTAGCGTTGCACCGTTTGAGTGCCTGAAATAGTTGCCCACAACGTGGGTCAGTACTCAACTTGTACTGGTGAGCGGGATGAACCCACTCGACTAAATCGACACTAGCTTATTAGGGGCGAGCATGCATTAAGATGACTTCTATAAAGAGGCAAGTGAATTCAATTCATATCAGTTGCATGTTTTGATAGGAATGAAAATAATAGCGAATCCAACCAGTGCATCGATTGCTTACTCAACCGATGCACGCCTTCCCTGCAACGAAACACAAGTATACTTACCATCTGCACAAGACAATAGATTAGCATGTGTTCTAGTCTATGCGGTCATTGGTGTGATCGACACCTTAGGGACATATTCAAGCATTAGCAGCGCGCCCTATCAGCCCGGGTAGCAAGCCCTGCTGGAGGTCCCGCAATGCATCGTGACGAGCACGAATCAAATATTTCCCTCCGGATCGATACGGTTCCAGTGCCCCGGAAAGCCGTTTCGAGGAAATGATAAACCTTGTGCACAAGTTGTCCCAGACCATGCAAATGCATGAACAATTCATATATCATACAATGCATCGATTGAAACTAAAGAAGTTAAGCAGCAATATATATCTCATGCAACAGTTCATATTTTCTCAACGCGGTGTTCCGATTTTTGATATCCCATAGGTCCAAACTTCGTCCGAGGCACTAGGCCACCACCAACAACCAATCCCCATTATAAACAAACTCAGTTATAAGGTGTGCAAGCATATAGAAATATTAGTCTACAAAAATCCCCTGTTCCTTTCTTAGTGGCTGGCATGCATTGTGGCAAGGATTTCCTAGGCGTCCAACCGGGCATCATCGAGTGAACGTTTGAAACATTAAAGATGTTGGCGTGAAGAAGTAGGAAAGAAGGGTCCAAACCACTCACTGGTTAAGGAAAAGGTAGCTGAAACAAAGATTCCCGCCTAGCGACGATCAAACGTCAGTTACGCGGACCTGCACAGCACGAGCACCAATTAGAATCTTGCCTATCCTTCCTTGCCGAACTCCCCAAGAATCAAAGCTCCAAACGATAAAACCAGCAGCGAAAACCAAGCAAATCGAAAGCAACACCAAATCAAATCCCAAAGCGGCAATCAAGGAAACCAAGCAACCAAACACGAAAACTATTGGACTCGTTTCAATAGAGGCCTTTCCATGAGTTGGAAAGGATCATCGCATTTCGTCCGTGGCAAGAAGATGCCGAAGTTCTAAGTTATGACTCAAACGGACTAGCCACAAGCCCAATTACGTAGTGCACATCCCGGTCGGATCGGGATTTGAGGCACTACAGAAGGCAGTCACGTCCCTCGCTCTTGGAATTTGCGGTGTCTCTACTTCAAGCACGGGCTGCTCCACCGGAGTCGTTGTTGTTGCGGCGGAATGGTTGGCAGCCAAAGTCTGAACGATCTGATGCAGGGTATCTACCTGCTTCTGTTGGACTGAGAATCGTGCTTCTATATTGTCTTGAAACTTGAGCTGACTCTCTTCCGCTCGCTTCTCGGCCCGTTCATGGCGAGCCTCGTCCCTTTGTTGGTTTTCCCCCAACATCCGCAATATTTGCTGAACGGGATCGATGCTTGGCGTGGCTCGCTGGTTTTCTGAACTTCCCGAAGTGCCCGAACTACTTCCTTGGCGTTGTATTTCGTCCGGGACTTACACTGCAGATTGCGCAGGATTCATTCCTTCAAAAGAAGGTAAATTACATTAGGATCATAATGTATTATGGACTTATTGCATGAACGTATCTCATTTTGGCCTAGCGAGTTCAAGAGTTCGTACAGGGATTTGATCGTTAAAGGAACTTTTCCAGCACGAAGTCTAAGGAACTTTGAATCTGTGCTCTGATACCACTATGTCACGCCCCGAGGCGTCCCCCGAGTCGTGACCGCCGTGCAGGCCTGGAGTTGCGCCCGCACAAGGCTTTAATGATTTGCATAGCAAGCACATATTCAGAGTACGCAGATAAATTGAAACACAGATTTGAAACATAGAAAAGTTCTCTTTATTGATAATGAACATCTATTACAAACTCCTGAACGAGTCAGCTAATATGCCGAACGGCTTACAAAGGGTTAACTCAAAATGAGATAGCAGTCCTGTACATTACATCCTTTTATAAACTCAATACGATAAAGACCTCCAGGCTGGAGGATCGCTTTGCCACGGAGCTGCATTTGTGTATGAAGAGTTGCAGCTTCGGACTTCAAAAGGCTTTGAGGCGCGGTGAAGATGCGCTAACAGCTGGACTGGATCGGGAAGACGACTTCGGCTCCTCGCTCGGTTCGCCTTGGTGCGGAGGACCTGTTTCAACAAGGGTCAGCATATCGAAACATGCTGGTGAAGGCGAGCTAGCCTGACTATACCAATCAACACGTTGTTTAGTGAAGCATGCATATTTTGTGGATTTCTATCTTGCCTTAGTTCATTTACAAGTAAGCAACATATTGAATTTACTGAAATGAACGTGCCACCGTTCGGTGGATTTTACCTGACCGTCTGAATTACCTGCACAATACTTACCATGCCTTCCCTGCCACGGAGACACAAGTTAGTATGCAACAGGTTTAAATATACAAGATGATCACTGGCTTGGTTGCCATAATGGACGATAGTCTTTGACGAGAATGGCGTGCAACGAAAGTACAAGGGGCATTGCAAGCCATTCCGCCAAGAACAAGAGACTAAACAATAGGTCTCGCCCGGACCGGATCGATGCCAGTGCCCCAGCATCGTCCGCAAGACCGTTACCCTGTGCACTGGTTGTCCATGATCGAACAATATACAAGTAACAAGTTTGTGTTTGAGGCAACAAGAGTACAAGACAAGCAAGTACAAGACAAGCAATTTATGATCCATTCCCAAACGAACAAGCATGCAGTTAAGTATCCGTTCATGAAATTATTGACAAGCATATGAACCAAGTCTATTCTCTTTTATCTTGGTTTCTTTTATTATTACTTGGTATCGTTTGATCGGGGCAAAGGAGAGTGCAGATTGATTAGCTGTGAAGCTTGGAAGCAGGACTAGCTAATCGGGTTGGTAGCCACTCACTTAGATTTTGGAAAGAAGAAGGAAAGAGGCGCTTCACGACTCCGCTCGTAAGCCACCTACTGCTCGTTCACCTGCACACGAACAGCTCGATTAATCCTTCTTCCTCTCTTTCCAATCTCGAAATAGAAGTGCAAGTCAATGAACGAAAACAATGAAAACCATCGAAACCGTTCAAGGAAAACAAGCAAATCCCCAAAACCAACTCAAAGCACGAAAGCAACAAGCGACATCGAAAACCGAGGCAATAAAAGATAGCAGCGGAGAGGTCCCTCCTGACTCTGCCGCTAAGTCGATCCCGGGGGCGCAGTCCACTGAATATGGGAATCGATTCCGAAGAAACAAATCCATAACGAGGACGAGTTCTTAATTCAATCTATCCCGATCGAACGATACCGACTTGTGTTTCTTAGCCGCGCTCTCCGCATCGGAAGAACGGGGCGCTACATGTGTGAGTTGTGAGGCTTAGATCGAGTAGACTACCCTTGCCCATACGTCGAAAAGTTGTTCTTATTTGCATTCATATAGATTGTCTTGTAGCGTACTTATTTATTTTCAAATTATATACATGTTTACTGTATTCAAATTGGCTCGTATTTTCTGTATCTTGTTACGTCCCTCTGAGGACTTGGTCCGCTGCCAGGTGTATCTGTTCTTGAGTATTTGTAGGAGCGCAGATTGGATGGTTGTATATGCTTAGTGGATGTCTTCTCTTCGAGCCGTGATCGATAGCTGGTATACTTATATTGGGTTTGATTGTGTTGTACTTATATTGTATTTACTTTTTCTATTCGAGTTGGTAGTGGATTTATTTCCATCCAACTATCATCCTAGATACTTCTTATTGAGATCTAGTTTCATAGATACTGTTTATTTATTTCTATATAATTTTGGTGGATGAGATTTAGATTTTATCCTGTGACTTGTATTACAGTTATACCACTTGTGGATTTGATATTCATATTACATCGTACGTGTGGATTTGGTTTCCATATATTGGAGTTGCCATATCCATGCGGCTGGCATGCTTACGTGTCCTAGTCCTATGTATTTTTGGGACTGGGGCGTGACATAACCCGTACGCTCCGCCGGAGATACGCGGTCATGATGACCACTATATATTATATATTATCAGGCGGCCTTTGGCGTTCAAAAGACGACATGCTTTATAGGCCCCTGAATCTCCAAGAGAATTATGCCAATCTCATTTTAGCCAGATAGCCCACTTTTTGAAAAATTATTCTCAAACTGCATTCACATAGACGGTTAGGTGACCTTATGGATGTTTATTTTCAGTACTTTATTGGCATACTTTTATGTATCTTGTTATGTCCCTCTGAGGACCTGGTCCCTTTCCAGGTATAGACTTGCAAGAGTATCCACAGGAGTACGGACCCGGACCTGACGCTTCATACCAGACTGAGGAGGTCTTATCTTCAGAGTACCTTTGATTCATCGCAGCTGTTGAATTTTCTAGTTGTTATTTCTTTTGTGGACTTTTATCTTATATTAGAGTTTGATCTCTTCTCTCATTTAGTAATTTTAGCATAATCGATTTGCAATAGATTTGTTTTCATCCGACTATCATACTTTGAGACTTCATATTGATATTCAGTTATTTATTCCTATTTATTTACTTTTGCTGTGGATGAGATATAGATTGCGTGTGACTTGTTGACAGTATATTACCACTTGTGGATTTGATATTCATGTACAACGTACGTGTGTGTATGATTCCATATATTGGAGTTCGTATACATACGACTGGCGTGTTACGTAGTCCTAGTCCTACGTATTTTAGGACTGGGGCGTGACATATTGGAACATCGCCTGTACATTATTTCGCAATTGTAGCCACTTGGCACGCTTTTATGTTTCAGAGAGAGAGGCTTGAGCGACTTATAATCTCGGCTATACGCCGTCTGTAATACTTGTTTATATCAATAAAGAGTTTGTTTTACTTTAACTTGTGTTTTTCAATACTTCCGCTATTGTCGACTCAATGAACTTGTTACCAAATCGCCTATGCGTTTAAAATTCTACTGCACTCGGACAATCTGTGCGACTCTGTGGCTTAGACCTCTTACCGCCAGCCAATGAACCACGGCCTTGCACGGGCCCGGTTCACGTTCGTGCGATATCAAAGACTAATTATAATACATTTTGGATTTATTGGATTGGCTAGATTTTAGATTTTTTTTAAAATTATATAGAGGGATGATGGCCTCATTTTTGAGAGTTGTCTAGGACCTCAAAAATACTGAAGTCGGCCCTGCATCTAACATCTTATTCCTTCACAAACCCACAACCCAATCTATTTAACCCATATTTATCTTTATTTAACTCTAAAAATATTTAATTTCTGTCTCTCCATCTAAGATAGACTGACTGTAACTGTTTAGAACTATTTATGACCACTTATAACTAATTATAACTACTTATAATCAATCGAATATTACTATAACTATTCGTAAAAATTATAATCGACACATAATAATTTCATAATTGGATAGTTTGGTCACGATTTCTTATAGTTGATTATGATATAGTTGCTAGAGATGGTTACAATTGTATTCTATTAATTATAATTAGTCCTAAATGATTATCAAATTTTATAAATTGTTTTATTTTAGTTGGAGATAGAAATCACATATTTAATTTCATAAAAATATTTAATTAAGTGGTTCGAGAGATAAAGAAGTATATATATATATATATATATATATATATATATATATATATATAGAGAGAGAGAGAGAGAGAGAGAGAGAGAGAGATTTAATTGTTTATAATTGACACAATTTGGTATAGTTTGTTATAGTTGCTACAGCATAAACAACTTAAAAATATTTGTAATTCTAAATAGTCACAATTGTTCTGTTTTAGTTTTTGAGAGATTGAAATTAAACATATAAATAAATAAATATTAAATTAAAAGGTAAAATTAAGAGAAAAAAATGAGAGTCCACAACTTAAATTTTAAATGGAAGGACATATCGGACGTTTTGGTTTATTTAAAAAAAATGGAATTAAAGAATAAATTTAGTGAAGTGAGGATGTAAACACTTGTCAAAAGTTTTAGAAAGTTGGAGGGGGCGTACAAAAATTTCCACTTGTTTTTTTTAATGCAGATGTCACACTACTAGTTCCAACATCAATGTGCAAACAAATTTGTACGGCTATATGTTTTTGTTAGGAGAGGGAAATTCAAATTCCTATTTAATGATTTTCAATTCCATACCCTTTTAATAGAAAATTGCTAATTGAGATTCCTAAGATGAGTTCCAATTTGTAATTCATGTTAAGCAAATGTTATAAATTGCAGAAGCCAAAGTACTTGAATTTTGAACAGACGTAAGGACAAACCAATGTTATACTTGATCCATTGGAGTTAAATTTAAGGAAACTCCTTATTAAGTGTAGGACCAACCATGTACATCGATGTCTCACAAAATCTCATCCTATATAACTCATTTGTAGATGCTCCAAACAGTCATAAATAAGGAAGTCAACTGGGGAGATTTGGTTGATACAACTTAACATGTGTTGCAAATATAATTTTTAGCATATCTAATTTGTAGTTTAGAATGTCTTGGATTATATCATTTTAAATAAATGTTTTGTTTGAAAACATGTAAAAATCATGATGTAAGTGACCGAGAAGAAACATAATCAGGTTTAGATTAGAGTCTTAGCTGTGAAGTTAAGCTCACCAGACTTGACTTTGTTCCTACTCACTTTGTTAGTATTCTTAGGACTTTTGAGTCCATTGTGGAGGCGGCACAAACATGAAAACATGTCTTATATGTATCTGGAAAGTGATAGGATAAATTATTATTATTATTGTAATTAATTATAATTATTACATTCACCAACAACTATACAGAAATAATGTTTGAATTATGAGCATGTGCTCAACTGAGAAAGGTTACACAGTGGCATTAACAAAGTCTCTCATGACAGCAATTCCAACTGTAGATAAGGTCAACTATATCTAATGAAATGCTAGTTGTTGGGGATTTAAATCCCCATATTTGCTTTTGCAACTCCAAGTTGAAATTTTTCAAATCATAATCTCTTGAGAATATAATTTCATATATTCTTTTCATCCATAAGAATATTTCTTTTGTTTTCATATCGTGATTTGTTATTTTGTTAAAAATACATATCGTTTTCAGAAGACAATATGTTACAAATTATTAGTTGTACATATTTTACTTCTCAAGACCAATGTTGTCCTTACTCCGAAAACATATTTTGACTAATGTGAAGTGATGTTACATTAATAAATGGCCCCTTCCTTCAGTGGTGCGTTCAAAAGAAATGGATACATTTGACCAAGATGAACTTTATAAGTGAAACTTTTAGGCCCAACTCCATAAAAGCTCTTCAAATCTCTCACAAAAGGAGTGAGAGCATAGGAAAACTTTGTTGCAGATCCTAATAAACTTTTATTGAATCGGCAATTGACATTGACACTAAAAGACTACAACATCAGTTGCGTCTTTCACTAATCAAAAGTAGCCAATTCAAAGTTTGATACGCAATGTTCATAATATATATAATTGTCGCACCATATATATATATATATATATATATATATATATATATAGTTTCTCCTACGGAAATAACTTACGGAACAATTTACGGGATCGAAAAATATACATATATATGTTCCTCTTCTAACTTTATTTCTATTTCAAAAATTAAATCTCTCATTTTAAAAACAAACCTATCTCTATCATAAAAAAATAAGGCTTATCTATCTATTTATTTTTTCTAAAATAAAGATAGATTTATTTATTTATTTATTTTTATAAAATAGAGAGAGATATTGTTGGGATCGGGCACGTCTTGAAAGCGCTTCGATACCGTGTCTGAGACTGATAACAGCAAAAACTTAGGCCAACCCACCTGAGATAACCAACCATGTCACCAAGCACAGATAAAGACATGTATATGGCGGTGACTATGTCACATGGACAAATTCCAAACTTTATAACCCAGGTGAAATTACAAGATTGACAAAACCAATGTTTAACCCTTTGTCCAAATAGGTTTAATCCCCTCACCACACTCAAGTAGAAAAGAAAGATATTACAATGAACCGAAGTTGAGACTCATCGATTAATTTTTTTTCCTTCTGTCTTGGATGGCGAAGAACCCTAAGAGTAAAGCACGAACTTTCTCTTAAATTTTCTGTGGACGAGCACCCCGAATCTCTACCTTTGCGCTATCTTTTTGTGCTTCCACCCTCACCCATATAAATAGGATGAAAACCCTAATTTTAGGTCATAGGAATTCCTAAATAGGAAAACCCATTATCTAAAATAGGAAACACCAATTATGGACATCCAAATATGGTCAGATTAAATATTTGATACAAATTTAAAATATAATCAAATCTTACATTTTATGTAGATTTCCAAATTATATCAAATTAAATCTTTGACCATATTTGGGCTCCAAAATTGACTCTTACCAAATCCAGACTAGACTCCAACAATCTCCCCCTCCAGTCTGAAGAGAGAGTGTTGACCCTATGGCTCCTCAACTGGACTCCATGCATGTAGTACCGTGACAGAGTTCATGCTCCCCCATGCCACCGATCTATGATCCCCTGAGCTAGCTGCTTTGCATCTTCCTTCGTCTCCAGCTCCTCGACCATCAAGTCAACACTAGCTGTCATGTGTAGCACCTCTTACACCACTGAGATCCTGCTGACATCAGTGACACGGCCAAGACCGAAGTCCCTGACGATCAGCTTTACCGTGAGTCTTGGCTGCCTGTCCCCGACTTTCGTCTTCCACTGGAACGTACTATCTTTCCGACGAGCCTCTTCACCCTTGATTGGCCCAATCAAGTGGACAGTGCGGTTCCTGTCACGCCCCGATCTCCCGCCGGAATCGGCCGTCCCCGCTAGGCGCGAATCACCGCGCCAGCGCTCCCGCGGGACGTACGTTTCCATCGTGACGCGATGTCGCACGAGCCTAGGGTTGCGCCCGCGCAAGGCAAATACCGAAACGGCCATTGATAACTAGTTCACAGAGTCGTCATAGCGGAAACATAAAATGAACACAAGTATTGAATCCAAATTAAGCTCTTTATTGATATGAAGTAAAGATTACAAGCAGCGCTAAGCCGAGATTACAAATCGCTCATGCTCTCTCTCTCTCTTACATTGAATATGCCCTTAGGCTTGGAACCAATACAAACGATCTGGATGATGATGTTCCCATACATTATGTCTCATATATGCGAGCTCCAGGTCCGTGCGCCACGCTCCAAGACGCCAAGTGCGGTCCGGCGCCTCATTGCAATAGCGATCTCCGAATCCGTACGAGTTCCCCCTGCACCCTGCATGCAGACTGGTTGGGTATCAGTACATTGAATGCACTGGTGGGGAGGCCTCTCGCCCACGCCACAAAACAAGCACGTTCATTAGTTATGTGCACCGACTAGTTCCGTTGTCTTTCTATTCTTTTGCCTTAGGATCAGTTACATGGCAATATAAAGAAAGTAATCTCCGTGTCAGCTCAAGAGTGTCATATTCATGAACAATTGAGTTCACCTTACCATTTCTTACCATTCGGCCTTCCCTGTCATATGCAGCAATATAAATAATTATCTATGAAATAACAAGAAGCAACTATAAAACCCAAGTGTTATGCCGTGCCTCTGCCTCATAAGACCCATTTTACCAGAACTACGTGTGATACCATGCATCCATTCTAATTATGCATAATGTCGTGCAAACACACTCCTCCCCGTTTCTCCTTTTCTCAGTGCGGATAGCCGCTATGCAAACATGACTTATCTATATGAAGGTCACTGGCTCTGTTAACCATATTGGATAATATCTGCGATGGACGGCTGCCTCCCCAGCTCGGTTGCTAGCCTTGCTGGGCCTCCTAGCCGTCTAACGAGTCGACGCCCATCCAGGTCGGTAGCAAGCCTTGCTGGATGTCCCGATCTCGCCCGCTAGTCATCAGCTAGCGTACCGCCAGGACTACACTGGCACTCCGTCCTCCCGGGCCGACACGATTCGGATGCCTCAGCAATCGTGTCGAGGACTCTCTCTACCTGGTGCGCAACCAGTTGTCCGTGACCATGTAACTACTCCCCCAACTTCCAATCCTAGCCGAGGACTACACTCGGATCAATCTTTGCCGAGGACTACACTCGGATCAATCCTTGCCGAGGACTACACTCGGATCTTTTCTTCTTTACGCAGCTCTCTGATTAGAGACTGCCTCGGCGATCTGCATATCCCGAGTACATTCATTTCCTTCCATCTCCTGACTTGGAACGACTACTTGATAGCCTTCCTCGTCTATGCATGCAACCTGATTTTACTCCGTCCCGTGTCATGTTCCGTGCGGTGCAACGCCTCAGTATGAACTCATACTACTTTACAGCATATATGAAGAAATTACTACATTCCAATCCAGCAATCTCGACTATGCAAATAGCAAGTAAAATCTCCATATTCTATACGATGATAAGGCGGGGTTATCCCCTTAGCTATGTGCGTTCATCTCTTTTATTAGCATGCAAAGGTTATCGCCCGTAAACTAGCATGTGATAATCATTTTCTTAGTGTGCAGCTAAGTAGAGACAGGTTCACCGGGGCCACCCACCTTAGCGATATATCGCATCAGTCGAGCGAGACTCCGGACGCGCCTCTGATAGCCTAAGTCTGACTCCATTAAAGATCCCAGCATGAAAGCCTTTGCATCGAACGAGCCATCTCGCTGAGCAAGGCGGGTTGAATAGCTACACTTGTGCCGTTTGAATCGGCCCTCCGGGTTGAGCGGAGCGGGTCGTTACATCATACACCACTCAGAACAAGTCTCGTCCTCGAGACTTCCTGAGCGCAACTCGTACTATCGCACATCTTTTAAACCCAACTCTATACACCTTGCCTAACTTCCAAGGACTGTCTTAATACCATAATTATTTACTTTCTCACCATGCGTTATGCCAACGTTAGCCAATTCTCATCGAACGACTCTATCGTTCAATGCTATCGAGTTATACTCAACTCACTCGTTGCACTCCCGACTCAAAATCTACTGCACCTACCAATATGTCATGTCCCGATTTCGGCTAATCGATAATCGTCCCAGGGGCGTGATGCCGTGCACGTGTAGGGCTATAATACCCAAGCATATGGTATTCTATAACTTAATGGGCACTTACAACTCAAAATCGGGTGGACTTGTTCAACTTATTATATTACCTCTCATAGGAACCAAATGCATCCGAACACATCCGACAGTTTACTTGACGTCGCCTATCGAAACCCATTGTTACGCCCAAACCAAAGGTTTGAATTTGGGCCAATTTTCCCATCTCGTTTGCATCACTCTCTTTGAGTCACCTTCCAATCTCGCTAAGTAAATCGCACCCAATCACCTACATTTTCTGACTCAGTTTATATTGCGCCTTAGCGCAGAGCTAAATTGCCCTCTTGGGGTACGCTCAAGTCCTTCGCACCTTTGGCTCAATCGAACTTAACTTCCTATTCGTTTTTACTCGTTCCGTTCGCCCGAGTGCTAAATTATTTTATCCGAATGATCTATTCGTTCAACTATTGCATCCCCAGACTCTGTCTCGTACTGCGCCTTAGCGCAGAACTATCCCGGTAGCACGAGGAACGATACAATCTTTCCTCTATGAAAATTTAGGTTGAGGCTAAATTATTTCAGTTGCCACACTCATCCATGTGAATCCGAACATTTTCCTTTGCAGCTGCATCCGAGTTATGCATATCGCTAAGTCTGGATCGTACCCATATTCAAGGCGTCCCCCAAATATGTGTATTTCAACCAAGCTCAGTGACAGCTAAGTCTGACAAGCTACTCGTGAAAATCTTTCAAAACGCGGATCGTCCTGCTATATGAATGACCGAACTCTTGTTCGATCCAGCTATCGTCTTATCCTTTACCGTCGCGTAACCTATCCAACCAAATCAATTATCACCCGAGTCCTATCTTGCATTACGTTTGTTTCAATGCGAACGTTGCTAGTGTATATTCCCAATTCTGAATTCTAACTCTAAGTCTCGTTGCCCCAGTTCTATCGTTCTTCCCGAACGATACTCTGAAGTCAGCCACTCCAGTTTAACTCAAGGCACAAGGTCGTCTGCCTAGCCACTAGGTCAGCTCACACAGTCATAGGTACAACTCAAGTTTGTGACTCATCGCGCAACTGCGTTGCACAACGCTCGCCCCAAACACCCTAAGGTCAAACCATTGTTCCTTTACACGGGTATTCTACCCAAGCTCGTTTCACTCAGATTTCTAAACATCGAGCACAGATCACCCTATCACACCAACACGCTCGTTCAACCGAACCTACGATACGCCCACGTTGCAGGTTTAACCCATCGATTCACATACACTATCTCTTTTATCATGTTTGATAGAATTCCCCAATCCATCCCTTTCTACACCTGTATCATCAAGCCACATTTCCATTTTAGACCATCGATGTATATCATGAACTCTAATTCGTCCAGCACGATCTACGTATCCGTTCATGAAAACGTTCAACATCTCTTACTTCATGTTTCTAGACTAACTCCTCACCAAAAATCCTTAGACTCATCTTATCCTGAAACTTGTCTTATCGTATTAAACCACAAGTCAGAATGATCCCTCAATTGTCATATTCCGGTCTCCCGCTAGTTCAATCATCCTCGTCGGACGTGATATCACCATGCCAATGCTCCCGCGGAATGATCGTCCTATCCGGACGTGATGCATGTGCGAATAAGAAGTTATACCCGCACAAGACAAGAAGGTCAATCGTTATGGTTATCCTCGAACGAACAGACACCTTATCATCAATTTTCGTTTTATCCCAAGTTGTACATTGATCCCTCAAGTCATGTTCTTCCAACTACCGTTCTTACTACAATCAAAATTCGCTAAGCCAAAATATCCAACTTCAATATTACCATTTTGAACATTTCTTTGTCTACTCTTAGCATTCCTCAAACAACTAAGTTCAAATCCCAAACTCAAAGTCTATCCCATTTGACACGTATCCATTCATCGTGTTCGTTTGGAATAATCACCGAACATGTTCCCTTGAGTCCGATTGTCCCTGCCGAACGTGAAATCACCACATCGACGCTCCCGCAGAATAATCTTTCTCACTGGGACAGATTTCGGATGTTATCTCTCCGAACTTGATTTCAAGATCGTTCTTCCAAACTCCAAGCCAAATCTGTTACCGCTTAACTCGATCCACCAAAACCATAAATTTACTAACTTGCCTCAATCCATACTTATCTTCCAACCATGGTTATGGTCTAAAGATCTCCCAAGAATTTGAAATCATCGCATTCGTACTCAAACCGAACTCTATCGAGCGATATCCTACTCAAATCCAAATCTTCCATGCACGCTTTCATTCGTTCGCTGCATTATTTCCAATTGCACTTACTCCGATCGTATCTCAGATTATTCAATCTTAACTCAAGTTTCTAATTCACTTGTTTCAACTCAAATCGCTCGTACAATCCTCTTAGTTCTCCCGACCACGATATTAATTTCAATTGTCCTGAATTCCTATTCGATGTATGCCTTATCTCTTATTCAACTCATCGTAACTCGTTCGAACCAAGTATTGCATGATTCTTCCGAGTTCGCTTACTTGTTAGGCATTCTTTATTTACACTAAGGCTTTACCCGAACTCGTCGTTCGCCGCTAGACTCGCTTAACTCCGAATCTACGACTTCGTTCGAGCATTTCTAAGTCGACCAATACACCACTCAGGGTTCGAGTTATACTCCCTGAATCTTTACAACTCATTATATCCACAATTCGCATAATCGAACAGGGGACTATTGTATACACCACTCAGGAATCGAGTTATCCTAATAACTCCAGATTCGCGTTCGCATCCTTCACTCGTATTCCCAAGTCGTTCCTTAGAACTCCAACACAGTCCCTATTTATCGCCTTAGCGATTTTAGACTCGTACACACCTCTATTCATAGTCTTCTATACAGACTATGCTTCAAATCATAACTTATCGCTATGAATAACCGTCCAAACTATTTCTGAAAATTCCTACACGATTCCCATTACTCGCTTTAGCGGCAATCCGATAACGTCTCTATCGATTTCCCTCCAAGTCAACTTTATTCCCATCTCAACAATACCCAATTCTTACTGCAACTCGCTAGCATCAAGGGTCTTGGTGCACGATACTCAACACAACTTGGCCAAAAGGCCATGTGCAAAGACCACTGTCTGAACGATATACCGTCTCGCACTCTACTCGCTTGGTATTTTCATATCAACATATAACTTGCCGATTAACACGAGCCTACTCTCACAATGTCTTTCACAGGTTGGGACAAAAGCCCTCGCATCATAATCCCGTTCAAGCAACCGTATAATTTATACGCGCTTTTCAAAAATATTTAGGCTTATTGTATGGGACATCCATCGAAGCATCGAGAGAGAGCATCTACCACTTCTTCAATACACAAGTTCAAAACTGAGAGAATCGAAATGAATTCCAAGGACGTAAAGCCGTGCTCTGATACCAATATGTCATGCCCCGATCTCCCGCCGGAATTGGCCGTCCCCGCTAGGCGCGAATCACCGCGCCAGCGCTCCCGTGGGACGTACGTTTCCATCGTGACGCGATGCCGCACGAGCCTAGGGTTGCGCCCGCGCAAGGCAAATACCGAAACGGCCGTTGATAACTAGTTCACAGAGTCGTCATAGCGGAAACATAAAATGAACACAAGTATTGAATCCAAATTAAGCTCTTTATTGATATAAAGTAAAGATTACAAGCGGCGCTAAGCCGAGATTACAAATCGCTCATGCTCTCTCTCTCTCTTACATTGAATATGCCCTTAGGCTTGGAACCAATACAAACGATCTGGATGATGATGTTCCCATATATTATGTCTCATATATGCGAGCTCCAGGTCCGTGCGCCACGCTCCAAGATGCCAAGTGCGGTCCGGCGCCTCATTGTAATAGCGATCTCCGAATCCGTACGAGTTCCCCTTGCACCCTGCATGCAGACTGGTTGGGTATCAGTACATTGAATGCACTGGTGGGGAGGCCTCTCGCCCACGCCACAAAACAAGCACGTTCATTAGTTATGTGCACCGACTAGTTCCGTTGTCTTTCTATTCTTTTGCCTTAGGATCAGTTACATGGCAATATAAAGAAAGTAATCTCCGTGTCAGCTCAAGAGTGCCATATTCATGAATAATTGAGTTCACCTTACCATTTCTTACCATTCGGCCTTCCCTGTCATATGCAGCAATATAAACAATTATCTATGAAATAACAAGAAGCAACTATAAAACCCAAGTGTTATGCCGTGCCTCTGCCTCATAAGACCCATTTTACCAGAACTACGTGTGATACCATGCATCCATTCTAATTATGCATAATGTCGTGCAAACACACTCCTCCCCGTTTCTCCTTTTCTCAGTGCGGATAGCCGCTATGCAAACATGACTTATCTATATGAAGGTCACTGGCTCTGTTAGCCATATTGGACAATATCTGCGATGGACGGCTGCCTTCCCAGCTCGGTTGCTAGCCTTGCTGGGCCTCCTAGCCGTCTAACGAGTCGACGCCCATCCAGGTCGGTAGCAAGCCTTGCTGGATGTCCCGATCTCGCCCGCTAGTCATCAGCTAGCGTACCGCCAGGACTACACTGGCACTCCGTCCTCCCGGGCCGACACGATTCGGATGCCTCAGCAATCGTGTCGAGGACTCTCTCTACCTGGTGCGCAACCAGTTGTCCGTGACCATGCAACTACTCCCCCAACTTCCAATCCTAGCCGAGGACTACACTCAGATCAATCTTTGCCGAGGACTACACTCGGATCAATCCTTGCCGAGGACTACACTCGGATCTTTTCTTCTTTACGCAGATCTCTGATTAGAGATTGCCTTGGCGATCTGCATATCCCGAGTACATTCATTTCCTTCCATCTCCTGACTTGGAACGACTACTTGATAGCCTTCCTCGTCTATGCATGCAACCTGATTTTACTCCGTCCCGTGTCATGTTCCGTGCGGTGCAACGCCTCAGTATGAACTCACACTACTTTACAGCATATATGAAGAAATTACTATATTCCAACCCAGCAATCTCGACTATGCAAATAGCAAGTAAAATCTCCATATTCTATACGATGATAAGGCGGGGTTATCCCCTTAGCTATGTGCGTTCATCTCTTTTATTAGCATGCAAAGGTTATCGCCCGTAAACTAGCATGTGATAATTATTTTCTTAGTGTGCAGCTAAGTAGAGACAGGTTCACCGGGGCCACCCACCTTAGCGATGTATCGCATCGGTCGAGCGAGACTCCGGACGCGCCTCTGATAGCCTAAGTCTGACTCCATTAAAGATCCCAGCATGAAAGCCTTTGCATCGAATGAGCCATCTCGCTGAGCAAGGCAGGTTGAATAGCTACACTTGTGCCGTTTGAATCGGCCCTCCGGGTTGAGCGGAGCGGGTCGTTACAGTTCCCTCAAGACTCGGACTCATGAACCGACTTACCTTTGTGTTTGACATTGAAGCTCACGTGTACACATGCATCCTCGAGCAGAACATAATGCACTGTGCATGCCATCGATGACCCACAGCTCCCACAAAACTGTGTGAATGGAGATGCACCTGCCTTAGATTGAGTTTGTTGCACACCTTGATCTCCTTCCTGGCTTCGAACTACTGTAACCGATGTCGCTCCGTGAAGGTCTGGCATACCACCTGTCTCCAAAATGATCCACTAACTCCTGTCGAATACCCCTCGAGCAGAATATCATGGGACCGACATACTGACCCTCAATCTATGGCTCATCATCATTCGTCGCTTTGTCTCGACGAACCGAATCCTTCGTAATCCTCAAAGTATCTCGAATACCCTCCTCAACAAGTTTCCAACGATCCACTAACTCCTATCGAATATCCCTCGAGCCTCCATATGATGTCTGTGTGTAAACCCCCTCAATTTTATTCTGTAGATAGTTAGAGTGGACCAGGAAAATTTTGATAGAAGATATTGAGGTTTAGAGTAAAGGATATTTACCTGAAATTTTAATCCAATTAAATAAAACCCTTGGCGCACCCTATCTTTGTCTAATTATTCGGAGCCCATTATCAGCCCATAAATTCCGTACAAATATTGTACACTCGACTCAACTCGCCAAATTAGGCACTGGACTTTTCTGACTATTAAAATCAACTTTTGTGTGCTCTAAATTAATTGCGCAACATTTCTGAATGTAATCACCTAAAAATTTTAAGATTTTTTTTAAAATTAATTTTCTGGAATTAATTAGCATTTTCTGTGAATTTTAGACCTATAAATTAAAGCAGTCTAATTTAAAATAAATTTTTAAATGAAATTAAATAAATTTAAAATGTGATGAAAATTATATTTTCTAGTGTAAAATTAAAAACCGGGCATGGAGTATTTTTTCGGGAATTTATTGGACCCCGGATGAATTTTTAAAGCATTAAAAACTATTGTTAAATTTATCTGATTATTTAAACCAATATATTAAAAGCAAACCAAACCATTTATTTTAAACCGAACCGGACCGTCCGGTCTAACTAGACCGAACCGTTTGCCTAGCGGGTCGGATCCGGGTCAGACCCGACCCGCTAAGCACCCGACCCGACCCTTGAGAAACCCTAACCCCCGAATCCCTAAAGCCCCGACTCCTCACTGCCGGCGGCCGTTTCCGCCGCCATGGCCGCCGGCGACCGTCCCCATTCCTCTTCCCCGGAACCCCCGTCGCTTCCCCTTCAGATCCCGACCAACCGCCGGCCATCCCACTCCCATTCGACCCTATATAAGTCGAGGAATCCACCGGCCGGACTCCCTTTCATTTCCATCTTCTCCGGCGAGCTTAGAGTTTTCCGGCGACCTCCTATCCGCCTCTGACCACCCTGAGGCACCGCCCCGACCACCAGGACCAGTTCGCCCAGCCTCCAGCACCTGAGTCCGGCCACCTCCGGCCCCAAACCTGCTGTCGAACCCGAGCCCCCAATTTCTCCTCCGTCCGGCCAAGATCCGGCCGTCCAGACGCCGCCGATCACACCAGGACAGGCGCTGCTTCCGCCCGAATCCCAGGCCGACTCCGGCGAGTCCCGATCAGCTCCGGCAAGCCTTCGGCAGCAAGCCCTAGCTAGGACACAGCTTGGACGCGGAACCAGGACACGGAGACTCAAACTTGACACGCACAGATCAAACTTTTCAAACCCTGTTCAGGTAACCACAACTTTCTGCTCGTAGCTCGGTTTCCTATTCTGTCAGTTTTATCATGTAGCCTGTATGACCCCCTCGGTTCTCGTGCAAACCGCTCGGGGCATCGCGTCCTGTGGTGATCGCACACCGCGATCCAAAAACAGGAAAAACTTAGCCCTGTTTCACCCCGGAATCGAGTACGTCCCGCCAAACGGGATGACTTGGTCACGTGCGGTCTTCACCGACACGTCAGCGTCGTTGATACGGACGTGCGGGATTTCGCAGAAGCTGATTCGGATGTGCGTGCACACCGAAATCAGTGCGTATCCGCGGACAACGGCCCGTATCTGACTTTTCTGCAATATGCTGTAACTTAGTGTAAACATGTCAGATCGAGACGAAACTTGCGCCATCGGACTCGTAGCAATACGTTGGTCCTGTGGGTCAAGTTTGGTTCGATTCTGAGAACATTGGAAAATCGCGTGTCGTGGGCCCCACAGGCTCCACCAGACAGGCGATTTTGAGAACGGCTCATCGGAATCCAATTCTGGAAGTTCCGTTGGGTTCGTATCAACGTTCCTGACTTGTTGACACTAAGTTGGACTGATTTGGAGACCTTTGACCCTGACTCGGTTTTCGGTGCAAAGCGACCCACATATGGACCCGCTTTGGCCCAGAAATGTCGTTTTTGCCCTTGTGTCCAAACTGGACTTAAGGACAAGCGTTTCTAACTATTTCCTATGTTCTGAGACTGTTGGTAATGTTTATTTCAGCTTTTGGAGGAGTTATTGCTGAACCCACTGTTACAAGGACCGCCACTGATATTCCAATCCCAGGCAAGTGTACCTTGCCAAAAATTGCAGTTTAATAGTTTATTTTGTTCTCTTACTCTATTTTCTGTGACTAGTGTACCTGATATAACCTAGGACCATATGACATACTTAGCGTCCGATCACAGTCGGGTGCCAACCCCGTACGCGGAGTTGTGTATGTCATTAGTGATGGACATTCGAGACCCTTTATATTCTCGTGCTTGTTTATCAAGTACACTATAACCTAGGACACTTGACACCATACATTGACAGAATCTTCCTGAGACATTCAAGGTGATTCTGTGTAGGATACAGGATGGACATAGTTATTATACTCTTAGATTATGACTGTTGCATTAGCATTGATCTCACGTGACATGGACATGCGACGTGTGGTTACATTGGGAGGGGAGAGACACACAGGCTACAGGCTGTTCTATATTTATATACTACTATTGTGAGGTTGTAGACTCTCGAGCAGAGCTAGACCACTACTAGATATTACTGCTACTGGCTCCCCGACACAGAGCTTGTAGCAGTCTCAGCCTGAGTACTAGTGTTGCTCTCAGTTGTATTTACACTTAGATGGTTATATGGTCACCCTGCTTATTTCATTTACTATCTCATTGCATTTATTTTTGGCTTGTATTATTTGTACCTTGCTATGTCCCCTGAGGACCTGGAATGGATGATGTCCCCAGGTTTAGCAGAAGAGCATTATCCCGAGGTTTACGGGACAGGAGCTGAAGTTGTACCAGGAGCTATTGCTGAAGGAGAACCTAACCTAGAAGCAGAGGTGATGGCAGAGGATTTTACTTAAGATTATGATATTTGTACTTTTCAGATACTCTATTTTTGGACTCTTTTGTTCTGGTCTGATGAACCAGTATTTTAGACTCTTATCGGGTTGTTCCTGACATACTCTGTTGAGACTGGACTTTAATGTACTTTCTTTATTTTCTGATGTTCTTATTATTCTGTGTGTGGATGAGATTAGATTTTGACTTATTATTGTAGACCTATATTACAGCTTAAGTATGCCGATGGATCCATTAAATTGGGTTTGTCCATCGTTGCATGCTGCTGGCCATAGCCACGTGTCCAGTCCCTCGACATTTTGGGACTGGGGCGTGACACCGAAAGTCGTAACCCGTATTTAATTCCGTGTCGGACACCTGTGTCGTTACCCTCGATTTTGGGGTACCAACTTAACCCGTTGAGCCGGACCAACTAAAGGGTCCAAGACTGACTCCAAGCCCCCACCATTTTTGGCCTTTGCGTCATTTTCAGATTTTGACCCCGCGGGCCCCAATTAAATTAAATTCGCGGGACGCGTTATCTTTAATTAAATCGGGATTTACCAACTTTGTAAATTCTATTTTAATATTAAATTAATCCCAATGCCCTTCAAATTTGACCCGCGCCTAACGCGCAACACCCCCTCACCATGACAATTTTTTAAATATATTTTCTTCGAAATTTTTGCGTTATTTCATGTGTCCATGCAAATTCCCGAATTTACGGGGGCTTATTTGCAATTATTGAATTGTTGGCAACACCTCATTGGTCATGATTATTTGTTGGGTCCCAAAATGGGGTCCCAATCCCAATTCCCTCATGAAGAAACCCACACCCTATCCATATTACATCACAACCATTCAATCTACCTAGGAGAATCATAACCCTCCATTCAACCTACACACTCCCCTATAAAACATCCCATCATCTCACCCTCACCTCACACTTCCCAAGCCGGCCCTAAACCCAATGCATTGAAAACTCCCCCCCTCTCTCTCTCTTCCCTCCTTCTTCATGCAAGAACCGAAACCTACTTCTCCTTCTTCTTCTTCCTTTCCTCTTATTCTTCTATTCTCACACAAACCGAGCCTCCACTCCACAGCTCCCTCCTCCTTCCTAGCTTTTTCTCCCCCATTCCTTGTCGATGCCACCTTACATGATTTCCCTACGCGAAGGCCAGTTCGACTTGTGCACTGCTGCAACGTGGAGTTCCTCCCTCCGAGCGTCGAGCTAACCGAGCTCTCCCATCAGAGTCGGATTGTTTCTCCAGAACTCGTGGTTCTTTGCCCTCACCACAGCCCGCAACGGCGTTCAAACTCCAGCGACGGCAATAGACCAGCGGTGTCGAGGCTCTTCCTTTATCCTCCGTTGTCGACCCCTCCCGTGCAACACCACCACCCGACTTCCGTCCCACGCCCGCTTGGTTGTGCACCGGCCTGCACACAGTGCATTGGACGCCGCAACGCGACGGAGCCGATCCCACCCGCTGTCTCGCTCGTCGCGGTGCCGCTGCTCCTGGTGGAGCAGGCGGTGTCCCTTTTCATTCTGGTGGTGATCCACAATGCCCACTTCCTGGCGTCCCTCCTCCTGCTGATGATCATACTTTGTTGGTTGGTGACTGGTACAAGGCTAACCACAGTGATTTGAAATGGACGCTAGACAATGGAAGAGATCTTCCTTTCCCAGATGGACTTCTCATCAATGGACGCGGGTGAAATGGGAATCCATTCACAGTTGACCAAGGTAAAACTTATAGATTCCGGATCTCAAATGTAGGGCTGGCAAATTGCATCAACATAAGATTTCAAGGCCACACAATGAAGCTGGTTGAAATTGTGGGCTCTCACACACTCCAAAACACCTATTCCTCTCTGGATGTTGTCTTGGCCAGTCTTTATCAGTACTTGTAACAGCTGATCAACCACCAAGCGATTACTACATCATGACTTCCACCAGATTCACCAACCATGTATTCATCACAACATCTATTCTCCACTCTTCTTATCCGGCGAGTTTCCGGTCTCCTCCACCACTGCATCCACCTCGTTCTGACCGGCATCAACAACCTCGTCGAGGTCGACTCTCCCCCTCTCCTTTTTGATATTATTATATATTGTGTTGTGTTAGTTAGGGTATTGTTATATTTGGTTTGTGTACGTAGCTAGGGTTGGTGTTTAATTATGTTGTGTAGTTGTGGTGTAGTATAAATAATCATGTGTTACTAATGATGATTAAGGTGAGCGTGATTAAGGTTAGTGTTGACTAAGGCCAATGATGAATAAGATGAATGTTGATTTTAATGACTTGAGAATAGGGTTAATGTAGGTTAGGATTTATGTTTACACAAATTAAAATAAACTTAAAAGATTAGCATGGAGGTTTGGAATCTGATTTTTTAACGAGATATTATGAAAGTGAATGATTTTAGATTTAGTTTAGGGTTTAAATATGCTTTGTTGAGTTTGAGGTTTGAATGCATCAAGATTTAAGGTATACTATGTTGTTTTTACATGTATGTTAATTATCCTTGAAGAGCAGGTAATTTATGGTGAAGTGTGGTGATATTATTAAGATGTTCTTTATTTTGAGGATTTGATAACTAGTGACAAAAATCGATTGAGGAATACGAATATATAATTGTGTACCATACATAAGTGAGAAGGATTGGAATACTTAAATAATGTTCATGAGGGTTTAATAGACAATGAGTATTAGATGAGTCTAAGCGTATGTTTAGATGTGTATCACATCCCTGTTTGCCGTGTGATAGTTTATTGATTGAGTTGTATCTCGTCTCTAGGTACTACGGGACTTGAGGACTTGGACGCTATACCGGGACCCCGTCATCAGCAGCCGGACGCAGGCAAGTGTACCTTGCCACCCTGTATTTTAGTTTACAGATATTTATTATTTCGTTATGTACATTGTGCACGTAGTTATGTTGACGTTCGATACTTCACATCCGGATCGCAACCGGGTGTTGACATTCGACTTAACGTCTTAGAATAAATACTAGATGCTTTATAGCACCTCGATGCACGTATCAGAGTACATCGATACCCCAGGACACACTCATACACTGTGATCGTGCCAGATTCCTGTATCCTGATACTGACATCATGACCAGAGACTGGGATGACCTTAGGGTCGCGTCTGTTGAGTTATTCCTTGTGTCGAGACTGTAGTTAGAGGTTCAGGTTCAACGCACAATCGTTGACCGCTTGGGAAGGGGAAGACAGTTACTAGACGTTTGGGCTACTCAGCACGCGCTTATATATATGTAGTATTTTCTAGTGATACCTGTTTCTAGTGATACATGTTTCTAGTGTAGCTGTTTCACCCGTGTGACTCTTTGCCCGGAGCTGCGGTACGTGCCGTGTGTTTCCGTGTCCGGAGCTACGGTTTTATTTTAGAAAGCCCACGCGTCGAACGTTATCTTTAAACTGTGTCACACTAGTTGGTTATGATAGAGTACCCTGTCGTGCACTTGTACTTTCTGTTTACTTGGCATGCTATATTTCTGTACCTTGTTACGTCCCTCTGAGGACCTGGTTTCCTGCCAGTTTTGCAGCATAGACGATTACGGAGCACTTGGAGATACTGATGGAGTGGCATATCTTATGAGCATGGTACCAGGTACTCACCTTATATCTATCGGAATTATGGTTATTTACATTAATTATTCACCTGCCGTTGTAGCCTAGTTTTGTAGACTCATATTTCTTCTCGAGTCTATTCGAGTTAGTGTGTTATTGGGCGGCCGACCTTAGCACATATAGCTCTTTCTTGTATACTGTTGTACATTGTGGATTGAGACATAGAGATTTACATTTATGGAATATCTAGATAGTGCCCTTTTTATTACAGCTTATACGTATTCAAGTCAGACCAGAGTCTGGTCGAATGCGTAGCTGGCGTGTCACGTATTCCTGGTCTTACGTATTTTGGGACTGGGGCGTGACATGTTTTTGTGGTGGCCCATGCAGGTCCGAATTAAATCGTCTTGGTCACCTGACTGTGCCAAGCGAGCCTGCAAATTAGGAATAGATGTTATGATTGTTGAGTAGGATCTCAATCCATAATCGATTTTAAAACTCTTTATATGTGATTATCGCCCTTGGACTTCCACTTTGCATTCGTTCAATCTTCGTCAATATCGCTATCCTTGTTTCTCGTCCCCTATTGTTCGGGGAGACGAATGCTTGTGACTGATGATTACCCTCCAGAAGAAGATCGAAGACCAGACGACAGAAGACAGAATTTGTATACCTTTCTCTGAGAAGATTGTTACCTTATCAGGATAGATTGATGGGTTCTTTGGATTCTAGAACTAGTGTGGAAGATTGTCAAGAGAGTTGGACCCAGTAGTATCCTACCCGTGCTTGAGGTAACAGTGATCTTAGGAGTACTGAGAGCTAGAAGGATTGTTGATCATGACCTAGAATGATTTATGGGAATGCATAGCCTGATGATGGAAACTAGTGGTTGTACATAAAAGCAATACCAGAAATGATATTATGAACTAGAGAAGATAAAATTTTAGGCTCTCACTTGGAAGATAATGATCTGATTCCAGGAATTTTAGTATGTGTTTGAGTGATACCATTATTGTACTATGTGATTTGGAGAGATAACTGACTAAAAGAAGAATTTTGAGGAATAAAATTTTAGAGAAGACCTTGAGGAGAAGAGGAATTATACATTAGGCAAGAAGGAAATTTTCTTTTGGAGGATTATTGTGGTAAACAGAACAGGAGGATTTATTTTGAGGTTAAGTCTGGACGATGACACCGTCCTAACATGAGTTGATTAAGCCAATACCATGCGACACTAGATTGTCGACGTAGTGGCATTTATATTTTTAGGCCACCAGGTTACCCTGAGTTGAGTTCAGGGAGCCTAGGAGTATGGTGCCCATCTACCTTAGGAGTATACAATGCAGGAGGTGAACCAGTGTACCACCATGTTATATCAGAGTTGAGGATGTTTTTCTAGAGGAACTTTTAGGCCTGCCACCTGACAGAGAGATGGAGTTTTGTTAAAGAGTTGACTCCCAAAGCCGAGCCAGTTATTCTCTCGTCTTCAGACTAGCACCGATATAGTGGGTTGAGTTGGAGATCCGTAGTAGAGGATCTCTTAGACAAGGGTTTCAGTCGGGCTAGTATTTTTCCATGGGGAGCAACCATCTTATTGTACCAAAGAAGGACGGGACGATACGTTGCATAACGATTACAGGGCATTAAATGTCGTAGCGATAAAGAGCAAGTACCCTTGTCGCATATCGAAGATTTAATTGAATCAGCTAAGTGGCGCATATGTATTTTGAAGATCGATCTCAGATCAGGATATCATCATATCAAGGTACAGAAAGAGGACATCCAGAAGACGGCCTTTCGGACGAAGTATGGCCACTATGAGTTTTTAGTCATGCCGTTTGGTTTAACCAACGCGCCAGCAGTATTTTATGTGTTTGATGAACAATGTTTTCCACCAGTACTTAGATAAGTTTATGGTGGTATTTATAGACGACATCTTGATATATTCTAAGAGCCAGGAGGAGCATGAGAGGCATCTCAGGATCGTGTTGGAGACGCTGAGACATGAGAGGCTGTACGCCAAACTCAGCAAATGTAGAGTTCTGCTTGGATAAAGTACCATTTCTGGGACATATAATCACCGGAGATGGACTATCAGTTGACCCGGAGAAGATAGCCGCAGTAGAGACCTGGCCTACCCCTACATCAGTTACGGAGGTTAGGAGCTTCCTCGGACTTGCCGGATATTATCGGAGGTTCGTAGAAAAATTCTCGAGGATAGCTGCGCCTATGACGCGACTGACGCGTAAAGGCGAAGAGTTTATCTGGACCGACGAGTGTCAGGCAGCTTTCGATGAGCTGAAGAAGCGTCTGACATCAGCATCGATTTTGACACTGCCTTCCGGATCAGGAGGATTTGTAGGGTACAGTGATGCGTCAGAGAGCGGATTGGGTTGTGTACTGATGCAACACGGCAAGGTGATAGCCTACACATCGAGACAGTTGAGAGTTCATGAGAAGAACTATCCGACGCACGACTTGGAGCTAGCTGCGGTGATATTTGCACTAAAGCTATGGAGACATTACCTTTATGGTGAGCGTGTTGAGATTTATATAGATCATAAAAGCCTGAAGTACGTCTACACGCAGAAGGAGCTCAATATGAGGCAGAGACGCTAGCTAGGGTTGATGACAGATTATGACATTGAGCTACAGTACCACCCTGGCAAGGCGAACGTCGTAGCAGATGCCTTAAGCAGGAAGCCCATAGCATACTTTTTGACGACGCAGCAACAATTGCTAGAGGATCTCCAGGAGCTTGGGATAGAGATCGTATTGCCAGGCATGGATGGACAGATGACCAGTCTTGAGGTTCAGTCTACTTTGATTGAGAGGATCAAGGCAGTGTTGCCTACAGATGCGAGATTTCGACGTCTGCGAGAGAGAACAGAAGCCGGCCTGCAGACGGGACTCAGGATTCATGAAGACGGAACACTGAGGTGCGGAGATCGCCTATATGTTCCGAGTGGCGAGCTACGCCAAGAGTTGATGACCGAGGCTCATAGCTCAATTTATTCCATTCATCCCGGGGGTACGAAGATGTACCGAGACTTGAGACAGCATTTCTGGTGGCATGGGATGAAGAGGGAAATTGCAAGGTTTGTGGCGAAGTGTTTAGTTTTTCAGCAAGTCAAGGCTGAACATCAGAGGACTGCAGGACTATTACAGCCACTCCCCATTCCCGAGTGGAAGGGGGAACACATTACCATGGACTTTGTCACCGGATTCCCACGAAGCCCTAGCGGGAAGGATGCAGTTTGGGTTGTCGTAGACAGACTCACCAAGTCTACACATTTCTTGCCCTTCAGAGTTGGGCAATCCACAGAGATACTAGCCGACATGTATATGAGGCAGATAGTACGATTACATGGAGTGCCTATCAGCATTGTATCGGATCGTGATTCCAGATTCACATCACATTTTTGGCGGAGTATGCAGGAGAGCCTAGGAACTCGTCTCAAGTTCAGCACTGCATATCATCCACAGACTGATGGACAGTCAGAGAGCACGATACAGATATTAGAGAATATGTTGAGAGCGTGCATGATTGATTTTGGAGGATCTTGGGAGGACCATCTACACTTGGTGGAATTCTCCTACAATAACAGTTACCAGGCCAGCATACAGATGGCACCTTATGAGGCACTGTACGGCAGGAAATATAGGTCGCCAGTTTATTGGAGTGAAGTGGGAGAGCGTCAGATACTTGGTCTAGAATTGGTGACACAGACAGTAGTGAAGGTCAAGCAGATTCAGAGCCACCTGCGCGCAGCACAGGACAGACAGAAACACTGGGCAGATGCGCACCGCAGGCCATTGGAGTTCAAGGAGGGTGACCACGTATTTTTGAGGATATCGCCCACTCGTGGTACCATCAGATTCGGAGGCAGAGGCAAGCTGAGTCCGAGGTACATCAGACCTTTTAACATTTTAGAACGAGTTGGCGTAGTGGTTTACCGTCTTGCATTACCTCCATCATTAGAGGGAGTACATGATGTATTTTACGTATCGCAGTTGAGGAGATATGTCGTAGACCCTAGCCACGTACTTGATCATTCAGAGATTACAGTCGGGCCTAGTCTGTCTTACGTAGAGCAGCCAGTTGAGGTCCTCGATCGCAGCGAGAAGACATTGAGATGACAGACGATTCGACTGGTCAGAGTGGCATGGAAGCACAATTCACCAGGTGAGTCTACTTGGGAGCGCGAGGATTCTATTCGGCAGCGATTCCCGTACTTATTTGAGGACCAAGGTACGAATTTACGTACGGCATTGATTACTTGTTTGTTTTAAAATTATGTTAGATATTATCGTGCTTTACTTTTAATTTCGGGGACGAAATTTTTCTAAGTTGGAAAGAATGTAAACCCCTCAATTTTATTCTGTAGATAGTTAGAGTGGACCAGGAAAATTTTGATAGAAGATATTGAGGTTTAGAGTAAAGGATATTTACCTGAAATTTTAATCCAATTAAATAAAACCCTTGGCGCATCCTATCTTTGTCTAATTATTCGGAGCCCATTATCAGCCCATAAATTCTGTACAAATATTGTACACTCGACTCAACTCGCCAAATTAGGCACTGGACTTTTTTGACTATTAAAATCAACTTTTGTGTGCTCTAAATTAATTGCGCAGCATTTTCGAAAGTCGTAACCCGTATTTAATTCCGTGTCGGACACCTGTGTCGTTACCCTCGATTTTGGGGTACCAACTTAACCCGTTGAGCCGGACCAACTAAAGGGTCCAAGACTGACTCCAAGCCCCCACCATTTTTGGCCTTTGCGTCATTTTCAGATTTTGACCCCGCGGGCCCCAATTAAATTAAATTCGTGGGACGCGTTATCTTTAATTAAATCAGAATTTACCAACTTTGTAAATTCTATTTTAATATTAAATTAATCCCAATGCCCTTCAAATTTGACCCGCGCCTAACGCGCAACACCCCCTCACCATGACAATTTTTTAAATATATTTTCTCCGAAATTTTTGCGTTATTTCATGTGTCCATGCAAATTCCCGAATTTACGGGGGCTTATTTGCAATTATTGAATTGTTGGCAACACCTCATTGGTCATGATTATTTGTTGGGTCCCAAAATGGGGTCCCAATCCCAATTCCCTCATGAAGAAACCCACACCCTATCCATATTACATCACAACCATTCAATCTACCTAGGAGAATCGCAACCCTCCATTCAACCTACACACTCCCCTATAAAATATCCCATCATCTCACCCTCACCTCACACTTCCCAAGCCGGCCCTAAACCCAATGCATTGAAAACTCCCCCCCTCTCTCTCTCTCTCTCTTTCCTCCTTCTCCATGCAAGAACCGAAACCTACTTCTCCTTCTTCTTCTTCCTTTCCTCTTATTCTTCTATTCTCACACAAACCGAGCCTCCACTCCACAGCTCCCTCCTCCTTCCTAGCTTTTTCTCCCCCATACCTTGTCGATACCACCTTACATGATTTCCCCACGCGAAGGCCAGTCCGACTTGTGCACTGCTGCAACGTGGAGTTCCTCCCTCCGAGCGTCGAGCTAACCGAGCTCTCCCATCAGAGTCGGATTGTTTCTCCAGAACTCGTGGTTCTTTGCCCTCACCACAGCCCGCAACGGCGTTCAAACTCCAGCGACGGCAATAGACCAGCGGTATCGAGGCTCTTCCTTTATCCTCCGTTGTCGACCCCTCCCGTGCAACACCACCACCCGACTTCCGTCCCACGCCCGCTTGGTTGTGCACCGGCCTGCACACAGTGCATTGGACGCCGCAACGCGACGGAGCCGATCCCACCCGCTGTCTCGCTCGTCGCGGTGCCGCTGCTCCTGGTGGAGCAGGCGGTGTCCCTCTTTATTCTGGTGGTGATCCACAATGCCCACTTCCTGGCGTCCCTCCTCCTGCTGATGATCATACTTTGTTGGTTGGTGACTGGTACAAGGCTAACCACAGTGATTTGAAATGGACGCTAGACAATGGAAGAGATCTTCCTTTCCCAGATGGACTTCTCATCAATGGACGCGGGTGAAATGGAAATCCATTCACAGTTGACCAAGGTAAAACTTATAGATTCCGGATCTCAAATGTAGGGCTGGCAAATTGCATCAACATAAGATTTCAAGGCCACACAATGAAGCTGGTTGAAATTGTGGGCTCTCACACACTCCAAAACACCTATTCCTCTCTGGATGTTGTCTTGGCCAGTCTTTATCAGTACTTGTAACAGCTGATCAACCACCAAGCGATTACTACATCATGACTTCCACCAGATTCACCAACCATGTATTCATCACAACATCTATTCTCCACTCTTCTTATCCGGCGAGTTTCCGGTCTCCTCCACCACTGCATCCACCTCGTTTCGACCGGCATCAACAACCTCGTCGAGGTCGACTCTCCCCCTCTCCTTTTTGATATTATTATATATTGTGTTGTGTTAGTTAGGGTATTGTTATATTTGGTTTGTGTACGTAGCTAGGGTTGGTGTTTAATTATGTTGTGTAGTTGTGGTGTAGTATAAATAATCATGTGTTACTAATGATGATTAAGGTGAGCGTGATTAAGGTTAGTGTTGACTAAGGCCAATGATGAATAAGATGAATGTTGATTTTAATGACTTGAGAATAGGGTTAATGTAGGTTAGGATTTATGTTTACACAAATTAAAATGAACTTAAAAGATTAGCATGGAGGTTTGGAATCTGATTTTTTAACGAGATATTATGAAAGTGAATGATTTTAGATTTAGTTTAGGGTTTAAATATGCTTTGTTGAGTTTGAGGTTTGAATGCATCAAGATTTAAGGTATACTATGTTGTTTTTACATGTATGTTAATTATCCTTGAAGAGCAGGTAATTTATGGTGAAGTGTGGTGATATCATTAAGATGTTCTTTATTTTGAGGATTTGATAACTAGTGACAAAAATCGATTGAGGAATACGAATATATAATTGTGTACCATACATAAGTGAGAAGGATTGGAATACTTAAATAATGTTCATGAGGGTTTAATAGACAATGAGTATTAGATGAGTCTGAGCGTATGTTTAGATGTGTATCACATCCCTGTTTGCCGTGTGATAGTTTATTGATTGAGTTGTATCTCGTCTCTAGGTACTACGGGACTTGAGGACTTGGACGCGATACCAGGACCCCGTCATCAGCAGCCGGACGCAGGCAAGTGTACCTTGCCACCCTGTATTTCAGTTTACAGATATTTATTATTTCGTTATGTACATTGTGCACGTAGTTATGTTGACGTTCGATACTTCACATCCGGATCACAACCGGGTGTTGACATTCGACTTAACGTCTTAGAATAAATACTAGATGCTTTATAGCACCTCGATGCATGTATCAGAGTACATCGATACCCCAGGACACACTCATACACTGTGATCGTGCCAGATTCCTGTATCCTGATACTGACATCATGACCAGAGACTGGAATGACCTTAGGGTCGCGTCTGTTGAGTTATTCCTTGTGTCGAGACTGTAGTTATAGGTTCAGGTTCAACGCACAATCGTTGACCGCTTGGGAAGGGGAAGACAGTTACTAGACGTTTGGGCTACTCTGCACGCGCTTATATATATGTAGTATTTTCTAGTGATACCTGTTTCTAGTGATACATGTTTCTAGTGTAGCTGTTTCACCCGTGTGACTCTTTGCCCGGAGCTGCGGTACGTGCCGTGTGTTTCCGTGTCCGGAGCTACGGTTTTATTTTAGAAAGCCCACGCGTCGAACGTTGTCTTTAAACTGTGTCACACTAGTTGGTTATGATAGAGTACCCTGTCGTGCACTTGTACTTTCTGTTTACTTGGCATGCTATATTTCTGTACCTTGTTACGTCCCTCTGAGGACCTGGTTCCCTGCCAGTTTTGCAGCATAGACGATTACGGAGCACTTGGAGATACTGATGGAGTGGCATATCTTGCGAGCATGGTACCAGGTACTCACCTTATATCTACCGGCATTATGGTTATTTACATTGATTATTCATCTGCCGTTGTAGCCTAGTTTTGTAGACTCATATTTCTTCTCGAGTCTATTCGAGTTAGTGTGTTATTGGGCGGCCGACCTTAGCACATATAGCTCTTTCTTGTATACTGTTATACATTGTGGATTGAGACATAGAGATTTACATTTATGGAATATCTAGATAGTGCCCTTTTTATTACAGCTTATACGTATTCGAGTCAGACCAGAGTCTGATCGAATGCGTAGCTGGCGTGTCACGTATTCCTGGTCCTACGTATTTTGGGACTGGGGCGTGACACTGTGGCCTGCTTGTACAACTCAGCAGCTTGAGTATGTACACGCCACAACATAAATCTTCTTGAGCCAACTATTGGGAGCCCTTCATAAGCATCCAATCTTTGTCCCCAAACAAATAGCGATAGCTATCATCCGCCATCCTTCCTACCAAAATCAAGTTGTAGCGCGAACTCGGTACATGTCGCATACCCTTGAGAACGATCTTCTCACCAGAGCAGACTCCTACGACGATTCTACTTGCTTACATCGGACTTCCTTATTTAACAAGCTGCTTTTGACTGCCTCCATCGTGACAACTCCATTCAGAGCGAAGTTACTCACCGACACCACCAACGCCTTCCAACTTTCTGGCAGAGAAGTCAAAAGCAGAAGGGCCTGAAGCTCATCATCAATCACCATCTTCATCGCAGACAGCTGATTGATGATACCCTAAATCTTATTAGATATTGTGCCACAGAAACTATCATGCCCCACTCCCAAAATATGCAGGACCAGACATGTGGCAATGGCCAGCTACGTATTCAATCAGACTCTTGTCCTAATTAGATTATGTGTCCATAAATCCATAAATAACATCCATAATTCTAATTAAACTACTACGAAACTAGGACTATAAATAAACTATGGAAGAACAATATAGAAGGTACCATCAAGAGATACCTGGATCTCGAAGAAGTATCCCAATAGTCCTATGTCAGCACTCAGCAATAACCTTGAAAGGAACCAGGTCCTCAGAGGGATGTAACAAGATACATAAAAATATGTCATATGAAACACAGTAAATACCATACGAAGAAGTAAACAGGGGTCTATGTACAACTAACTACAACCAGTCTGACCAACCTATGTGAAATAAAAATTAAGAATATTACTTTAACACGCGAGTTGTCATGGTATAATCCGCAATCCTTGTAAGAAAAACTGTGGTAACTAATGCTAAATCTGTAGTTCCTGTAAGAAAAACAGTGGTAACTAATGATGAATCTGAAGCTCTGGGAATGAGACAACGGTAACAATATGGAAAAATAGCCCAAGCGCAGAGTGTATGTTCTCACCTTCCCATGCTACTGCCCGCGTTGTATCCATGACACGATCATTCAGACTCTAACAGGCGATAAGTCCAGTCAAATATGTATATAGTCAAGTCCTTCATGAAGTAAATGTCAGGGGTCATATACGGGTCGCCTAACATGTCATGCAATATGAATTTGTGTATCATGCCTATGTGTCAGTAGGTAATAACTCATATAACCATACATGTAAGGAACAAGTAAAATATATAGCAGTATATCCAAAATAAATGACTGGTAAGAAAATATGCATGTAAATACTTGTCACTACCACATTTTTTAGGAAATTATATTTTGGTCATTTCATAATTAACTAATTATTGTGCATGTTGTATATTTATTTATAGTATTATTTATTATTGTTAGATGTTGTATTATATTTTTGACTTGTGTTAGTGGACCTAACTAGACAAGACTTGACTCATGGGCCAACATTTATTTTAGTTAGACTTGACCCCAATAACTAGCCCAATTCTTTAAGTTAGTGATTTAGTTAGTCAAACCATTAGGAATAGAACCTTTCTTCCTTAATCCTTTTCTTCATGACAAGCCTATAGGGGTAAAATAGACTTTGCACCATTACTTGGAGGCCAAGGAGGTGGCCGACCTACTTAAGGGAGATGAGTTTCTCTCTTCTCTCTTTTTTTTCATCCAAAATTGTAGATCTAGAATACATCCCAATCTCTTCATTCCCTATACCAATTCCTTTCCTAATTCTTTCTTATTTCACTATTGGAGGCTATTGGAGCAAGGAGGAGGCAATAATCTACAAGAAAGTGAATAGTGCACAAGTTGAGGGCTCTTTGCATCCAATTGGAGACTTGCATTAGGAATTCATTTTCCAATAGCTATAATTCAGAATTTTCTTCTATTTAGACTCTAAATCTGTAGTTTAATCATTAGGAGCCCTTCCATATATTAGGGCTACCTATAGGAAGAAGAATTGACTACTAGGGACCCCTATTGTGAATGCTATTGTGTATTTTGTGTTCAATTTGGAGAAAATCTGAGATTGGTGTACCATGTGTTTGTCAATGGGTCTAGTGGACCAAATTAACATATGTTTGGTTGTGTGAGACTAGTGTCATATCCACAAATAGATATGAGTAGGCCGTATCATGACAATTTAGTGATACAAATTAATTTGGAGATTTTTTTCCTTCGATACTGGAGCTACACATGTCATATTTTGCCACAAGCACTAAAATAGGTAGGTAGCACTTTTGACTTATCTTTAATTATGATATTAGACTTGCTCATAACCTTTATGGTGAGTTGGCTGATGTTTGGATTGAGTATCAAGGGCGTATCACAAGGATATCATAGAGCTAGTGTGATATTTTGGTGATGCACTCCTTGTGTTTGTTGAAATGACATATTTGATGTATTATTTGTATCATAATCTTATGGATACTGTTGATACCTAATTATATTACATATATATATATATATTGTATTTATAATTTGTTATATAGATTATGTATGTGTATTCATAGGATTGTACAAGAGTGTATGTACATGCGTATCCATAAATGTAATCCTTGTGTTCAGCTGTGAGTGTTTAGTAGTGAAGGGGGAGAGTGTTACCTCATACAACAACAATATGAAGAGCAGTAGGTAAGTAGGGGGTTCTTGAGGGGCTGTGAACATCTGTGCACAACAGTTGATAAGTGGCAGCAGCTACTGGCACTTCAGGTATCAGGATAAGGGGGTGTCGAGTTTTACTGTGAGCAGCAATAGTGCACTATGAGCACTGCAGTGCAGTGCTCCAATAGCTCGAGCTTGCTGGCAACTTGACATAACAATGAATGCATATGTGAAGTGTGGGGGTTGAGCACTAATATCAGGTACATATGAAAGAGAGGTCTGCAGTGGAGGCCAGTGCACTACATTGTACACTCGAGCAGTTGAAGGTAATTGAGCAAATTATGAATGTGTATGTCACCCTCACATTTCAGATTAGGAGTATTTTTGTCTTTTCATAATTAATGTATAAATGATTACATAATATTTAATTATATTTAAATTGTCATAATTTTATTTCATTGTTGCGCCTTACCGTTGCTTCGATAATTGGAGCGCTACCCTAGCTTCGTCTTCCAACAAATTTTACAATCTTTGTCCTAGACATGCCTGCCTTCTTTTCTGACCTTTGTGTAACTTATAATTATGTTCTCTTGTGCTTTATTTTAGTCGCACAATATTTGTCACAAATATTTTTATTTAATTCGATATAAATCCAGTTTTGTATCCTTGTGCGTTCCAATCGAAATTGGAGACACAATCTCGACCCATTTTGAGCAACCCAAATTAGGATAATATTCTATTCTTAGTCTACTTCATTTATGATACTTGTGTCCCACTTAATTTCAGCCCCTTGTACTTCTAATTAATTTTAGAACACCAATTACATCTATTTTTAATTAAATTAAACCTAAACCTAATTTTGTGCAATTTTCCAATTATTGGGCACTTTTATGCAAAAGTGCATTAAGGTGTCCATCTCATTGGATACGACACATGTAGAAACCCATTTCTCCTGCATTTATATTTTTTTATAATTTTTGAGAGTGTGTAATACAACTTCAACCTCCTAGAACCCATAGCCCTCTTTTATTTTGAACCATGCAATCCTAACCATTCGTTTGAATCCATCTGAAATCATGGCCCTTGAAATATCCAACCCAAGCCTAAATTCCAAGAGGGGTTGACCAGTCAAACTTGTCTAGGTCAAACACCCACCCTCTTTGTATATATATATTCTTTTCCCTTTTCTTTAATTCCTTTTCTTTTTCTATTCCAACCCCAAGCTACCAGCCGACCTATCCCTCTTCTTCTTCCTATTCATCATCATCTTCCCTTCCTCTTCTCCCGCCTGAACGGCCTCCCCCTCACCAGAGACTCCTCGATCCAGACCGTTGGGCTCGACCTGTGCATGATTCTCCTCCATACGACAACCACCGTTCCTTTGCCTGATGTAAACCCCCTCACCCAAAATTAGGCCTATGTGGCATAGATAGAGAAACTATGGCTAGTTTGTATCCAATTAGATACATGATACGACATTCTATTTAATTATACAATATTTATGTCGCGTAGCGCACCTTACCGTTGCATCGATAATTGGAGCACTACACTAGCCATTGCCTTCCTAAAAACTTCACATCCTTGTCCTAGACATGTCCGCCTTCTAATCTGACCTTTGTGTAACCCATAAATATGTTCCTTTGTGCTTTATTTTTGTCGCACGACATTCGTCGCGGACGTTATTTCTTAATTCAGAATAATTCCAACTTTGTATCCTTGTGCGTTTCAATCAAAATTGGAGACACAATCTTAACCCGCTTCGCACAATCCAAATTTTGATAATATCCTATCCTGATCCCTCTATGTCCATGACACTTGTGTTCCACCTAATTTTATCCCCATATACCTTTAATTAAATCCAGAACACCTTACGTACAAATTTTAATTAATTTAATTCAATTTCCATCTTTGTGCAATTTTCCCAATTATTGGGCATTTTATGCGAAAATGTATTAAGGTGCCCACACCATTGGACAATACATGATGAAACCCATTTTTCCCCTTCACATGAATTTTTCCATAATATTTGGAATGTGCAATGCACAAACATCGCCACCTCATTTGAACCTAGCCTTGTATTTTAAACAATGCAAATTGTAGCCTCCAAACATCCCCACATAAGGCCAAGCCCATCCCAAGAAGTGTTGACCAAGCCCACCTAACTAGGTCAAACCCAAACCCAAAGTCCTACATGTATTTAAATAATTTTTCTCTTCTTTTCCCTATTTCACAAAACCCAAAACCTAACCTAGCCGTATACCAACCCATCCCCTACTGTTCATCTCCCCCTACCTCCGCCTGAACCTGCCGGAGACCCGCCGGATTCCACCTGCGTCGACCACCGAGACCTCGACATCTCCACAGCCTTCCCTCCTCCGCCTTAGACGCTGATCAGTCGCTTGGACCTTCTTATCCCGACCATCCTCGCCACCACCCCACGACTTCAACACCGGCCTGAGCACAACCGGACCATCAGCACCCCATTGCCATTACCGTCACCACTGTCCTCCTTCCCCATCGACCTCCCTCGCCGGACCTCCCTGACCGGAGCCTCGACTCGCTGCTGAACCCCCGCTATAACACCCTGTCCCGTTCTAGCGGACTGCCGACTCAAACGACAAAAGTGTAACTGTCCCGACCCAATTTGCCTCAAACAAGAAGCAAAGGATATCCAGACTTGTCCCTACAGGAATCCGGCTTAGGCTTTCAGAGGCTCGTTTGACGTATCGCTCTACCGAGGCGAATCATCGCTAAGGTGGGTGGCTACGGTGAACTTGTCTTTGCTTAGCCAGCATACATAAAAATATGGAATATTCATGCTAGTCGCTAGGTGATTCACCCCCTGCATGCTAATAAGAATCCAACGCACCTAGCTAAGGAAATAATCCCAACTTGTATTGCTTATGCTAAGAACATGGAAATTGAAATACTGCTTATATTTAGACCCTCGCATGCTAAGTCCCTTACGGTTTTATCTCTCGGCTTACCTTCGGGTCCGAGCAAACGTGTCTGCTTACGTTCCTTAGAAACTCATGCTTGTCTGCTTGTATATTGCCTTGTTTTCATCCAAACCCCGGGAGACTACTAAGTAGTCATTCCGTGCATGATTGAACCTGCAAGTATCCGGGACCGTTGGGTCACCAAGCAGCCCCGAGCCAGGGGAATGCATCAAGGCAAGCTATTCATTGTACAGAAACAAGATTCAAGTATCTCGTGTACTCGTGTACTCGTGTTCTCGTGCACTCATGTTCTCGTGTTCTAGTGCACGCATGTTCTCGTGTATCCCGTGATAATTGAAAGACCCAATAATTGTATGTCGCAGACAACTCAAAAATGAGGTATGGTTCCACGGACGGTCTCCGAGGCACTGGGGCCGATCCGATCCGGATGGAACTTCACGTGTGGTCCCTCGTGTTTGGGCGAGTGGTTTGTAGCACCTCTTGTACTTTCGTTGCATTCCACTTGGCCTGGGACCACATCATGTGTAGTCCATCGTGTGCAGGCGAGATGGTTTGTAGCACATCGTATACTTTCGTTGCATTCCATCTTGGCCTTGGACTACTTTATGTGCAATCCCTCGTGTTCGGGCGAAATGGTTCGTAGCGCATCGTGTGCTCTCGTTGCGTTCTATTCTCGTCTGGGATTAGTCCTTTATGGCTATGCCAGCGACTCATGTTCATATAGATAAGTCATCCTCACTTAGCGGCTATCCGAGTGCGAGTCATTGCATCGCATCAAAGAACAACTGAGCACTCCAAATATTGTCCCATTCTATGACTCTCATATTGCATATGCTGTGTCTCCTGAATGCTTATACTTGCCCGTGCTTAAAGTGTTAATGTTTGCCTTGGACAGGGAAGGACAAATGGTAAGTTGGTAAGTCTCGCCGTGTTTTCTCTCATGTTGCACGGCGCACTACCACACGAGTTAGGCTATTCAAATCTTGCATGAAACTGATCCTAAGGCAACTAGAAAGACAACTTAATAGTTGGTGCACGGAACCTGTATTACGTGTTTGGATTTGACGAGCGGGCGAGTAGCTTCCCCACCAGTGCATTCAATGTACTGATAATCCACCAGTTTGTATGCAGGGTACGGGAGAACCTCGTTCGGTGCGGATGCTCCTTCGCACGTGCTAAGGCGTGGAGATCACTCCGAAGCAGTGTTGCGTTCGGAACTGAAGCACATATATAAGACATAATGATGTAAACTTGTTTGAACATCGCCTGTACAATCATTCCACAATTGTAGCCTATCACCCTCACTTTTCGAATTAAGGGTATTTTTGTCTTTCTATAATTAAAATATAAATAATTGCATGATAATTAATTATGTCTAAATAATTATGATTTTAATTGATCGTTGCACCTTACCGTTGTTCGATAAATAGAGCGCTACACTAGCCCCTATCTTCCAACAGATTTTATACCTTGTCCTAGACATGCCAGACTGTTATCTTAATCCTGGTGAGACTCATAATCATGTCTTGTCGTGTTCATATAGACGCACGACATTCGTCGCAACCAATTCCATTTAAATTTAATTAAATAAAAACCAAAAATCATTCTTTGTGCAGTTTTTTCTATTATGGGGCACTTTGGTGCAAAAGTGCATTGAGGTATCCATCCCATTGGACACGACATGTGAATAAAATCCATTTTCCCCTCATTTATATTTTTCCATGATTTTTGGGAGTGTGTAATTGAACACCAACCTCCTCGAACCATAGCCTCCAAACTTTGAACCAAATGCAATCCTAGCCATTGATTGGAACCCATTTTAATCATAGTCCTTGAAATACCTACATGAGAAGCCCAATTCCAAGAGGGCTTTGACCAAAGTCAACTTTTAGGTCAAACCAAACCCCCTTTATATATATAAACTTATTTTCCTTACTTTTCTTTTCTTTTATATGCTGTAAACCTAATACCTAGCCGACCCTCTCCTATTCATCTCTATCCCGACCCCCCTTGAGTCGCCGTGTCCGGCCATCCCCGGTCGAAGACCGCCGGAGCCCAACCCGACGGCCTGAGCCCTCCCCGCTGAACTACTACTCACCGCCAGCACCACCACCTCCCAATGTCGTCACCCTTCCCGTCCGCTGACCGCCCGGGTTCGACGAACTGCCGACCTGTCGACCCCGCTGTACCCCGAACCTGTCATCCCCCAGAACTCGCCACCCTCGGCCGGAGTAGTTAGTATATTAAGTATGTATATACTTGCGTATGTATTAGTATGTGTTAAACGTATTTTGGAACACATATATATATATGGTATATCTCCATTGCATATATACATATGTATATGTCTTGTATATATATATATATCTCTAAAATATGTTAATGTGTATATATGTGCATAGTATAAACACTATTAAGTATGTATATACATATATCTATTGTAATTAATTAGTATTATGAGATATGTTAGTCATAATATGTACTATGTATTATATATGCTAGATGTCTTGAATGTGACCACGGATACCCCGTAGGTACATCGACCTGTGACCCCTAGCGTAGCCTGTTGAGATCATTATGTTGATTATGTGCTAGAGCAATGTCTGATGAGTACTATATATGTGATATATCTATAGGACTATTGGATCACTCAGACGATACCTTGGAACCCGGACAGAGGTATTACCAGCTAAGGACCCCAGGCGAGTACATTCTCTGACAGTTTCCATTATGTTGATTATCTCTATAATTCTTGTTGTATAGCGTACATGACTCTGACACTATTCTTTACACGAGTTGGCATCATTGAGACCTGTCACGAGGAGTCGTGATGGGAATCCATCGTGCTAGCAGGGGAAATAGGGAAATATTGGTAGCTTATGTGATCATACCCAACCTTACATGCAGCATTAGCTCACCCACATCTCACGTCGGTGCAGCCTTACCCTTACATGCCTCATTGCTGTTACATTCTGGTTAGCCTGACCTGTTGGGGATGATCGTTAATCCATGTAATGAGTCATATAGTCCCAAGTCGATCACATGATATACTAATGTTTCACACACTTAGATAGATGATTCTTGACATGTATCTTGTTAGACTGATCTTGTATCTTCACATGTTCTAGTTATTGTTCTTATACATACTTACATACCAGTTCTTCGTACTTGCGTACACTTATAGTTCTATCCCTTGTCAGATGCATATTGATGATGATGTTCCAATACTTTATTCCAGTATTTCTCATTGCCAGTATTTCATTTCATGTCTTGTATTTCTTTACACTGTATTATAGTTTTTATCAATATATGTGGAACTGCTGTTAGAGGTGTATTTTCGTTCCAATCATGACTGGATATTTTTTCCAGAGAATCTTGAGGATTTATGTACCACGCACTACGGACCAGGTATAAATGCAGACTATGTACCAGAGATCCTAGAGGAGACCATGCTTCTAGATGAGGCGTTGCCTACAGCTACCTAGATAGTATTTATTTTATGCTTGAGACTTATGAAGGATATTTCAGTTTATGTTTAGACTTATGTTAAGTTTAATTGGAGACTTGTGTTGGACAGCTAGACTGTGAGTTATCTTTATGTTTGAGACATGGTGATTAACTATGTTGTTTCTTTTATCTTTTATCGTGCCTTATATTCGTTGTGATTGAGTTATATTGAGAGATTTGGAGATGTATATCATTGACAGGTGTTTAGTTAGTTAGTGTTATTGTGACCCAGACAGCGTTCTACAACCGATGGTGCGGCGTAGGCTGGACGTACCCACGCTCTCGTGCCCCTACACCGGGTGCGGGTCGTGACACATTTTTAGTGGTGGCCCATGCAGGTCTAGTTTCGCAAGTTATGCGATATCGTAGTAGTGCGACAACTTAGTTGTACTGCTGCGAGCCTGTGCTAGGATATAGGGAATAGGATCTAGGATGAGAATATGCTCAATCACACTAGGAAATTCTGAACGTTATATTGCTATTCCAATAGATTGCTTCCTTTAGCGCTTTAGTGTCCTTTCTTGATAATATCATATCTATCACCTTAATTGATTCTTTGATCTGTATTCAGGATGTCGCCGAATACTAGATCCATGAGAATGGGAGCAGCTAATTCAGAGAGGACTGCCACCTCTCAACCTGACGAACAGATACCTAGAGATTCTCCTACATCTCCTGTTCGTGTGGGAGTGTCTGCAACTAACGGGATTCCTCCTCCACCTGTACAGAGGATTGCCCCAACTATGACAGACAACCTTCCACCACCACCACCGACACCGATTCCCGGAGGAGTGCCCGCTGACGGGACACAGATGTTCGCACTGATGCAGGGCATGCTAGAGGCCCAGAAAGTAACAGCAGAAGCTCAGCGTGTTCAAGCTGAGGCTCAGAGAATGCAAGCAGAAGCACACCAGGCGCAGACCGAACTGATGAGAGAGAGCATGGAGAATGCTCATCAGATGACTCTCCAGGCTGTGGAGAGAGTAGCACGACAACCGCAACATCAAGGTCAACAACAACAGAGGCCCGGTACCATAGTGGACTTTAAGAGGATGATGCCTCGAGAGTTCAAAGGCATAGGAGGAATACTATATGCTGACGAATGGTTAGAAGACATAGAAAGGAATTTGCGCTTATCACAGATTCCAGAGATTCTTCAGATAGAGGCCGCTGGCAGTCAGATGTTTGATATCGCACTGACGTGGTATCGTACAGAGCCGAGACTCGCCGCTGAAGGACTTACTTGGGAGGACTTTAAAGAACTCTTCAAAGAGAAATTCTTTCCTGACGTAGCCTTGGGAGCATTAGAAAGCCAGTTTCATGACTTAGTCCAAGGAGGCATGTCAGTCGACGAATATGCTGCAGAGTTTTGTCGATTGAGTCGATTTGCACCATCAATGGTTCGAGACCCAGGAGACAGAGCTCGAAAATTCAGGAAGGGATTAAACAGGGAGATCAAGTCTCGTACTTCGGGACGACGTACTGCTACATTTGAGGGTATTCTGATGGATGCCCAGATTATCGAAGACGACTTGGACCTCAGGCCCAAGAGAGGACGCGATACATCTGGAGCAATAGGAGGTAACACAGGACCAGCCAAGCGCCCGCACTTTCAACAACAACTTAGGCCGTATCAGCAACAACACCAGCAGCAACACCAGCAACAGGCACCAGTTCGAGGACATGCTCAACAACAGCAACCACAAAGACATAATCAACTCGTTGCCCCATGTTCGTATTGCGAGAAGATGGGACAGAGACATCTGCAGAAAAAGATTGGGTACTTGCTTATCGTGTGGATCAGCAACACATCAGCTGAGGGACTGCCCAACTATTCAGAATCGCCAAGGAGGAGGAGCCGCTCAGAGAGGACCAGCCAGAGCACCTATTGTACCAGGAGGCCAGCAGAGAGGACCTCCGCTTCCAACATAGCAGAAGAGGTTTGCTCAGTAGTAGCAGCAACAGAGAGGAGCACCACAAGGACGAGCTTACGCCATGACCACTGAGGAGGCCGAGCCAGCTGGAGACGTGATTTCAGGTTCGGTTTTACTCGATTCTACTCGAGCACTTGTATTATTTGATTCTGGCGCTTCCCATAGTTTTGTATCTGTATCTTATGCCTTTAAACATCATTTAGAAACGGAACCATTAGATAAGACTTGTAAGATCACGACAGGAGGAGGCATTATCCTAGTCCATGATTGTTGCAAGGATCGGAGAGTGTCATTGGAAGGTCGAGAGTTGAGCGTGAGTTTACTCGTTATGCCACTTCTGGAATACGATATTGTACTCGGAATGGACTGGCTGAGTAAACACCATGCTTCTATAGATTGTCGCGGAGGTAGAGTAATATTTCGACCACTAGGAGAGCCAGAGTTTGAGATTGTCAGAGGAGCAGAGGAGCTGAGCAGAGACACTTTTTGCGGAACTAGGGTGGAAGAAGAAGAGTTATCGCATCCACTTATAGCGAAATTCCTGGATGTATTTCCAGAGGAGTTGTCAGGTTTGCCACCAGACAGAGACGTTGAGTTTTCTATAGACTTGATACCAGGAGCGGAGCCTATTTCATAACATGTCTATAGAGTTAACAACAACGAATTGGTAAAACTAAAAAAACAAGTTGAGGAGCTACAAGACAAAGGTTTTATTAGATCCAGTTCATCTCCATGGGGAGCACCGATATTATTTGTACCAAAGAAGGATGACACGGTACGTATGTGTATCGATTATAGAGCTTTGAATAACCTCACTATCAAAAACAAATACCCGCTGCCGAGGATAGATGATCTTTTCGATCAATTGAGCGGAGCGAAGGTGTTTTCAAAAATAGACTTGAGGTCAGGCTATCACCAGGTGAAAGTGAAGAAATAAGACATACCGAAGACTGCCTTTCGAACCAGATATGGCCAGTTTGAATTTACAGTAATACCGTTTGGTTTAACCAATGCACCAGCAGTATTTATGAACTTGATGAACAAGGTGTTCCACCAGTACCTTGACAAGTTCGTAGTGGTGTTTATTGACGACATTCTAGTATATTCAAAAACTCCAGAAGAGCATGAAGAGCACTTGAGAATAGTCTTATAAACTCTCAGGAGAGAGAAATTATACGGGAAGCTTTCAAAGTGTGAGTTCTTTCTTGAAAAGGTTGAATTCCTTGGACATATGGTAACGGGTGACGAAATTTCAGTTAACCCAAAGAAGATAGAGGCAGTGAAGTCATGGGCTACCCCCGGTACGATAGCTGAAATCAGGAGCTTTCTCGGACTAGCAGGATACTACAGAAGATTTGTACAAGACTTCTCCAAGATTGCAGAGCCAATGACTAGGCTGACCAAGAAGGATGTAGAATTTGTCTGGACAGAAGAATGTCAAGCCGTATTCGATGAGCTGAAGAGGAGATTGACGACAGCACCAGTTTTGACATTGCCCTCAGGGACAGGTGGATTCACTATCTACAGTGATGCTTCAGGAAAAGGGTTAGGATGCGTTCTTCAACAACACGGAAAAGTAATTACCTATGCTTCAAGACAATTATGCCCTCATGAAAAGAACTACCCCACTCACGATCTAGAGTTAGCGGCAGTTATCTTTGCCCTAAAGCTGTGGAAGCACTATCTGTACGGAGAGCGTGTGGAAATCTTCACAGACCACAAAAGCTTAAAGTACGTGTTTACACAGAAGGAGCTGAATATGAGACAGAGAAGGTGGTTAGAATTGATGAAAGACTTTGATATCTCATTACAGTATCATCCAGGGAAAGCCAACGTACTCGCAGATGCCTTGAGCAGGTACCCAATGGCTATGTGTTTGACTTTGGATAGACACTTATTAGCTGATCTTGAGAGCTTGGAAATTGAGGTATTAGTTCCAGGAGCTAAAATTCAGATGTGGGGACTACAGATTCAATCAGAACTGATAGACAGAATTAGAGCGGCACAGTATGATGATGAGACTCTAAGGAATATTAGGGCACAAGTTCAGGCAGGATTGATAGATGATTTCATATTGTGGATGATGGATCCTTACGACATGGCACGAGGATGTGTGTGCCATGCGGAGAGCTGCGCGAAGAAGTTTTACAGGAGGCACACCACTCTCAGTACTCGATGCATCCCGGAGCCAACAAGATGTATCGAGATTTGAGGAAGCATGTATGGTGGTATGGTATGAAGCGCGAAGTAGCACGCTTCGTATCCCGATGTTTAGTGTGCCAACAGGTGAAAGCAGATCGACAGAGGCCAGGGGGATTGCTTCGACCTTTACCCATTCCAGAATGGAAGTGGGAGCACGTGACTATGGACTTCGTTTCAGGACTTCCTCGTTCTCCAGAAGGAAAGGACACAATTTGGGTTATCGTGGATAGGTTGACCAAATCAGCCCACTTCTTGCCTTTTAAAGTGGGTACTTCGACGGAGAGGCTAGCAGAGATATACGTACAGCAGATTGTCAGATTATATGGAGTTCCTGTGAGTATTGTCTCAGATCGGGATAGTCATTTCACTTCCCATTTTTGGAGAAGTCTGCAGTTTAGCTTGGGCACTCAGCTCAAGTTCAGTACCGCATATCACCCTCAGACAGACGGGCAGTCTGAAAGGACTATTCAGACTCTTGAAGATATGTTACGCACTTGCGTATTGGATCTCAGAGGTTCTTGGGAGGATCATCTACACTTGGTAGAGTTTGCTTACAACAACAGCTACCAGGCCAGCATTGAAATGTCACCATTCGAGGCTTTATATGGACGGAGGTGCCGTACCCCTTTATCTTGGGATGATGTTGGAGAAAGAGCCTTGTTAGGACCAGAAATGGTCGTGGATGCAGCAGAAAAGGTGAAACTTATCAGAGACAGACTACGAGTGGCGCAGGACAGACAGCGACATTGGACAGATAGTCACCGTAGACCCCTAGAGTTTCAGGTATTATTTTGATTTGTTTTGTTTGATTGTGATTGCTTTGTTTAGGTTGCATATTAAGATCGTTGTTCTAGGTTGGCGATTTGGTGTTCCTACGGATTTCTCCGACACGGGGCACGATTCATTTCGGCAGAGGAGGAAAGCTTAGTCCACGATACATCGGGCCCTTCAGTGTTCTTGCAAGGGTCGGTGCAGTGGCCTATAGACTTGACTTACCGCCTGCTCTAGATAGAGTGCATAACGTGTTCCACGTGTCACAGCTGAGACGGTACGTGGCAGATCCTAGTCACGTATTAGATCACCCGGAGATCGAAGTTGGACCGACACTCAGTTATCCTGAACAACCAGTGGAGATCTTGGATTGTAGGGAGAAGATATTGCAGAACCAGACTATTCCCTTGGTTCGTGTTGCATGGAGAAATCACTCTCCAGGAGAATCAACTTGGGAGAGAGAGGACGAAATGCGTGAGCGGTATCCATATCTCTTCGAGACTTGAGGTATAATTCATTAATTGATTGCTTGTTCTAGTGATATTTAATTAAATTTCGAGGACGAAATTCTTTTAAGAGGGTAGACTTGTCACCCTCACTTTTCGAATTAAGGGTATTTTTGTCTTTCTGTAATTAAAATATAAATAATTGCATAAAAATTAATTATGTCTAAATAATTATGATTTTAATTGATCGTTGCACCTTACCGTTGTTCGATAAATAGAGCGCTATACTAGCCCCTATCTTCCAACAGATTTCATACCTTGTCCTAGACATGCCAGACTGTTATCTTAATCCTGGTGAGACTCATAATCATGTCTTGTCGTGTTCATATAGACGCACGACATTCGTCGCAACCAATTCCATTTAAATTTAATTAAATAAAAACCAAAAATCATTCTTTGTGCAGTTTTTTCTATTATGGGGCACTTTGGTGCAAAAGTGCATTGAGGTATCCATCCCATTGGACACGACACGTGAATAAAATCTATTTCCCTCTCATTTATATTTTTCCATGATTTTTGGGAGTGTGTAATTGAACACCAACCTCCTCGAACCATAGCCTCCAAACTTTGAACCAAATGCAATCCTAGCCATTGATTGGAACCCATTTTAATCATAGTCCTTGAAATACCTACATGAGAAGCCCAATTCCAAGAGGACTTTGACCAAAGTCAACTTTTAGGTCAAACCAAACCCCCTTTATATATATAAACATATTTTCCTTACTTTTCTTTTCTTTTATATGCTGTAAACCTAATACCTAGCCGACCCTCTCCTATTCATCTCTATCCCGACCCCCCTTGAGTCGCCGTGTCCGGCCATCCCCGGTCGAAGACCGCCGGAGCCCAACCCGACGGCCTGAGCCCTCCCCGCTGAACCACTACTCACCGCCAGCACCACCACCTCCCAATGTCGTCACCCTTCCCGTCCGCTGACCGCCCGGGTTCGACGAACCGCCGACCTGTCGACCCCGCTGTACCCCGAACCCGTCGTCCCCCAAAACTTGCCACCCTCGGCCGAAGGTCTGAACGCCGACTTCCTCCACATTCGCCTGCACATCCCGGACCTCGCCATCCCCGCTGTCCACGTCGCCCTGCCTCACCTTGACTCAGCCCGGAGCCGACGAAGCCACCGACCTGCTGTCGACCTTTCCGACTGCACGAAGATGCCGTAACCTGCTGTTGACGACCTCGACATCGAACCCTTCTTTTCACGTATACAGGTTCGAACCCCTCGCATGCATATACACGTACACGTATACACGTATTCCTTGCAGTATTTCACACGTATTAACCGTAGAGTAGTTAGTATATTAAGTATGTATATACTTGCGTATATATTAGTATGTGTTAAACGTATTTTGGAACACATATATAAACGTAATTTCCGCCTAGCAGGGACGGCCGAAATAGCCTGCGGAAGATCGGGGCGTGACATGTTGGTATCAGAGCCTAGCTTCTACGCCTTTGGACTTCATTTCGAATATCTCAGTTTTGAAAGCTCGTTCGTGGGTTATGTGCACGCTCTCTCTCAATACCTCGATGGGATGTTCCAACAATAAGTCTAAATACTTTCAAAATGCATTTTGAATGATATGATTGATTGTATGATATCGTGCTGCGAGTGGCCTTTGTGCCAACCTGTGCGAACCCTTGAGAGTATTGCTAGTAGCTTGTCCGATTTTATTGACTCTAAGTTTGGTTGAATGCATCTATTCGAGGGACGCCTTGAACTTGTGCACCATCTAAGACTTAGGAAAAGGTGAAACTCGAGTGCTAAGACTTCGCTATCACTAAGCTGGTTTACGTGCTCACGCTAGAAGTGCACTTCAAAAGTGCGCACGATCCAGACTAAGCGATAGGCCAATCTCGATGCTTGTGCAAGTGAATATCCAAATAAACAAGTACAATGACTCGTGTAGGTTTGCCTCAGCCTTGTATCGTTAAATCAAAATTGATTGAAATGTACTGCTTGTCCTCAGTAAGTCTCGAAGACGAGACTTTTTCTAAGTTGGGTAGGATATAACACCCCGTTCCGTTCTAGCGGACTGCCGACTCAAACAGCAAAAGTATAATTGTCCCGACCCACTTTGCCTCAAATAAGAAGCAAAGGATATCCAGACTTATCCCTACAGGAATCTGGCTTAGGCTTTCAGAGGCTCGTTTGACGTATCGCTCTACCGAGGCGAATCATCGCTAAGGTGGGTGGCTACGGTGAACTTGTCTTTGCTTAGCCAGCACACATAAAAATATGGAATATTCATGCTAGTCGCTAGGTGATTCACCACCTGCATGCTAATAAGAATCCAACGCACCCAGCTAAGGGAATAATCCCAACTTGTATTGCTTATGCTAAGAACATGGAAATTGAAATACTGCTTATATTTAGACACTCGCATGCTAAGTCCCTTACGGTTTTATCTCTCGGCTTACCTTCGGGTCCGAGCAAACGTGTCTGCTTAGATTCCTTAGAAACGCATGCTTGTCTGCTTGTATGTTGCCTTATTTTCATCCAAACCCCGGGAGACTACTAAGTAGTCATTCCGTGCATGATTGAACCTACAAGTATCCGGGACCGTTGGGTCACCAAGCAGCCCCGAGCCAGGGGAATGCATCAAGGCAAGTTATTCACGGTATAGAAACAAGATTCAAGTATCTCGTGTACTCGTTTTCTCGTGCACTTGTATTCTCGTGTTCTAGTGCACACATGTTCTCGTGTTCTCGTGTATCCCGTAATAATTGAAAGACCTAATAATGGCATATTGCGGACAACTTGGAAACGAGGTATGGTTCCACGGACGGTCTCCGGGGCACTGGGGCCGATCCGATCCGGATGGAACTTCACGTGTGGTCCCTCGTATTCGGGTGAGTGGTTTGTAGCGCCTCTTGTACTTTCATTGCATTCTACTTGGCCTGAGACCACATCATGTGTAGTCCATCGTGTGCAGGCAAGATAGTTTGTAGCACATCGTGTACTTTCGTTGCATTCCATCTTGGCCTTGGACTACTTCATGTGCAATCTCTCGTGTTCGGGCGAAATGGTTCATAGCGCATCGTGTGCTCTCGTTGTATTCCATTCTCGTCAGGGATTAGTCCTTTATGGCTATGCCAGCGACTCATGTTCATATAGATAATTCATCCTCGCTTAGCGGCTATCCGCGTGCGAGTCATTACATTGCATCAAAGAACAACTGAGCACTCCAAATATTGTCCCGTTCAATGACTCTCGTGTTGCATATGCTATGTCTCCTGAATGCTTATACTTGCCCGTGCTTAAAGTGTTAATGTTTGCCTTGGACAGGGAAGGACAAATGGTAAGTTGGTAAGTCTCACCGTATTTTCTCTCATGTTGTACGGCGCACTGCCACACGAGTTAGGCTATTCAAATCTTGCATAAAACTGATCCTAAGGCAACTAGAAAGACAACTTAATAGTTGGTGCACGGAACCTGTATTACGTGTTTGGATTTGACGAGCGGGCGAGTAGCTTCCCCACTAGTGCATTCAATGTACTGATAATCCACCAGTTTGTATGCAGGGTGCGGGAGAACCTCGTTCGGTGCGGATGCTCCTTCGCGCGTGGTAAGGCGTGGAGATCACTCCGTAGCAGCGTTGCGTTCGGAACTGAAGCACATATATAAGACATAATGTTGTGAACTTGCCTGAACATCGCATGTACAATCATTCCATAATTGTAGCCACTTGGCATGCTTTTACTGTTTCAGAGAGAGAGGCTTGAGCGACTTAAAATCTCGGTTATACGCCGCCTGTAATACTTGTTTATATAAATAAAAGAGTTTCTTTACTTCAACTTGTGTTTCAATGCTTCCACTATATTGTCGACTCAGTGGACCTGTTACCAAATCGCTATGCGTTTATGACTCGGCTGTACTCGGATAATCTTTGCAACTTTGTGGCTTAGAACTTGTATCGCCAGCCAATGAACCACGGCCTTGCACGAGCATGGCTCACGCTCGTGCGGCATCACGCCCGAATGGGTCAAAGCGATCGTCCCGTGGGAGCGCTGACGAGGGTGATTCCAGCCTAGCGGGGACGGCCGAAATAGCCTGCGGGAGATCGGGGTGTGACACCCGCAGAGCTGAGTAACTCCACCATGACGTCCAGCCGGAGTGGATCTCGACCTGGCCACCCCAACCTCTTCTTCTTCCTCCTTTTCCCTACGCCTCACCCGGCGTCCCCGAGCGACTGTGCCGACCTCGACCCACTGTTGAACTCGCCGGGGACTCCATTGTTTCCTCCGCCTCGCCTGGGCCTGGCCGGAGTAGCATCACAGACTGCCTCCTTCCCCGACCGAGCAACTGGACCACCCTTCCTCCTTGTTGAACCTCCTCTTCCACCTCTTCCCTGTCCTCCGTCTCCCTCGCGGAGCAGATCCCCCTGGCCGGAACAGTAGCACCACTAGCAGCCATAATCATCATCATTACTACAACTCACCATCATCCCATCATCATCATCGCATCATCGTCATCTCATCATCATCGTAATCATCATCATCATCACCTCATCGTTATCTCATCATCGTCGTTATCATCATCATCCCATCATCATCATCACCTCATCGTCATCTCATCATCGTCGTCCTTACCATCATCCCATCATCATCATCACCTCATCGTCATCTCATCATCATTGTCATCACCATCATCCTATCATCATTATCGCATCATCATTATCTCATCATCGTCGTAATCATCATCATCATTACCCCATCGTCATCTCATCATCATCATCCCATCATCATCATCACCTTATCGTTATCTTATCATCGTCACCATCGTTGTCAACCTCACCGACGTCCCCATGCGCGTACCCCGAGGTACAAACCTGTCCATCTTCGTCTTTTTATGTGTGCTTGTGTATGCTATTAGTATTGCTTATTGATAGTTAGTTGATTCAGCCGCGTCGGTGAAACCAATAACTTGTGTGCGTATATGCACGCGTATAGGAATTAAAGTGATCTATATATGTATATAAATATTTGAATGTATTATATATGTAATTAAATACTATGCTAAATAGTAATTAGGACTATATATATTTAGACTGTACGATCCTTGGACACTGTGGACTGTCCCGTATTTACCCTGACCCTGTTGACTCTAAGAACAATGTTAGTGTCTGCCTTGTGTACACCGACGTACTGGCGAGACCATGTTAGTTGACTGTCTGATTATGCACGATATTTGAAGACGCGACACCAGCGTAATCCAATGCGCAAATTTATCGTGTTAGTTAACCCGTGTCACCCCTAGTATACCCCCTGAGTCCAGTGTAAATATGGTTGTGCATGTACTAGTGTAATGACTAATGATTTGATTGTATCATATTATATGTACATAGGATATTGGATTTGTTCTGTGCAACTTCTGGAGCAGGTTATTGGTACATCGCAGCTTTCTTGCCAGGCAAGTATACCTTGCCATTGTACTGTTCTTCATATTCCATATGTTGCATGCATCTTTATTTTATGTCTTTAGTTCATATATTTAACTGTTATATAAAATATGCGTCCAAGGAAACTTGGGTGCAACGACGGTGTCGTCGTGATTATTTTTATTATGTATATGTATTGACCTTGTTTATGAGACTGCCCCATTATCATGAAGCACCATTAGGTTTCATTGGCCGTGACACAGTTGTTACACGAGTTATGAGTCTCATATAGATCACGGACTTGCGTGCAGGGTTTGGCTTCCTGTACGTGTGGGCCGTGCGTTAGGAATAACTGCTGTTAGAAACTTTGCATGCTAGTAGACTTGGCAGTTATTAGAGGTATTATCGTGTCATGGATGTGACATGCTTAGAGCATGGGGTGGGGAGAACAACAAGTAAGGCATGTGGGCTCTGTTGCACTTTTCTTATGTAACCCGTACGCTCCGTCGGAGATGCACGGTCATGATGACCACTATATATTATATTATTATCAGGCGACCTCTGCCGTTCAAAAGACGACATGCTTTGTAGGCCCCTGGATCTCTAAGAGAACCATGCCAATCCTATTTTAGCCAGATAGCCCACGCGTCGGGAAAGTTGTTCTTAAATTGCATTCACTTGGATGGATAGGCAACCCCATTGGATATTTATTTCAGTACTTTATTGGCATGCTTTTATGTATCTTGTTATGTCCCTCTGAGGACCTGGCCCCTTCCAGGTGTAGCTGTTCTTGAGTATTCGTAGGAGCGCAGATCCGAACTGGTTACTTATATCGGTGAGGAGGTTTTCTCTTCGAGCCTCGTGATTATTGGTGATGTACTTATATTGTGCCTGTTGTGTTGCACTTATACATTCGAGTTGGCAGTGGATTTGTTTCCATCCGACTGTCATCTTTAGATACTTATATTGAGATCTAGTTTCATAGATATTGGTTATTTATTTATATTTGAGTTTTTTGTGGATAAGATTTAGATTATACCCTGTGACTTGTGATAGATTTATACCACTTGTGGATTTGATATTCATAATACAGCGTACGTATGCGTTATGGTGTCCATATATTAGAGTGCCATAACCATGCGGCTAGCATGCTTACGTGTCCTAGTCGTACGTATTTTGGGACTGGGGTATGACATGTTTTTAGTGGTGGCCCATACAGGTCTCGAACCTATATTGTCTCGGTTACGTTACTGTACCGAACAAGCCTGCACATAGGAATAGAGTATAGGATCTCATCCATAATTGACTTTGATTCATCTTCCTTCTATCTGTTCTATTTGAATAATTGCATCTTGCTTGATTCCTATACTTCCCTAATAGTTCCTTGAGTATAGCCTCCTCCTAGAGTATAGGAATTCCTGTTACTAGGATGATAATTAGGGTAATAATCCTACCAAGAATACAACTAGAGTATTGACACAGCACTAAGATCCGAATACCTAATGAACCCTAGCGTCCCTTATCTATAGATTGGTTTACCATTACCCCTTGATGTATGTATGAAGACTTGAGAGTAGTATAAACACTACTAGAGTTAGTTAGAAATTTAACCATAGTGTTTGACCCTAGCATGAAGGAACCAATAGAGATCCAAGATCTAACAAATGGACTAAACCTAACTTTTATAGTGGGATAATATTAGAAGTATAAACTTAGATCATTGTCTTATTATTAGTAGACAGCACCTTAGGAAGCCTAGAGGAATGTAATCAACACTTTTTCCTTGATCATACCTCGAACATAGCAACTAGCATACCACTCCCCCTTAGAAATCTATGACATTATCTAGAGTCCCTCTATTTTAATTTCATATCTTGTTCCTCTACAACCTTAATGTGGTGCCCCGTTCCCCCTATTCGGGGAGCGCGGCTAAGAAATACTAGACGGTATCGTTCGATCGGGATAGATTGAATCAAGAACTCATCCTCGTTATGGATTTGTCTCTTCGGAATTGATTTCCATATTCAGTGGACCGTGTCCCAAGGATCGGCTTAGCGGCAGAGTCATGAGGGACCTCTCCGCTGTATTCTTTTGTTGCCTAGTTTTCGCTGTCGCTTGTTGCTTTCGTGCCTTGAGTTGGTTTTCAAATTTGCTTGGATTTTCTTGAACTGTTTCGATGGATTTCATTACTTTCGTTCTTAGGAATGCACTTCAATTTCGATAACGGAAAGAGAGGAAGAAGTACTGATCAGCTGTTCGTGGCAATACAGGTGATCCAGCAGTAGGCGTCGCTCGAGCGGACTCCTAAAGCACTTCTTTCCTTCTTTCTTCCTACTACTAAAGTGAGTGACTACCAACCCGATTAGCTAGCCCTTCTTGCTAGTCTTCACATCTGAATCGTGTATTCGTGCTTGCCCCGATCAAACGATACCAAGTAAATAACTAAAAGATATCAAGATAATAAGGGAATAGACTTGGGTTAACATGCTTGTCAATGAAACTTGTGAACGGTTACTTACTTACATGCTTGCTCGTTTGAATTGTTCATCATATGCATAATTACAAGTTAGAATACATATTTCTTCTTAAATTTGTGCTATGTATAGAACTCTTCTTAAATGCCATAAACTGAACAAGAAGGCTATGCAAAAGTAAATCCTGCCCTGTACTGCCCTGCTCCTGATATGCCCTGATTTGCCTCGATTGCTAACTTAGTGTACTGCGTTGATCACGGACAACTTGTGCACAAGGTCTTAGTTCCTGCGAACGGTTGTTGGGCACCGGCACCGATCCGATCCGGACGAAACTCATGATAGTCGCCTGCTATAGGACGGAATGCCTTGGGACGTCCTGATCTATGCGTCACACGACACTCCGTACCGAGACTAGCCCGTCCATTATGGCAACGTGCCAGTGATCCCCTTGTATATTTAAACCTGTTGCAACTAACTTGTATCTTCTTGGCAGGGAAGGCATGGTAAGTAATGGCAGGTGGTTCAGACGGATAGGTAAATATCACCGAACAGTGGCGGGTTATTTCAATGATTTTTATATCATTGTCTTGCTATAAAATAAACTAAGGCAAGATAGAAACCCACAATAAATATGCATGCTTCATTAAATAACGTGTTGATTGGTATAGTTGGGTTAGCTTGCCTTCACCAGTACGTTTCGATGTACTGACCCTCGTTGAAACAGGTTCCCCGCGCTAGGAGGAGCAGGAGACAAACCCCCAATCCAGTCCAGCTGTAGGCACGCCTCGACCGTGCCAACCTTTTGAAGCATTTTAAAGAAGAAGCATTTTGAAGATAGAAGCTAGCCACCAAGCAAGTATGCAACTTCGTGGCAAAGCAGTCGTTCCGACACAAGGTCTTATATTTTGAGTTTAGTAGGGATGTAATGTATAGGACTGCTATCTCATTTTGTGTCAACACTTTTGTAAGCCCATAAAGGCAATCCTTATGACTCAGTTCAAGAGTTTGTAATATATGTTCATATTATCAATAAAAATAGGACTTTTCCATGCTTTAAATCTGTGTTCATTTAGTCTGCGTACTCTAAATATGTGCTCGCTATGCAAAAATAAAATACTTAGCCTTGTGCGGTGCGCAATCTAGGCCCGCACGGCGGTCACGCCCGGGGGACGACTATCGATTCCACGGGATCGGGGCGTGACATGTTGGTATCAGAGCACAGCTTCAAAGTTCCTTTGACTCTTGAACTGGAAAAGTTCATTAAATGATAAATCCCTGTGCAAACTCCTGAACTCGTTAAGGCCAAAATGAGATACGTTCATACAATAATTCCATAATACCTTATGATCCTGATGTAATTTACCTTCTTTCAAGGAACGACGCAAGCGCAACCATCAGCGCTAGTGCCAGGCAAGACACAGGCTCAGGAGAGCAGCTCCGGCACATCAGCTAGCTCTCGAAGCCAACGGGGCATGTCTCGATCAGATTTGCCTCAGCAGGTGATGCAAATATTAACGAAGCAACGACAGAGGGATGATGCCCACCAAGCCAAGTTCGAGAGCAATCTAGAGGCCCGACTCTCAGTCCAACAAAAGCAGGTAGATACCCTGCAGCAGCTTGTTCAGACTATGGCCTCTAACCAGTCCGCAGCGACAGCAGCGACTCCGGTGGACCAACCAATCCTTGAAGTAGAGACTCCGCTAGTGCCAAGGACGAGGGAAGTGACTGCCTTCACCTTTGGCAACTTCAAGAAAGTCTGCAATACGCCATTTAATGGGACTGAGGACCCGATCGTGGCCCTTGATTGGCTCGCCGAGCTTGAAGATCATTTTTCTCTCCTAGAAGTGCCGGAAGACAAGCGCGTCACCTGTGCCCAACTACTGCTTCGCCTCAATGCACACGACTGGTGGGACGTGCATCGACGATCTCTTCAACTTGGCCATGGAGAGGAGGCGATCGCGTGGACGACTTTTTGTGTCGCATTTGAGGAGGAGTTTATACCCCCACCTGTACGCCGTCAACGAGAAAACGATTTCGTACAACTACGGCAGGGCAACATGATGGTAAAGCAATATTCGACAGAATTCAACAAACTGGCCAAATTTGCTAGTGCTTATCTACCAGATGCAGCGAGTTGTGCCAGACGATTCGAGGGAGGGCTACGTCCTGGCATCCACGGGCACATAGTCGTTCCGCAGTATCAGACGATGAGGGAAGTCTTAAACCATGCCCTTTCGCTCGAACCGCAGTATCCTCACGTTGCTGCCGGCGTTGTGCAAACTTCCAATCACAAACGCCAAGGCAACGATAGAGGAAACAACGCTGCAAAGCGTCCAAATAATGACGGTAAACAGCGTGGAGACACCAACAAGACCTGCAACTTTTGCAGGAAGCCAGGGCATATCGAAAAAGATTGTCGTCGCAAGCTTGGGACTTGCCTCCGTTGCGGTGATCCAACCCATCAAATTAGCAGCTGTCTGCTCTCCCCACCTTAACAACAAAATCAGACACCGGCACCTCAGGAAAATCGAGCAGCGCCTCAGCAAGGGCGTAATCAAGCTCAAGGCCGGGTCTATACCATGACACGGGAAGAAGCTCTAGCTTCAGATACCGTCGTGTCAGGAACTTTGCTTTTCAATAATATACCTGCTCGTGTTCTATTTGATTCAGGTGCAACGCATAGTTTTATTTCCATAAATTTTGCCGTGGAGAACAATGTAAAAATGACTCCGTTGCACCTAGATTTAAGCGTTAGCACCCCATCTGGTACGAAAATACTTGTCTGTTCAGCATGCCTAGGCGGTTATATCTGTATTGGGGAGAGGAAGCTGTCACTTGATGTTTTAGTTCTTGATGTGCGGGACTACGATATCATTTTGGGAATGGATTAGCTCGGCGCGTGCGCGGCAACTATAGAGTGTGCAGAGAAACGAGTAGTTTTCCGTCTGCCCGGAGAAGCCGAGTTCTGTTACACTAGTAGTCCAGCGACAGATGCGACCAGGGCCTGCATGGTGATTTCGGCAAATTCTGCTTGGCGAATGCTCTACACAGGCTGCGAGGGATTTCTAGCGTCGGTTCGGGACACACGATAGGACTACGCAAACGTTAAGTCTACTTCCGTTGAGGCAGAGTTCCCCGATGTGTTTTCGAGCGAACTACCCGGCATGCCGCCCGACTGAGAGATTGAATTCACCATCGATACATTTCCAAACACGCAGCCAATCTCCAAGCCTCCGTACAGAATGGCCTGTCACGACCCGCACCCGGTTTAGGGGCACGAGTGCGTGGGTACGTCCAGCCTACGCCGCAGCATCGGCGGTAGAACGCTGTCTAGGTATTGATACTATCTAACTAATGTCGCGCAATTATCCAATCTCCATTAGGAGGCACGGATGACACAAATAGATGAACATATACTCAATCACAGAATTTCAGCACGATAAGATTTCGAAACAGAAATTTAAATTAAACACATCACAAGTCCACAAGAAATAACTTAACTTAACAATATCCAAGAATCATCAAAATGCCGGAGACAAATCCGGTACCAAATAGACTGTTAAAAGAACTAACTAAAAATAGTATTTTCCAGCTAGACCTCCTGGAATCACAACTACTATCAAGTCTGCAGCTACTCACCATATGGTCCATAAAGTGTCGGACAGCGGTCCTCTAAGGCATAGTCTGGAAAAATATTTCCAGTCAGGAAGGAGCAAAGTAACACTCTCAAATAACAGTTCCATTAATTGATAATGTCTATAATACAATAAAACATGTCATGCTAGCTACTGAGAAGACAGTGAAATAAATGCAATGGTAATTTAAGAGAGACAGGCAATGTAAAGAGACAGGCAATAGGCAATATGATACAGTCAGTGCATGTATAAAAATGGAAGAACAAGGTACAGTATCATATACGGGTGATGTAGTATATGATTAAAGATAGAGAACTGTAATCTATTCTAGGTGTTTGAAATAGTAGTTTCAAAATGTGATCGGCTTGGGAACATGTACGGTAGCTACAGGGCCTGGCTAATCATGGGTGGAGAGCATGATTAACACTTACAATTTTATATACTACAATAAGAGGTTATGATCACATTTCTTACTATCTACTTCCCCGCCCCCAACTGGTACTGTGGATCCAACCATGACACGTCACGATACACGAGCAAGTCAAGTCTATCATGTACGAGGTCTAATATACATGTCGTGTACAATGTCAATACGATAATCAAGATAACATCTCATGACTGCAGATCTAAGCTATACCAGTTCGTGTAACACAGTGTCAAAGATTCAGTTGTAACATTTCAAGATCATTGAACTTATAGCAATTATCAAGAATTGGAAATTATCAGAGAATGTACTTGCCTTGGTCCTTAGCTGGTATTTATGGATGTCCTGTTCCAGAGTACCCCCTGGGTAATCCAACAGTCCTATAAACACATCACAATATGACATTTGCATCAGAAGCTATCCTAACACACAATCTATAAACACTGGCCTCAGGGCCATGTCAGACAGGGCACTAGTCAACTAGGGTCATCTAGTAGGACTACATATTTAAATAAACATCTTATTAATTAATTACATATAATTTCCATCAATATCAATAATAGATATATGTATAACTATATACTTTTAAAAAATAATACTTGTATATAAACATAATAAAATAATACTTATTCAGAGGCATTTAATTATACATGCTTAGTAATTAATTCTACATACTATAATTTACAATTAAATATAATAAAACCAATAATATACATATACATATTTGATACATATTTCTATATGAAAATACAGTACAATATTCAAATTATATATAGCATTTAAATAAATATATACAAATTTACATATTAAGAATATACTAATGCTTATACAAAATATACATTTTAAGAATATACTAATTACTTATACAAAATATATGTTAAATTATATATACACATTAACATACACATTTTATTATATATACATTAACATATATATATTAAGTAATATTTATACTAAATGTTTGTATTCATATATACCAATATATATATATAACAAACATATACTAAGTATATAGAGATATATATATAAATTGATTTAAAAAATATACATATACGTATACTCATAATTATATACAATACATATACTATTAAACATTAAATTAAATACATATTTATACCATTTATTCAAATACATACAAATACCTTACATTAATACAAATACATATACTAAAGTATACATATACATATACTAATTATAATAAAATATACAAAATATATATATAAAATGCATCAATATACATATACAAAATATGTACTTATACATATATATTAATACATACATTTACAAAATATGTATACATATATACATTATAGTGAAAACACCCACAATACATATACAAGGTATTTATATATATACCATACTAATATATATTAAACATTAATTCAATTTTCATAATTACATATACATGCTAATGTATCCATCTACTTATGCAAAATTCCTACACATACATATACATATGATATATATATACTCATGTATATACATACGTATATATATACATATATATATATATATATATATATATATATATATATATATATATATATATATATATATATAAAGAGAAGGAAAAGGGAGAAGAAGGAGGAGGACTCACTGTTGGTCGCCGGAGTTGGCCGGGATTCAGTCGGAGCGGGGTCGTCTTGCTCGCCGGCCGGAGGAAATGGTTGATGGTGGGAGTTTGGGAGCACAGCAGCGGCGAGGGGAGTTGTCGCCGGGCTGATCTGCAGAGGGAGCGGGTCTCGGCCGGGCAGCAGCGGGCTGCGGGGACTCGGCCGCCGAGGGATCGGGGCTGGAGCACAGGGAGAGGTCGGATGGGGGGAGTGGCAGCCGGGGTAGCGGGGATGTGCAGCGCCGCCGGCGCCGGAGTACAGCCGGAGGGGACAGCGGGGTCGGCTCGGGGTCTTGGTTGGTGGTGGTGGTGGTGAATGGTGATGGTGGTGGATGGTGGTGGTAGGAGTTTGGCCGCCGGTCGGATGGTGAAGATGGAGGGATAGGAGGAGGAGGAGCAGCCACAGCGCCGGTTCAGGAGGAGGATGGCCGGACTGCACACAGCAGGGGCTGTCGCAGCGGTGAAGCTGGGCCGCCCGGAGTTGGGCAGGAGGCAGCCGCCGGATCTTGTAGGAACAGTGTTCCCCCCCCCCAAAATGAATTTGAATTCAAAATGGATTCAAAAAAAACTAAAATAAAGAAGAAGAAGAAGAAGAAGAAGAAGAAGGAAAGGAAGAGAAGGAGAAAGAAAAGAGAAGAAGAAAGGAGAAGGAGAAGAATTACAACGTAGGAGAGAGGGAGGAGACTTGTGAGGGGGTGGGGTTTTCTAGGTTGCCTAGGGATTAGGGTTTGAGGGTGACATGATATTAAATAGGATGAGAGAGGGTGTGATGTAGGGTGAGGATTTGACCCACTTAAATGAGTGGTCTAGATTAAATCATGAGGAGAATTAATTCATGAAAAAAATGAGGGTTTTTAATTAAAAAATTTAATAGGCTCCCTCATTGGTTTAAAAATAATTGGGTGTTGGCACAAAATGCCAACTTGCAATTTAACCCCCTTAATTTGGGAAATTGCACAAACACATGAAATGACGAAAATTTGGCGGGCGATTCGGGGTCCGATGTTTTGTAGGGTCAGGGGACGCTGTAAGATGGGTACGGGCTCAATTTGCAGGGCACTGGAATTAATTAGGGATTTTAAAATCAGATAAAATAGTATCCTCAAATTAAATAGAAATAAATGCAAGTTGTGTTCAACAATTAATTAGGAGTACATGGAGCCAAAATCAGGTCAGGTCATCAATACCAATAATGAAGAAGACTCAGAACAGAATATTTCCCTAATTTGGGCCGCACGAAAAATAGGTCAAGATGGCCTCCAATTTTCGATTGGAACGCACAACGATACAAAAAATAGGAATTTAAAAAAAACGTCCGCGACGCTTTTTGTGCGACTAGAAATAATGCACAAAGAGCATAATTTTGAGTTGCAAAAATAGCAGAATTGAAGGCGGGCATGTCTAGGGCAAGATTATGAAATTTGTTGGAAGACAAAAGTCTGGATAGTGCTCCAAATATCGAAGCAAAGGCAATGCGCAAAATATTAAATAAAATACAGTAATTAATAAAAATCACCAAAAATTAAATTATAAATAAAACAATTAATTACATAATTCCACAATTCCTGACAGGTGTTCGTATACTGGCTTCTAGGTCAGTCTGCTAGCTAAAAATAAATAAGCACTACATCTAATACTATATTTAATTACTCATCACACATAATTATTTAAATCAAATACACTATCATGCAGTTAATTAATTATAACTACAATAATATTAAATATTGTAAAAATTTGAAAATACCCCTGTTTTTGGAATGTGGTAGTGACATGGCCCCTGCAGAGCTGAAGGAATTAAAATGTCAACTTTAAGAATTACTTGATCGTGGGTTCATTCGTCCGAGCGTGTCTCCTTGGGGCACACCTGTGCTCTTTGTGAAGATGAAGGATGGAACTCTACGTCTCTGCATTGACTACAGGGAATTGAACAAAGTCACAATCAGAAACAAATATCCTCTGCCACGGATAGATGACTTATTCGATCAGCTACAAGGGGCAGTAGTGTTTTCTAAGGTCAATCTTCGCTCAGGTTACCACCAGCTGAAGATTAAGCCGGAAGACGTGCCAAAGACTGCTTTTCGAACCCGGTACGGACATTACGAGTTTTCAGTAATGCCGTTGGACCGATGAATGCACCTGCTGCATTCATCTCACGCCCCAGTCCCAAAATACGTAGGACTAGGAATACGTAACACGCCAGCCGTATGTATACGAACTCCAATATATGGAAACCATATACACACGTATGCTGTACATGAATATCCAATCCACAGTGGTAAATATATGTCACAACAAGTCACACGCAGTTCTATATCTTATCTACAGCACAAATAATAGAAGAATGGAAATCAATAAATGAATATCAAAGAAGTAGTCTCAAATAGTAATCTCAAAGTGCAATAGTCGGGTGGAGACAAATCCACTGCAATTCGACTATAATAAACTACTAAAGAGAGAAGAGAATAAACTCTAATATAAGAATAAATGTCTAGAAAAGAATAGCAACTAAAATCTCTAAACAGCTGCAATGAATCACATATAATCAGAAGGTAAGATCTCCTCAGGCTGATAGGTAGCATCAGGTCCAGGTCCATACTCCTGCGGATACTCCTGCTCACCTATATCTGGAAGGGACCAGGTCCTCAGAGGGACGTAACAAGATACAAAAAGCATATGCCAATAAAGTACTGAAAATAAACATCCATTGGGTTCGCCTAACCATCTATGTGAATGCAGTTAAGAACACCTTTCCCCACAAGTGAGCTATCTGGCTGAAAACTAGGATTTGGCATGGTTCTCTTTTGGAGATCTAGGGGCCTAAAAGGCACGTCGTCTTTTGAACGCCGATGGCCCGCCTGATAGTACATAATATATAGTGGTCATCATGACCCGTATCTCCAGCGGAGAATCTGGGCGTACAGGAGAAAAAGTGTAAAGGAGCTCAAATGCGGTACTTGTTGTTCTCCCCACCCAATGCTCTAAGCATTTCATGTCCATGACACGATAAACCTCTAATAACTGCCAGGTCTACTAGCATGCAAAGTTTCTATTGGCAGTTATCCCTATCCGTCGCACGACCTATACGTACCGGGGGCCAGCCGAGTACGCAAGTCCGTGTCCTACATGTGACTCACACTCGTGTAAGAATAGTGTCATGGCCAAAAAAACATAAATGCCTCATGAAAATGGGGTAGTCTCATAAAGTAGGTCCAATGCATATACATAAATAAAAATATAGTACGACGACACCGTCGTTGCACCCAAGTTTCCTTGGACGCGCAGTTTATATAGCAGTTAAAATAAATGAACTAGATAAATAGAAAATAAACATGCATGCCTCATATGGAATATAAATACAGTACAATGGCAAGGTATACTTGCCTGGCAAGAAATCTGTAAAGTGTACGCGCCCAAATGTCAAGGACACTGAACCTGGAACTAAGGACTCCGAACAAATATCTCCGGATGCTGAAATAAACATCACCAACATTTCCGAAATGAGCAAAATAGCTAAAAAGCACATCCCTTTCGTCCAATTTGGACACAAGGGCAAAACGATAATTTCGGGTAAAAGTGGGGTCCACATGTGGCCCACTTTGCACCAAAAAGTGTGCCAAGGGTAACAGTCTCTAAATGGGACAAACTATAGGTCAAACAAATCTAGATGTCAATACGAACCCAACGGTATGTCCAAATGTGGATTCCGATGAGCCAAACTCTAATTTGTCCAAAAAGTCAACTGTGGGGCCCGCCAATTGGCAATTTGGTCAACCGTCTCAAAATCGCGTGAAATTTGGGTCACAGGACCAGCGCGTTACCACGAGTCCAGTGGCGCAAGTTTCGTCGCAATCTGACAAGCGTGCACAAAATACGTGCGAGTTCCACAAAAGTTGCGATACGAAATGTGTCCGCGGATACGGCCTGATTTCGGCGCGTACACGCGTCCGAATCAGTCCCCACGAATTTTCACGTGTCCGGTTATGCTGCGTGCACCATTCGGTACACTTGGCACACGGCGGGGCGGTCCCGTTTGGCGGGGCGCGCTCCATTTTACAACTTTTGGAAAACTGGAAAAAGTGGGTGCGCGCAGTTTTGTGACGAATATAACTATGTCCACAGCAACTATTAGCCTAGAGTTATTTTACAAAAATTAAACTAGGTCAGGTATTCTACAGGTATCAAAAAGAATCACCGAATTCGGATCTCTGTGGTGGGAGATACGAACTCGGCAATATGGGTGGTCATTCTGGAATTCTGCGATTCCAGAATTCTGTCTGTCCGTCCATTTTGGACGCTGATTTACACCTAGGGGCACACGTTTTCTGAGGTTTGCTATAAAACGAATATTGGAGAGGGTTAAGGGATGATCATACCTATGAAAACGGAACAGCGTTTGGTCCAGCGAGTCGACGGAAAATCACGTCGGAGCGAAGGTGCCTCGAGTGGGAAACTGCAGGATGCGAGGTCGGCGTCGACGGGATGGTTGGATGGCTTGGGGGCTTCTCTGGCTGCGGTGACGGCTATAGATGGGAAGAGGAAGTCTGGGAATTTAGGTTAGGGTTTTTGGGATGAGAAACTATATATATATATATTATATATTAAGAGAGAGGGGGAAGTGGGTGGTCCGCGGGTTGAAACAAGGCTGAAGGTAGCGGGTTCCTATTGCAAGTGGGCGGACTCACTCAGCTAGTTGCTACAACTTTGCAAGCGCCCACAGCAACTATTGATGAGGGCTAGCATTGTTATCATTGCTATTATTATATTATTATTAGTTAATATTAAATTCTTATTTTCTTTTCTTTTCCTTTCTTTCTTTAAATATATATATATACATATATATATTTGTATATGTATATATATATATATATATATATTCACACATAAGAAAATTTATAGATTAGGGTATTGCACATCGTTAGGCTAGCAACAGCTCAAGGGGTCTCCTACATGGAATAAATTTCGAAAAATTCCTGAAGGTCCCATAAGTCATCTAAGTGCCCGAACACCTAACATAAAAATTATTAAAAATATATTTCTCCTATTTAGACCTAATTACTATAATTTAATTAATAATTAATAAATAAAAGGTATATACAATTTTCTAGGAAGGAAGTTTTACATTCTACCCAACTTGTAAAAATTTCGTCCTCGAAATTAAAATTAAGCCACGATAGAATGCAAGGATGGTATAAGATATAATTTAACAATGTAAATTCATACCTTGGTCTGCGAATAGGTTCGGAAAATGCTTGCGCATGTCGTCCTCGCGCTCCCAAGTTGATTCTCCTGGCGCGCCATGCCTCCATGCTACGCGAACCAAGGGAATAGACTGGTTCCTCAATACCTTCTCTCGACGATCAAGGATTCCCACGGGTTGCTCTTGGTATGACAAGCTCGGCCCAATGGTGATCTCTGAATGGTCGAGAACATGACTGCTGTCTGCCACATATCGCCTGAGCTGCGACACATGGAATACGTCATGTACTCCCTCCAGTGAAGGTGGTAGCGCAAGTCGATATGCCACCTCTCCAACTCTCTCGAGCACGTCAAATGGTCCAATATACCTTGGACTCAACTTGCCGCGCCCTCCGAATCGGATGGTGCCTCTGGTCGGTGATATCCTCAAGAAGACGTGATCGCCCTCTTTGAACTCCAAGGGACGACGATGAAGGTCTGCCCACTGCTTCTGCCTGTCTTGCGCTGCTCGCAAGTGTCCCTGAATCTTCTTGACTGTCTCTACGGTGTTGACCACCAACTCGGGTCCCAGAATCTGACGTTCTCCCACGTCACTCCAACACACAGGAGACCTATATTTTCTTCCATACAATGCTTCAAACGGAGCCATCTGAATACTCGCTTGATAGCTATTGTTGTAAGAAAACTCTACAAGATGTAGGTGGTCCTCCCATGATCCTCCGAAGTCTAACATGCAAGCCCTCAACATGTCTTCCAAGGTCTGAATAGTACGCTCCGACTGCCCATCTGTCTGTGGGTGGTAAGATGTACTGAACTTCAGACGAGTACCAAGACTCTCTTGCATGCTCCTCCAAAAGTGCGATGTGAAGCGCGAATCTCTGTCCGATACAATGCTGACTGGTATACCGTGCAATCTCACGATCTGCCTCATATATAAATCAGCTAAAGCTTCTGTAGACTAACCCACTCTAAAAGGTATGAAATGGGCTGATTTGGTGAGTCGGTCCACTATTACCCACACTATATCTCTCCCACTTGGACTCTTGGGAAAACCCGTGACGAAGTCCATAGTGATGTGCTCCCACTTCCACTCTGGGATCGGAAGTGGTTGCAATAATCCTGCTGTCCTCTGGTGCTTCGCCTTCACTTGTTGACATACCAGACATTTAGTGTCACGCCCCAGTCCCAAAATCTATGAGACCGGACACGTGGCAATGGCCAGCTGGTACGACTTCGTAGGGCTTTCCAATTTAATGGACCCGACGAAGTGCACTTATGCTGTCCATGGTCAAGTGATCCAAGTAATAATCTATTGCTAATATACAACAACTAAATCTAGATCTCAATCCAGGATAAGTAATCTCAAGAAAGAACGATACGCATCATCAGTCTGCAGCCCAATAATACATCCGTTCGAATAGACCAGAAGAACAATATAGGTCTATAAACACTAGGCTATATAAGCAGAATAAAATGGAAAGTAATACAAGACTGAAATAGCTGGAAATGTAAATATACCTACAATAATGTCCACCCTCTAATAGATCAAGTATCCTGCAACTGCACAAACAACTTGGAAGGGTTCCAGGTCCTCAGAGGGACGTAACAAGATACAAAAAAATATATGCCAAAAAGTAAATACTGAATAATAAAAGGGGGGGTGACCTAACCATCTAAGTGAATGCAATTTGAGGACAACTTAGTACGTATGGATAGTGTGTAGGCTAGACATATGCTGACGTAATTCACCAATCGTGACAACCGGCTAGTGTATGCCACATATGCCCCCTATAACACGGGCACCTGATAACGTCCATCTCCGAGGAGCATGGTATCTGAAATAGTATAACGTCCAACGTTCTTTAGAGTGTGGTATCTGCAATATGAAACAAGTAACGTCCAACACTCTAGAGAACGTGGTATCTGCAATATATATACGTCCGTATCACTCCGTCGAGTGCGGTATCTGTATAGAAGGTGTGGGTGTCCCATGCGCCTACTAGTCGTCCTTTCCGCCCCATGATCTAAGCATGTTGTATCCACAACACGCTTCCGCTACTACGCCGGGGCGTCGTAACTCTGGCTCATAGTCAACGTTAGCGCAAGGGTCCATCCCTACAACCAAACAAGGACAGGGATAGGACCATTGTACCACGCTAGTCTATGATCCACCTACTAATAACTGCTAAGTCTTCTATCATGCATCACTAATAGCAGTTATTCCCTATCCGTCGCACGCCTACACGTACAGGTGGCCAACCACATACGCAGGACCGTGCCCTACATGAGACTCACAACATGTGTACGAGATGTGTCAAGGCCTGGGAGTCATACCAATAACTCCACAACTTTAGGTGGGTCTACTAGACACTAAGTCAGACACAAGTCCTAACGTCAACGCATTCGTTGACTGCACCCAAGTTTCTCTCAGACGCACACAGTTATAATATCTAAAACAATGAACAGGTAGCTAAAATACAGAAAATTAAATAGTATAACAAGGCAAGGTATACTTGCCTGCACGAGGCTGCTGATGACGGGGTCCCAGTACCGCGTCCAAGTCCTCGGGTCCCGCAATACCTAGAGATATATACAACCCAAAATTAATAATCTATTCCACGTCAAGCAGGGATGCGACACACATCCACACCTAAACTCAGTCTCAGTCTCTACTCTCAGGGACAATACACTAGGGGGTTGACCACAGTTGACTATCGGTACACTGGTCAAATCAACTAATCATCAGTACTATATCATCAAGCCATCCTCAAAACACAGTTTGTGATTTTAATTTCTTCGTTTAAATATCGTTGTTACCAATCACCAGGTGCCTCCCTAAGTTAATCACCTTAAATTTCCAGTTCTAAATTTACCGATCACACTAGTCCTCAATCAGTCATTCATCTACTATCCTTACTACTCATACATTTAAATTGAGCATTTACACTACACATAAATCCTTCATCAATTTAATTCTCATTAAATAAGTTAGCATTTACCACCACAAAATATATCCCGATCCTTTATTTAACGATAAAAACCTAAATCTCCATAAGCCGATATCCAAAATAAATTAATTTAATTCATGTTGAAGACAAACCCTAACCTACATTCCTATCAATAGATACCTCCAAAACATCAAGGTGTATATACTCAAATGTAATAATCCTAAGATTTTCCATGCATCTATAAACCCTACTCTCAAAGTCCAGCCTCTTAAACCCTAATCACCCATTAACAACTATACAATACTAAAACAACACAACACTAATCTAACACAACTCTAGCAAAAACACAACACCATACATAACACTAATCCTAACAATACATCACATTATAATAAATCAATATTGAAGGGGAAGAGTCGATACCTCGACGAGGCTCGCTGGTCGGAGTTGATGGCCGGAGTAGGGTGGTGCTCGGTGGCAGGGAACGCCGAGGGTGGTGGTGTTGATGGTGGAATCTAATGGTGATGAAGGAAGCTGGACAGGGAGGAGGCCGGAGTCAAGGGCGGTCAGTCGCCGGAGTGCGGGGGGAGAATCAGTGCTGGAGCGGCGGAGTCGTTCATGCACAGTCGCCGGAACGGTGAAGTCTGTACAGTCCGATCGGAGAGACAGCCGCGGGGGAAGTCGTTCAGTGGCCGGGCTACTGTGGATCCGCCGCGGGGGAGAGGTACAGCCTGTCGGGCTGCTCAGCCGGTCGGGCTGCTGTAGAGCCGCCGCGGGGGAGAGTGGTATTCTGCACCGCATCGTCGGAGCTACGCGGGGATGCGGGGTGCACAGGCCGGGCTGCTCCGTCAGTCGCGGGGAGAGTGGTCTGCACAGTTGGGGTCGAGACGGTGCACCGGAGCTACGCGGGTGCGATGCTGTCAGTGCACGGCTGGAGCTCGCGTGGTACGACGCTGTCAGTGCACGGTCGGAGCTCGCGTGGTGCGACGCTGTCAGTGCACGGCCGGAGCTCGCGTGCAGCAGGCCGGATGGAGGAGTCTGAGCCGGAGTAGCCGTGCACTCGCCGGAGCCGCCGGGGCGTCGCTGTGCACTGGCCGGATGGGTTCAGTCGGCCAGGCCGGACTGCTCCTCCACCAAGAAGAAGAAAGTAAGAAGAAGAAGAAAGTAATGAAGGAGGAAGAAGAATGTAAGAAGAAGAAAGAAATAGGAGGAGAAGTTGGCTGGTAGTATTAGGAAGAGAGAGGAGAGAGAGAGAGGGGGTGGAGTTTCCCAAATGTAGGGATTAGGGCCGGCCTTGGGGTTTGTGAGGGTGAGGGTGAGGTGATGTGATGTTTTATAGGGGAGGGGTGAATGGATGGAGGGTGTAGATTAGCCTATTCAAAATGGAGGGCTTAGATATGTCATGAAGAAAATAATTTCTTCATGAGGAGTGGTGTAGAGATGAGTGTAAGTTGGACCCAATTTTGTGACCTCTCCATTTGGTTTCGGCCAATAGGGTGAGGGCACCTAAAATCACTAAATTGCAACTTAGCCCCTTAAATTCGGGAAATTGCACGAACACATAAAATGATGCAAAAATAGTGGAGAAAATTGTGTTTAGTAATTTTTATGGTGCGAGGGTGTTGTGCGTGAGGCACGGGTTTAATTAAATGGGCATTGGAATTAATTAAGGATTAAAATAGGATTAGGAAAAATGGGTATCCCCGATTTAAATAGAAATAAAGTGTCCCGCGATTTTAAATTAAATGGGGGCACTCGGAGTAAAAATTTGGAAATGACACAAAGATAAAAAATAGTGGGGATTTGGAGTCAGTCTTGGACCCTTTAGTTGGTCCGGCTCAACGGGTTAAGTTGGTATCTCAAAATTTAGGGTAACGACACAGGTGTCCGACACGGAATTTAATTATGGGATTTCGGTTACAGAAAATTGTGCAATTAATTTAGAGCACACGGAAAATGATTTTGAGTGGCGAAAAAGTCCAGTGCCTAATTTGGCGAGTCAAGTCAGAAGTACAATGATCCGATGGAATTTATGGGCTGATATTGGGCTCCGAATAATTTTAGAAATGATAGGGCGTGCCAAGGATTTAATTAAATAAAAATAATAACAACTCAACTCTACTCTAAACCTCAACATCTGATGCTAAATCAAAAAAATTTCCAAATCCAAATCTGACTATCTATAGAATTAGTCGAGGGGTTTTACATTTAGCTACAAAGCGAGCTATCTCTCTCTTCATCCCATGCCACCAAAAATGCTGTCGTAAGTCACGATACATCTTGGTACCTCCAGGATGAATAGAATAGATCGAACTATGAGCCTCTGTCATCAGCTCCTGTCGAATCTCTCCATTTTGAACATAAAGACGATCACCACATCGTAATGTTCCATCCTCATGAATGCGCAATCCGGTCTGCTCTCCGGCCTCTGTTCTTTCCTTTAGACTCCTGAATCTGGCATCTGTAGGCAAATCTGCCTTAATCCTCTCTACCAATGATGATTGAACTTGTAAGTTGACTAGTGTCCCCTCTGCTCCGGGTACTATCACTTCAATGCCAAGCTCTTGCAAGTCCTCCAAAAGTTCCCTCTGTGCTGTCAAGAAGTAAGCTGCTGGCTTCCGGCTTAACGCATCTGCTACCACGTTAGCCTTGCCTGGATGATAATGTAGCTTTATCTCGAAATCTTTCATCAACTCGAGCCATCGACGTTGCCTCATATTTAACTCCTTCTGCGTGAAGACGTACTTGAGACTTTTGTGGTCCGTATAGATTTCCACTCATTCCCCATATAAGTAATGTCTCCATAGCTTCAGAGCAAATACAACGGCTGCAAGTTCCAAGTCATGAGTCGGATAATTCTTCTCATGTACTCGTAACTGCCTAGATGCATATGCAATCACCTTGCCATGCTACATCAATACGCATCCTAAAACTTTTCCTGATGCGTCACTGTAGATCACGTAACCTCCTGATCCTGACAAAATCGCTAATACTGGTGCTGTAGTCAGTCGCTTCTTCAACTCTTCAAAGGATGCTTGACATTCGTCAGTCCATATAAATTCTTGATCCTTACAAGTCAGACGAGTCATAGGTGCCGCTATCCTTGAGAAGTTTTCCACGAACCGTCGGTAATATCCCGCAAGTCCAAGGAAACTCCTCACCTCTGCTGCTGATTTCAGAACAGGCCACGTCTCAACTGCTGAGATCTTCTCTGGATCAACAGAAATACCATCTCCTGTCACAACATGTCCAAGAAATGAAATTTTGTCCAAGAAGAACTCACATTTGCTGAGTTTAGCATATAACTGCTCTCTCCTCAAAGTCTCTAGAACAATCCGCAGGTGCTCCTCGTGCTCCTCGTGGCTCTTCGAATAGACAAGTATATCATCTATGAAGACGACCACGAACTGGTCCAAGTACTGGTGGAAGACTCGATTCATCAAGTCCATGAAGATCGCTGGAGCATTGATCAATCCAAATGGCATGACCAAAAACTCGTAGTGTAGATATCTTGTTCTGAATGCGGTCTTCGGAATGTCCTGCTTCCGTACCTTCACTTGGTGATACCCCGATCTCAAATCTATCTTCGAGAATACCTTAGCTCCACTGAGTTGATCAAACAGGTCATCAATGCGTGGCAATGGATATTTGTTTTTCACTGTCACTGCATTCAAGGCTCTGTAGTCAATGCACATACGCACTGACCCATCCTTCTTGGGTACAAACAACATTGGTGCTCCCCAGGGTAATGCACTCGGTCGGATGAAACCTTTCTCCTCTAGCTCTTTTAACTGTGCCTTCAGCTCGTCCATCTCCTTCTTCGCCAGTCTGTAAATATGCGATGCTATAGGTGCTGATCCGGGTGCTAGTTTAATTAAAAACTCTACGTCTCTGTCTGGGGGTAGTCCTGGCAAATCTTCTGGAAAGACGTCTAGAAATTCTGAAATAATAGGGTGATAGACAACATCGTCCATTGCGAGCTACATACCATCAAGGATTTCTGTGGATCCTCGGGTAAACTCAAGTTCAGGCTGGCCTGGTACCTTAAAAAGAATGCTTCCTCCAAAGCAATCGAAGAAAGCGTGGTTCTTGCTCAGCCAGTCCATTCTAAGCACAATATCAAAAGACGGCATAGGAAGGACTAAGAGTTGGGCATTCATCTCCCTGCCACGAATCACTATAGGACCCGTTCTACAAACTCGACTAACTGGTACAACTCCTCCTCCGATAAGTATTCTAACACAACTAGATAATGGTGTAGAAGCAATAGTGTGTTTGGCAATAAAACTAGATGATATGAATGAGTGGGTGGCTCCCGTATCAAATAATGTCACAGCAGGAAAAGTAAAAGCAAGGGTAATACCTGCTATGACATCCACCTCATGATCCAGGTCATCTACCTCCAATACAAAAGCTCTCCCGTTCCTCTGTGGCTGTCCATGTCCGATCCTCATATACTGCTCCTCCTGAGTGGGTAGCGGGGGTCCTCTCTGAACTCCTCCTGCTGCTGGGGGACGGGGTGCTCCCGGTCCGGTCATCTGTTGGGCTGGCTTCGGTGCTGGAAGCGCTAGTCTCTGAACTGGTGGTGGGAGTGTCGATGTCTGCATTGGGCAGTCTCTCGCCATGTGTTGTCCGGAGCCACATCTCATACACTGACCCAAGCGAGTCCGACAATCCCTCGAAATATGTCCGATCTTCCCACAATAATTACATTAGGGTTTTTCCGGAATCCGGTACGGTCCTGCTCGGTGTTGCTGATGCTGTTGTGCCAAAGGACGTCTGATAGGTCCTCCCTGTGGTGTCCTGGCTGGTCCCTGCTGTATCCTTGTTGTTCCTTGTTGTGTCCTCAGCTGACCTCCTCTTCCTCTGCTAATGGTTTCCTAAAATCTGGCCTCTGTCAGTAGTTCAGCATAAGAGACTCGGGACTGCAAGCTTGTATAATGTTGAAGCTCCTGGGTCAGTCCTCGATGAAATCTCTTAGCCTTAGCCAAGTCATCTGGTATCAAAGCAGCGCCATATTTGCTGAGTCGACTAAACTCGGCATCATACTCGTCCACTGTTCTGTTCCCCTGCTCTAAGTGAAGAAACTGATCATACAAGGTGTCCCTGACAGTGTCCGGAAAGTACTTTCCCTCAAAGAACTCCAAGAACTGCTCCCAAGTCTGGTAAGTACCCAACTGGCGCTCCATGGATTCCCACCAGTGATGGGCATTACCATCTAGAAGCGTCCGTACACCCGTCATCCATAGGTCCGTGGGTAACTGCGATGCCTCCAGTAGCTTCTGTGTGTGAGTGATCCAGCTGGTGGTCTCCTCCGGGCTCTCAGTGCCCTTGTACTACCTTGCACCCATCTGAACAAAATCCTTTACTGACCCAACCTTAGCTCGAGGTACTGGAGCTAGTGTTTGGGCTGGTACAGTAGCATGTGCAGCCATCCTCTCCAGTGCTGCCAAAAATTCTTGCCTCTGCTCGACTGCCTGCTGCCTCTGCTCGGCTTCCTGCTGCCTCTGTTCCTGTATCATCATATGAAAGAATTGGAACATCTGCGCTTGGCCATCTTGCGGTACTGAGGCAGGTGGAAGGTTCCCAATAGGTGAAGCGGAAAGGTCAGATGGAACTGGGGTATGAGTCTGTCCATCTGGCCCCGGAAGCCTAGGAATCGTTGGGGTCCCTCCTTGAGTCTGACCATTGACTCCAGAAGTTGCATCACCATCGACGGCAGTACGTCCATTCTGCAAATCCATCTCTCTGCAGTTGACGTACGAAACGATTAGAAAAAGTACAGGAATCAAACAGGATGCAAGTATTAAATAGGAAGGATAAATTTCAATCAAGCGTGGATGAGATCCTTATACTCTATTCCTATATGCAGGCTTGTTCGGTACAGTTACGTAACCGAGACAATATATTCTTGACCTGCATGGGCCACCAAAAAAACATGTTACGCCCCAGTCCCAAAATACGTAGGACTAGGAATACGTAACACGCCAGCCGTATGTATACGAACTCCAATATATGAAAACCATATACACACGTACGCTGTACATGAATATCCAATCCACAGTGGTAAATATATGTCATAACAAGTCACACGCAGTTCTATATCTCATCCACAGCACAAATAATAGAAGAATGAAAATCAATAAATGAATATCAAAGAAGTAGTCTCAAATAGTAATCTCAAAGTGCAATAGTCGGGTGGAGACAAATCCACTGCAATTCGACTATAATAAACTACTAAAGAGAGAAGAGAATAAACTCTAATATAAGAATAAATGTCTAGAAAAGAATAGCAACTAAAATCTCTAAACAGCTGCAATGAATCACATATAATCAGAAGGTAAGATCTCCTCAGGCTCATAGGTAGCATCAGGTCCAGGTCCATACTCCTGCGGATACTCCTGCTCACCTATATCTGGAAGGGACCAGGTCCTCAGAGGGACGTAACAAGATACAAAAAGTACATGCCAATAAAGTACTGAAAATAAACATCCATTGGGGTCGCCTAACCATCTATGTGAATGCAGTTAAGAACACCTTTCCCCATAAGTGAGCTATCTGGCTGAAAACTGGGATTTGGTATGGTTCTCTTTTGGAGATCCAGGGGCCTAAAAGGCACCTCTTCTTTTGAACGCCGGTGGCCCGCCTGATAGTACATAATATATAGTGGTCATCATGACCCGTATCTCCAGCGGAGAATCCGGGCGTACAGGAGAAAAAGTGTAAAGGAGCTCAAATGCGGTACTTGTTGTTCTCCCCACCCAATGCTCTAAGCATGTCATGTCCATGACACGATAAACCTCTAATAACCGCCAGGTCTACTAGCATGCAAAGTTTCTATTGGCAGTTATCCCTATCCGTCGCACGACCTATACGTACCGGGGGCCAGCCGAGTACGCAAGTCCGTGTCCTACATGTGACTCACACTCGTGTAAGAATAGTGTCATGGCCAATGAAACATAAATGTCTCATGAAAATGGGGTAGTCTCATAAAGTAGGTCCAATGCATATACATAAATAAAAATATAGTACGACGACACCGTCGTTGCACCCAAGTTTCCTTGGACGCGCAGTTTATATAGCAGTTAAAATAAATGAACTAGATAAACAGAAAATAAACATGCATGCCTCATATGGAATGTAAATACAGTACAATGGCAAGGTATACTTGCCTGGCAAGAAATCTGTAAAGTGTACGCGCCCAAATGTCAAGGACACTGAACCTGGAACTAAGGACTCCGAACAAACATCTCCGGATGCTGAAATAAACATCACCAACGTTTCCGAAATGAGCAAAATAGCTAAAAAGCACATCCCTTTCGTCCAATTTGGACACAGGGGCAAAACGGTAATTACGGGTAAAAGTGGGGTCCACGTGTGGCCCACTTTGCACCGAAAAGCGTGCCAAGGGTAACAGTGTCTAAATAGGACAAACTATAGGTCAAACAAATCTAGATGTCAATACGAACCCAACGGTATGTCCAAATGTGGATTCCGATGAGCCGAACTCTAATTTGTCCAAAAAGTCAACTGTGGGGCCCGCCAATTGGCGATTTGGTCAACCGTCTCAGAATCGCGTGAAATTTGGATCACAGGACCAGCGCGTTACCACGAGTCCAGTGGCATAAGTTTCGTCGCAATCTGACAAGCGTGCACAAAATACGTGCGAGTTCCACAAAAGTTGTGACACGAAATGTGTCCGCGGATACGGCCTGATTCCGGCGCGTACACGCGTCCGAATCAGTCCCCACGAATTTTCACGTGTCCGGTTATGCTGCGTGCACCATTCGGTACACTTGGCACACGGCAGGGCGGTCCCGTTTGGCGGGGCGCGCTCCGTTTTCCAACTTTTAGAAAACCGGAAAAAGTTGGTGCGCGCAGTTTTGTGACGAATATAACTATGTCCACAGCAACTATTAGCCTAGGGTTATTTTATAGAAATTAAACTAGGTCAGGTATTCTACAGGTATCAAAAAGAATCACCGAATTCGGATCTCTGTGGTGGGAGATACGAACTCGACAATATGGGTGGTCATTCTGGAATTCTGCGATTCCAGAATTCTGTCTGTCCATCCATTTTGGACGCTGATTTACACCTAGGGGCACACGTTTTCTGAGGTTTGCTATAAAATGAATATTGGAGAGGGTTAAGGGATGGTCATACCTATGAAAACGGAACAGCGTTTGGTCGAGCGAGTCGACAGAAAATCACGCCGGAGCGAAGGTGCCTCGAGTGAGAAACTGCAGGATGCGAGGTCGGCGTCGACGGGATGGTTGGATGGCTTGGGGGCTTCTCTGGCTGCGGTGACGGCTATAGATGGGAAGAGGAAGTCTGAGAATTTAGGTTAGGGTTTTTGGGATGAGAAACTATATATATATATATATATATATATTATATATTAAGAGAGAGGGGGAAGTGGGTGGTCCGCGGGTTGAAACAAGGCTGAAGGTAGCGGGTTCCTATTGCAAGTGGGCGGACTCACTCAACTAGTTGCTACAACTTTGCAAGCGCCCACAGCAACTATTGATGAGGGCTAGCATTGTTATCATTGCTATTATTATATTATTATTAGTTAATATTAAATTCTTATTTTCTTTTCTTTTCCTTTCTTTCTTTAAATATATATATATACATATATATATTTGTATATATATATATATATATATATATATATATATATTCACACATAAGAAAATTTGTAGATTAGGGTATTGCACATCGTTAGGCTAGCAACAGCTCAAGGGGTCTCCTACATGGAATAAATTCTAAAAAATTCCTGAAGGTCCCATAAGTCATCTAAGTGCCCGAACACCTAACATAAAAATTATTAAAAATATATTTCTCCTATTTAGACCTAATTACTACAATTTAATTAATAATTAATAAATAAAAGGTATATACGATTTTTTAGGAAGGGGGTTTTACAATTCATGGATCTGATGAACCGGGTATTTCGGCCTTTCATCGATAAATTCGTGGTGATTTTTATCGATGACATCTTGGTGTACTCGAAGACTAGGGATGAGCACGCAGGACACCTGCGGATGGTGCTGCAAACCCTTCGAGCCAACAAGTTGTATGCAAAATTAAGTAAATGTGACTTTTGGCTAGACAGTATCTCGTTTTTGGGGCATATCATCTCCTCGGAAGGTATTTCAGTTGATCCGAAGAAGGTGAAAGCCATTACGCAGTAGAAATGTCCGGAGTCAGCTAGCGATATCCGAAGTTTTCTTGGACTGGCAGGGTACTACCGTAGGTTCATACAGAATTTTGCTAGAATTGCTTCGCCTTTGACTCAACTCACACGGAAGGGTGCGAAGTTTTCTTGGACGGACGATTGCGAAGCTTCATTTACGGAGTTAAAGCAGCGCCTCGTCTCAGCACCAATTCTCACTCTACCGAATGGACCGGATGACTTTAAAATATATAGTGATGCCTCAGGAAAGGGTCTGGGATGTGTCCTGATGCAACGGGACAAAGTGATAGCCTATGCGTCTAGACAGCTAAAGCCTCACGAGCAGAACTACCCAACGCATGATCTCGAACTTGCCGCGGTAGTGTTTGCATTGAAGCTGTGGCGTTACTATCTTTATGGTGTACCGTGTGAAATCTATACGGACCATAAAAGCTTGAAATACTTGTACACTCAAAAGGATTTGAATCTTCGGCAGCGGCGATGGCTTGAACTCCTGAGTAATTTCGATATCATGAACAGATACACGCCTGGTAAAGGAAACGTGGTAGCTGACGCACTGAGTCGAGTGTTCGTAGGGAGCTTGCCTATCAACGATATGCTGCACCGAGATCTTGAATCACTGGGTATTATACTGAAAATAAGATATAAGAAGTGGGCGCAAGTAGCTCAACTGTGCCTCGAACCCGACTTGTTACATAAAGTGAAGGCCGCTCAGAAGGACGACCCGTTCCTGCAAAAGATTCATGCCCTTATCTCAGCAGGGAAGGCATCCGACTTTGTGGTAAGCATGGATAGGATGCTTCGAGTGAAGGGAAGACTGTGCATTCCGAACGACGCAACCCTCAGAAAAGAGATACTCACTGAGGCCCATTATGCTAGTTATACTTCTCATCCGGGTAGCTCAAAGATGTATCGAGATCTTCGCACGACGTTTTGGTGGCACAGCTTAAAATGGGATATGGTACAGTTTGTGTCGCATTGCATGTCGTGTCAACGAGTAAAGGCCGAACACCAAAAATCAGGCGGAGAGCTACAGAGCCTTGCTATTCCGGAGTGGAAATGGGATGATATAACGATGGATTTTATTGTTGGCTTGCCAAGGACGCAACGGGGACATGATGCAGTCTGGGTTATCGTCGATCGACTCACCAAGTCAGCTCACTTTCTGCCTATCAAATCTACTTGGAGTGCCGATCGCCTGGCTCAGATATACCTCAACGAAATCGTTTGGCTCCACGGCGTGCCCGTAACCATAGTCTCCGATCGAGATGGTCAATTCATATCACGTTTCTGGGAAAACCTGTAGTCAACAATGGGGACAAAGTTGAAGTTCAGCTCCGCCTACCATCCACAGACCGACGGCCAAATCGAATGTGTCAACCAGATCCTCGAAGACATGCTGCGACTCTACGCCTTGGACACGAAGACTAGTTGGGACCTTCATCTACCTTTAGCCGAATTTGCTTACAACAATAGTTATCAATCAAGCATTCAAATAGTGCCGTATGAGGCACTATACGGGCGAAAGTGTCGATCTCCGATCTGCTGGGACGAAGTTGAGGAACGGCAGATACTTGGCCCCGAGCTCGTGGAGCAGACCGTCCAGAAAGTTCGGCTGATTCGGGAAAGATTAAAAGTAGCTCAAAGCCGCCAAAAGAGCTATGCGGATGTTCATCGGAGACCGCTAGAGTTTCAAGTAGGCGACCGGGTATTCCTCAAGGTCTCGCCCATGCGAGGGGTCAGCAGGTTCGGAGCGAAGGGAAAGCTAAGTCCACGATTTGTCGGCCCGTTTGAAATACTAAAGCGGGTTGCCTCAGTTGCTTATCAGATTGCCCTACCACCATCCCTATCCGACGTACATGATATATTCCATGTTTCTCAACTTAGGAAATATGTGTACGATCCAAGCCATGTGGTAGACCTGGAACAACTGAACCTTCAGCCCGACTTGACGTATGTTGAACAACCTGTACAAATTTTGGATAGAAAAGAAAAGCTGCTTCGGACCCGTTCGGTTCCTCTAGTGCGCTTGCTTTGTCGGAATCACTCTGTCGAAGAATCTACTTGGGAGCTCGAATCAGATATGAGGGAAAGGTTCCCCTCATTATTTCCTAGTGGTAGGTTCTATTCCTTAAGTTTCGGGACGAAACTTCCAATTAGTTGGGTAGGATGTGGTGTCCCGTTCCCCCTATTCGGGGAGCGCGGCTAATAAATACTAGACGGTATCGTTCGATCGGGATAGATTGAATCAAGAACTCATTCTCGTTATGGATTTCTCTTCGGAATTGATTCCCATATTCAGTGGACCGTGCCCCAAAGATCGGCTTAGCGACAGAGTCAGGAGGGACCTCTCCGCTGTATTCTTTTGTTGCCTAGTTTTTGCTGTCGCTTGTTGCTTTCGTGCCTTGAGTTGGTTTTCGGATTTGCTTGGATTTTCTTGAACGGTTTTGATGGATTTCATTACTTTCGTTCTTAGGACTGCACTTCAATTTCGATAACGGAAAGAGAGAAAGAAGTACTGATCAGCTGTTCGTGGCAATACAGGTGATCCAGCAGTAGGCGTCGCTCGAGCGGACTCCTAAAGCACTTCTTTCCTTCTTCCTTCCAACTACTAAAGTGAGTGGCTACCAACCCGATTAGCTAGCCCTTCTTGTTAGTCTTCACATCTGAATCTTGTATTTGTGCTTGCCCCGATCAAACGATACCAAGTAAATAACTAAAAGATATCAAGATAATAAGGGAATAGACTTTGGTCAACATGCTTGTCAATGAAACTTGTGAACGGTTACTTACTTACATGCTTGCTCGTTTGAATTGTTCATCATATGCATAATTACAAGTTAGAATACATATTTCTTCTTAAATTTGTGCTATGTATAGAACTCTTCTTAAATGCCATAAACTGAACAGGAAGGCTATACAAAAATAAATCCTGTCCTGTACTGCCCTGCTCCTGATATGCCCTAATTTGCCTCGATTGCTAACTTAGTGTACTGTGTTGATCACGGACAACTTGTGCACATGGTCTTAGTTCCTGCGGACGGTCGCTGGGGCACCGGCACCGATCCGATCCGGACGAAACTCATGATAGTCGCCTGCTATAGGACGAAATGCCTTGGGACGTCTTGATCTATGCGTCGCACGGCACTCCGTACCGAGACTAGCCCGTCCATTATGGAAATGTGCCAGTGATCCCCTTGTATATTTAAACCTGTTGCAACTAACTTGTGTCTTCTTGGCAGGAAAGGCATGGTAAGTAATGGCAGGTGGTTCAGACGGACAGGTAAATGTCACCGAACGGTGGCGGGTTATTTCAATGATTTCTATATCTATGTCTTGCTGTAAAATAAACTAAGGCAAGATAGAAACCCACAATAAATATGCATACTTCATTAAACAACGTGTTGATTGGTATAGTTGGGTTAGCTTGCCTTCACCAGTACGTTTCGATGTACTGACCCTCGTTGAAACAGGTTCCCCGCGCTAGGAGAACCAAGCGAGGAGCAGGAGACAAACCCCCAATCCAGTCCAGCTGTAGGCACGCCTCGACCGTGCCAACCTTTTGAAGCATTTTAAAGAAGAAGCATTTTGAAGATAGAAGCTAGCCACCAAGCAAGTATGCAACTTCATGGCAAAGCAGTCGTTCCGACACAAGGTCTTATATTTTGAGTTTAGTAGGGATGTAATGTACAGAACTGCTATCTCATTTTGTGTCAACACTTTTGTAAGCCCATAGAGGCAATCCTTATGACTCAGTTCAGGAGTTTGTAATAGATGTTCATATTATCAATAAAAAGAGAACTTTTCCATGCTTCAAATCTGTGTTCATTTAATCTGCGTACTCTGAATATGTGCTCGCTATGCGAAAATAAAATACTTAGCCTTGTGCGGTGCGCAATCTAGGCCCGCACGGCGGTCACGCCCGGGGGACGACTATCGATTCCACGGGATCGGGGCGTGACACTTAACGTTCGCAAATTATGCGACGACTAATTATGTTCTTCTATTCTTCATCTTTCAACTCGTGCCACTTGACACCTCTGATTATAGACCAAGTGATTTTATTCTATGTTGGGATATATAGTTTGCTAAGATTATAGTTGTAATCTTAAATTTTTTATTATATGATTGGTAGTTAGAACTTGATAGTTGAGTATTATTTAGATTATAATTTTATGATTATCCCTTAGTTGTAAATTGCGTAACATGTACCCCACCTCAATGAAGGTTATATCCTCTTTTTCTTTGAAGGCCAGTAACTTTTTCATTCTTACTATTGACACATGTTCTATGAGCACTATGATCAAGACTTAAGGTGACCATTATCTATATAATGCAATAGGAGACTTTAAGGAGTACCAAGATCTTTCCTTATATACCCTAATAAGAGTTCTACTCTATTTACAAGTACAAGGTTACCTTGTAGAATTCCCTTTAACACAATTACAGTATTAGTTTATTAATTTAAGTTGGGTAGTATGCCTCACAACACAGTATCACATCCCGGGCTGATAGGGCACGCCGTAATGCTTGAGATATGTCCTGTATGGCTTAGCCAGTGACTTCATATAGCTTAAGAGTTGGCTTGTTTTTCTTTTATTGGTTTGGCTTTCGTGTAGGCGCGGCCACCTTGCCTCGGCAAGAGTGTGCACTCGAGTTTGGGATATGAACTTTAGTTGAGGATGGATATTTGAGGCTTGGAAATGTTTCGATATGTTATCGTGCAAGCGATGGCATTGAGTAAGACGGGTTGCGTGTTAGTTTCTTTCGGGTTGGATATATATAACTGCTTGTCGTTTGGTTTGAGATTGAATGCTTGCATGCTTAAACTGCTTTACAGCTTTCCTTAATATGTCATCCATATGCCATAAAACGAATCTAGGATTCAATTAGAAAGATCACCATATAACTGTGTGCATTCACTATTTTACTTAGTGTCGGCTTAGACGAGTGGGTTACCCCGCTCACCAGTACGGCTGTGTACTGACCCACGTTTGTGGGCAATATTTCAGGTACGCAGGCGTAGTGGCGCTGCTTGGATATACGGGACAAGATGTATGAACTATAAGTACCTTTGTGGGCTAGAGAAAAGAGCAAGAGTTATTTCAGCGCCTTCGGGGCATCGCCTTTGTGGTATTGTCTTCGGGGCATTTTATTTGGACCCTATCGAGAGCTTCGCTGCGTATTACTCTGATGTGTGCTTGGTACAAATAACGGCTTCCGGTGTAACTTGGTTGTTTCGATGATAACTTTGGTGTTTAACAACATCGCCTTGTACGAGCGCAACTCTAGGCTCGTACGACATCACGTCCCGATGAGAATGATTGTCCTGCGGGAGAGCTGCAACGTGGTGATTCACGTTCAGCAGGGACATTTGAGCTTGCGGGAGATTGGGGCGTGACATTGTGGACTAGTGATTAGTTGATATGGGTATCAGTATATATGGATAGGAATTTATGAATGAATATGCCAGAATTAAGTGTATAATAGAGGTTGAAGATGTCCAAGTAATGGGTTAGAAGGCTATGTTATGTTCTTTCCTTCTGTTCTTTTTCCGTCTATTTTATTGATTGATTAATTCCTTAGTACAGTAGCTTGTGTCAATGTTTTTTTGCTAGAATGTAGTTAGTAGTACACCCTAACAGAGACTACAATACCATGACAAAAGTGACCATAACCATGTATGTTTTCTCTAGATTTCATGTTGTGTGACTGTAAGTAGGATTTTCTTAGACTTTGATCGTTGGGGGTTTGACCATAGTGGAAATTAATGAAGAAGTTATGAGTGGACAGAGAGAGACAAGGTGCCTTAAATTTTGGGGATAAATATTAATTTAAATAAAGAGTTGAGAACTTAATATGGCAGAATTGACGATTTTGTTAAATCATTGATTTTATGAAGGTTACTATATAATTGAATTTGTCATTAAATTTTGAGGAATTAAAAAGATTATTAGTATATTTATTTGACTAGAAGATATAAATTTTTAAAACTTATGATTTGAATGTTGTATTTGAAGATTTCGTAAGTATTACAGTGTTTGAGTATTGTGTCAAAAAAAAAAGAATCGAGGAATAAGATCACAAATGGATTAGTGTTTGAATTCAAATTTTTAGGATAATATTTTTAAATTTTATAAATATGCATTGAGTGGATTTCAATTAGAGGATTGAATATTAAATTTTTTGAGTATTTAGTTATTAACTTAAAATTTTGGAGGAGATTGTGATAAGAATGGAATTTGATTTTATATTCGAAGATTTTCAAGAATATGATGTTTTTAGAATTTTGAAAAAATTATGAAATAACTATATGGATTGACTTCATGATTACATGGTTTGATGAATTTAAATTTTAATGGAAAAAATTATATAATAAATAAATACAACTATTGAGGATCTTAAATTTCGAGGACGAAATTTTTAGAATTTTGAAAATTTTGTGAAATAACTATATAGATTTACTTCATGATTACATGGTTTGATGAATTTAAATTTTGATGGAAAAAATATAATTAAATTTTGAGGACGAAATTTTTCTTAGGAGGGTAGACTTGTCACTACCACATTCTAAAATAGGAGTAATTTTATCATTTTATATATTATAAGTATTGTGTGTATTTATTTTAAAATAATTGCATGATATGTGTGTGTATATATATATATATATATATATATATATATATATATATATATATATATATATATATATATATATATATATATATATATATATATATATATATATATATATATATATATATATATATATATATATATATATATATATATATATATATATATATATAGTGTTCTTTAATGCATGAGTTAGTAGACTAGACCTAGAAGCCCATTAGATAAACCCTTGACCAAATTATAGGGTTATGGATTTTAATTAGCATTTCGGGGAATTAAATATTGGAGATTATATTTATTATTATGATTTTATTTAATTGTTGTGCCTTACCGTTGCTTCGATATTGGGAGCGCTACACTAGCCTTTATCTTCCAACAAATTTCATACATTGGTCCTAGACGTGCCAGCCTTCCATTCTGACCCTTGTGTAACTCATAAATATGCTTTCTTGTGCTTCAATTTAGTCGCACAATATTCGTCGCGAACGTTTATTTTTAAATTCCAAATAAATTCAACTTTGTATCTTTGTGCGTTCCAATCAAAATTGGAGACAAAATCTTGACCCGTTTTATGTAACCCAAATTATGACAATATTCTATTCTGAGTCTTCTATGTCCATGATACTTGTGTCCCACCTAATTTTAATCCCATGTACTTCCAATTTATTTTAGAACACCGTTTACATTAATTTTAATTAAATTGATGTAAGGACCCAACTTGACCCAAAACTTGACCCAATACCAAACCAAACCCCCATTCACACCCTCAAGACTCATACTAAATACCACATACCCTTTTTAGCCACTACATCACTCCAAACATGGTATTTTCCCCCATCTAATCCAAAAACCCACTTTCGGTACAATTTTCTAATTATTGGGGACTTATTTACAAAAATGCAATGATGTGTCACCATCCTATTGGTCAAGCACATGAAGAAATCACCTTTCTCTCCCTTTGACCGGTCCTCTCTCTCTCTCTCTCTCCCCTTTTTGTTTGTACTCTCTCCCTCATGATTAATCTAGGCCATCCATTTAAAATGGAGCCATCCTCACCACACACACCATTATATATATATATATATATATATATATATATATATATATATATATATATATATATATATATATATATATATATATATATATATATATATACTAACCCCTCTCCCAATGCAAACTTTATCCCAAGGAGTGCCAAACCGGCCATAATCCCTAGGTAGTCAACACCCTCTCCTCCTTCATGCAACTCTTCTCTCTCCATTATAATTTATATCATCATCAACAACCCTCATCAAACCCTAAACCGAACCCTAACCATAGCCATCCCGACAACCAACTCTGGCCTCTTTCCCCGCCATCTCCGCCTTGTCAGCCAAGCCTCACCACCGTGCATACTGTTCATCATCTCCCTCTCAACCCATCGCCAGAGCAGCCCCGTTCTGGTCATCTCCCCAAGCAGACGAACCTGCTGGACCCGATTACAACGTCGCCGGATTCACACCGACGACTCGACCAGACCACCCATCTCATTTCCCTCGATCCGCCTGAACCGCAACCATCCGAGTTCCCCGCCTGAACCCGACTGTGTCGCCGTCTCCTCCCTTCATGACTTCCCTCGACCCGCCTGCACTCCCCTCGTCGATCATCCCGATGGGACTGAGCTGACAACACCTCCTTCATCAGCCATCACCGGCCCGCCTCGCCGGAGTCGATACAGCGGCCTCGACTCCCTGCACCACCACCACTATCCCCAATTTCTTCCCTGACTCCATGTTCTCCCCCTCCTTAACTGAGTACAGTCAACTCGACCACCCACTGAACCACTAAATCGCGGTCGAGCAGCCCTCGCTTGACTGTTTCCCTCGTCGTTCCCGAACTCCTCTCCGCCGAGCCTCTCCTCCAACAGCATCGACCTGTTCATCACCTTCATCATAACCTTCATCATCACCATCATCATCACCTTCATCATTATCATCATCGTCGTTGTCATCATCGTCGTCATCATCATCACCGTCAACCCCGTGCGTGCCCTCCAAGGTTCGTACATGTCCCCTCTTCCTTTGTGATTTTATGTACGTATGTGTAAATAGTGTAGGGTTTAGCATATAGTGTCATGACAGGTCCAGTTAGTAGACATCAGACCCTGGGTCATTGAACCCAGTGACTCGTATGAGTATACGTATGCGTATGTGTATAATATCCAAATTGATATGCACATAATTATTGGTTGATATATACATATATAAATATATGGATGTATATATATTCTATAGTAATCAAATTCTTATGCTAGTTATGACTATATAAGTATATATACTGTATGACCCTAGTTTAAATGTGGATATCCCTATTTACTTGACCATATGACCCTGAGTGATTGTGAGCGTCTGCCTTGTGTACACTGGCGTACTGGCGAGACATATGTTAGTGAGTTGATTGTCTGATTTTGCACAGCATTTGAAGATGTGACACCCGTGCAGTTAGACGCACACTTGGCCCGGTTAGTTGACCAGTGTCATCCCCAGTGTAGCCCCTGAGTTCTGTATATTTATGTTGATTGTGTGTTAGTGTATCAACTGATGCTATATTGTATTATATGATATGTCTATAGTACTGTTGGATTATTCAGACAAGACTTTGGAAACAGGATATTGGAATTGCCAGCAGCAGGACCACAGGCGAGTACATTTTCTGACAGATTTTATTATGTTGATCAACTTTATGATTCTAGTTGTATAGCGTACATGATTCTGACACTATGTATACACGAGTTGGCATCATCGAGACCTGTCACGAGGAGTCGTGATTGGAATCCATCGTGCTAGCTGGGGACGAAAAGATATTAGTAGATTATGTGATCATACCCAACTCTACATGCATCATACCTCACACACACCTCACGTCGGTGCAGCCTAACCATTACATGTCTCATAGCCTGTTACATGTGATTAGCTTGAATATTTCTCGCATCATAGCTATCCGGATGGTTAGCCTGACCTTACATGAATCATAACTAATCATATGTAACAAGCCTGATCAGTCCCAAGCCGATCACATGATATGTTGATGTTTCACACACTTAGCTAGACAGTCAATACATGTATCTCTAGTTTATTGATCTAGTATTTCCCTATGTTCTAGTCATTGTTCTAGCATGCACATGTATTTTTGTTCATTGCTAGTTACACCATTGATAACATATGCTCCAGCATTTATATTTCTAGTATTTCATACTTACCAGTATCTCTTATTTCTAGTATTATATCTATCTTGTATTTCTTTACACTGTATTATAGATTTGTCAATATACATGGAACTGCTGTTAGTGCTTGTACTTCGCTCCATCCTGACTGAAAATATTTTTCCAGCCTACGACTTAGAGGACTTGTTTCCGGCATACTTGGAGATTTGGATGCATTGATTACAGGTTAGACTATTTATTGTTGTTAGACTTGTGTTGTATTTCATTTATTTTCTTCGATATCTCATCGTGCTCTAGTTTCTGTGATTGAGTATTCTATATGATATTGTGATATTTGTGTCTTCTTATGGAGTTGGATATTCATGTGAGATTGATTAGCTAGTATTGTGACCTAGACATCATTCTACTGCCGATGCTGCACTGTAGGCTGGACGTACCCACGTACTCATGCCCCAAATTTTGGGTGCGGGTCGTTACACACAGGTCGTTGGCTCTCGGAGCTTGCCGAAGTGCCCGAATTACTTACTTGCACTTGCACTTCTACTTACGTTGTTCCTTTTGTTTAAGCCATTCCTTCAAAAATAAAGAACTTGCATCAGTCTCGTAGAGTATTATGGACTCACTGTATAGAGTATCTCATTTTGGCCAAATGATTTCAATAGTTTAACTGGGAGGGACATGGTCATTTTATGAAAACTTTTCTGACACGAGGCCAAAGAATCTGAAGCCGTGCTCTTATACCAATATGTCATGCCCAGATTTCGCTGAATCGATAACCGTCCCTTGGGTGTGATATCGTACGAGCGTAAGGCATGCCCGCACAAGACCTAGCATAATGATATATCTATATATAGAAACACAACAGCAGAGTATGAAAGCTAAAGAACACACATTGCAAAGAAAAAAATTCTCTTTATTGATAATATACATCTTTGTTACAAACTCTTGATTCAAAAGTAAAGGGGTGCCGCATGGGCTTACAAGATGGACACAAAATTAGATAGATGTTCCATACATTACATCCCAAACTAGAACTTTAAAAGATAATATACCTGCTGGCAAAGCTATCGCCTTGCCTCGGAGCTACATAAAGAGTGTACACGAGCTCCGGGATGGTTTATACAAGCTTCAAAAGATAGGAATGGAGTGCACGAGTAATGGACTGGTCAGGAAAGAAGAAGCTTCAACTCCTCGCCGCGTCGCCTTGGCTCGTCGAACCTGCTGCAACGAGGGTCAGTACTTTAAAAAGTATCGGTGATGGCGAGCTCATCCAACTAACCAAATCGACACAGTATTTATGCAATGAAGCATCCAAATTATTATTGTGGTTTATTTATCAGGTTTTAGTTTAAGTTATAGCATACAACAGATTTGAAATGACTGAAATAAATATGCCACCGTTAAGTGACTTTACCTGCCCGTCTGAACCACCTTCACAAATCTTATCATGACCCTCTCTGCCCAGAAGAAATAGTTAGCTTGCACAGTTTAAATATATATAAGGTCACTGACGTCACAAGCCATATTGGACGATTTTATAGTCTCTGAACGGAGATGGGGTACAACGCAGGTAACGGTCCCCGCTGCATGCATATTTCGTCTGATTCAAATGATTATCTAAATGTTCCGTCCTGATCGGATCGGTCTTGGTGCCCCAGTGACCGTTCGCAGGAATCGAAAGCCTTGTGCACAAGTTGTCCATGAACATATGATGTCTCAATACTAGGTTATCATACAAGCATTTTAAGATATCAAAATGAGCATAGCTACTTAGCACGTTGCGAAGGAATAGTCTATTTGTTTAAGCGATCAAATTGCCAAATATGTACTACACATTGAAATAGTTATAGATGAATAAATTTTAGCTACAACTGAAACATAAGATAGATATATGCACAACGAACAAGAACGCAACAATAAGATCATACGGTGAAGTGGTATGACAAGCATAAGTATTCCAAATTTTTTTCTTATTATCTTGACTCTGTTATTATTAATATGGTATCATTGATCGGAATGCACAAATGAGTTAGATTGTTAAGATTGAATACTTGGAAAAGGGAATCTAATCGAAAGTAAGGCCACTCATAAGTTGGTGAATCGGAGGAGAAAAATGGGAGATCTTCAAGACTCCGCTTGTGCGTCACCTATACGATCACCTGCATGCACCAACAGATGATTAATATCTCCTATCTCGATCTCCTAGATTTCGATACAAAAAGTGAAGTTCAAAGAACAAAGACAATAAATTCCATCAAAATTGTTCAAGAAAACATAAGTCACAAAACCAACAAGAAATCAACCAAGCAGCATCAAAAATAGGCAAAGAAATCAGTACAACAGAAAGGCCCCTCGCGACTCTGGCGTCTAGTCCTTCCTCGAGGAATGATCGGCTGAATGTGGGACTTAATTCTGAAGAGACCAATCTATAACGAGGAAAAGATCTTGATTTAATCTGTCCCGATCGAACGATACCATGTATTTCTTAGTCGCGCTCCCCGAACAGGGGGAACGGGGTACTACATCTGCGACCCTAGGCGACTTGATTGTAGTAAACACCCCTAGTCTTTTTTTATCCTTTGAACATAATCTGGGGTATCTTTGTACTCCGCAATGCATAGTGGCCGTGTCATACCCCCATTCTCTGTATTCTGGTACTGAGGCGTGACAACTAGATTTAACATTTTTGTAGAAAAAAGTAATCACTATATTTTTTATTAAGCTTAAAGTTTATACCTAAAAATAATATTAACAAACTTTTAGTCTATTCAAGTATTATGTGCCTAATGGGCGGGCAAACATAAGTAATTTCATAGAGGATAATTAATTATTTCTATGAATACATGACTCTCGTTTACAACACTTCATGACCAGTGAAGAGTTGAATATGACTACATATCATCTACTATGATAGGTTAATGGCAATTATATACTAATCGACTATGAACCCATATGATTCCAACAAACTCGGTCGGTGTCAAAGTCTAGTCATACAATTAAGTTAATTATGTGACCATCCAATAGTTAAGAAACAACTACATTATTGATCATTGTCCCTTATCTCTTGCATCCAAACATAATTAATTAAACCAAACTTATTAACAATTCTAAGAATTTGAGCTAAAAACACAAATGATAATAGTACATCTAGAAATTTTAAAGGTACTTAATTAAATGCATATAAATACCTAGTTAGGCATATGATGTATATAGAGCCATCACATATTAATTGCAACATACAAAGGCTTTACAAAAAACTCTTTGTAGATAGACTTGTCATCTATACCTGAGATCCAAAGGTTGCAAATCATATTAGTAATTTGTTCTTGATTATCCAATTATAATGCATAAAAGAAGAAAGGGTTTTCAACCAAATACTATTGCTCAAAATATTTTAAAATAAAGTAAAGAATGTTGGCTTCAACCAAATTCTTTTGGTCCACTTGAGTGATTCCAAGGTAGTCGAATCCCCTGCTCTTGAACTCGTATGTTGTCTTTAACTGAATCCCTGAATCGACTACCATTTCAAAAAAATACTGAAAAAGACCATCTAGATCTGACAAAAAAATAGAACTTTAGTCCAGACACAAATCTGCATACCATCTAGAGCTTTGCAAAGATAGATGGTGTCGCAAACCCCCAAGGCAATGAGGTCTAGAGGGGCTCAGGCTAGGTCAATGACGTCGATGCCAGAGGAGCTCATAGTCAGCTGACATAGTTTGGGGAGGAAGAGAGAACGTGGCGGTGGATAGGTTGGCCGACGACCTTCATGGTTTCGGATTTAGGGCTCGAGAGATATGGAAGAGGCATTTGGAGAAAAAGGAGGAGAAATCTATAGGGTGGAGAGAGAGGGATAAAAGCAAAGAAAAAAATTCCTGTGAACATTTGAACTTTAGGTCGGAAGGATTATGATTTAGAAGTTGTGAGAAATTTGTCGCCCGTAACAAAAATATTTTTCTTCATACTTATTTTGAAGCTGTCAATAAAAAATAATTTTTTTTATCGACTTTACAAAACCATTAAAAATAACATAGGTTTTTTTTACGATCATTCTAAAACTGTCAATAATATCCTCGAGAAAAGTATTTTCTTGTTCGATAATCAAATTCATCAAGCAAATAGCTTTTCTTGACAGTTTAGCATGACCGTCAAAAAATAAACCGTCAAAAAAGATTAATTTTCTTGTAGTGTATAAAGAGATCATATTGGTAACTCCATTCAAATAAAAAACTCTCTGGATATCCAATTCTACGCTTGTCTAATATATTAGTTAGGATTCTGATAGCGTGATGCTATGCATATAGGCTTAATCTTTTTTTCCCTCTCCCTTGAGACATGAGATGCTTCTTGATCAAATAGAACCACACATTATCTCCCATCTTCAAATCACTCTCATATTAGTAGCAATCATGTCTCTCATTGTATCACACTTTTGAGATAGTTCAAAGCTCTTTTTAATCTTGTTTATCTTTTGGGTCCTCTCCAGAAAAGCCTGTGGTTGCAATCTCTTTCTTCCTAATCCTTGGCATATTTGGTATCTCCGCTAACAGCAAAATCAAAACTTAAACTTTGTGTCACGCCCCAATTTCGGCTAATCGATAATCGTCCCCCGGGCGTGATGCCGTGCACGCGTAGGGCGCGCGTGCACAAGGCCTTAGGCATAAGGATATTCTTTAGAACAATGCAACAGAGTGGACATATAAGATAACACAAGGTTGAGGCATAGAAAAGTTTCTCTTTTATTCATAATGAACATCTTTTTACATCGCTTGACTCAAAAGTATAAAATGCCCCACGGGCTTACAAACTTGGACGCAAAATGAGATAGCCGATCCATACATTATGTCCCTTTACATAGATTCAAAAACTCAAAACCACCTTGGGTGCGAGTAAGCACCATCGCCTTAGCGATATTCAGCAACGAAGAGAGAGTGAAAGGCTTCTAGCTTGAGCCTCCAAAAGTCTTGGCCACGAACCGCCAAGGATCCCAAAAGTTCGGAGAGAACTTCAGCTCCTCGCCGCGTTGCCTTGCGCCGGGGAACCTGCTACAACGAGGGTCAGTACTTTGAAAAGTACTGGTGAAGGCTAGCTGCTCAACTTTACCAAGCTCATGAGATGAGATCTAATGAGTATGCTACAATTATGTTCTTAGGTGGGTTTCTATTCTTGCCTAGTTCAGATTTCATTTAGCAGGTATGCAAGAACAAAAGAACATAATTCCACATGCCACCGTTCGGTGACTTTACCTGTCCCGTCTGAACCACCTGTACAACTTACCATAGCCTTCCCTGTCACGAAGACATAGTTAGTCTGCACAGTTTAAATATACACAACATCTTTCTTTGTTGTTTAGGAGCCATCATGGGTTTAGTCTGGGCTGGCGGCGACGCTTGCAGCGCGGGTAGCTAGCCCCGCTACAATTCTCCGCTCCCAGGACTAAGAAAGTAGATTCCGCCCGGGTCGAAACGGCCCGGTGCCCCGGTAACCGCTCGCAGGAACCTGGATCCCTTGTGCACAAGAATTCCCATGACCATTTCTATGAACTCTACATCATAGATTTACTTACTAGCCATTTAAAGAACATCATGTACGAAACTGCTTTACTGTACTATCACAATCAACCAACAAGTTATATGAAATAACATGCAGCAGTTTATAGAAGAACACTTTGAACTATAATAAATACCAACCCATCAAACACCCAACGAACATGCATGCATCAATAAATTTATGCAAGGTTTTGTATGACAAGCAATGGGTGTTCCAAGCCTACTTCTTATCTTATCTTGTTATCCAACTTGTTACTTAATTGGTATCGTTTGATTGAATGCACCACTGAGTCATTGTTATTATGAACGGAGCCCTTGGAAAGAAGGTGCTTATCGAAATAGAGCCACTCACAAGTTTGGTTGAATAGGAAGAAGAAGGAGAGGTCTCTAAGACTCCGCTCGCGTGTCGTCTACACGATCACCTGCACGCACCAACGGATGATCAATACCTCTTACTTCGGTCTCCAAGGCTCGATATGAAATGCAAAATCCTAAGAACGAAAGCAATGAAATCCATTAAAACCGTTCAAGAAAATGCAAGTCATAAAACCAACAAAAAGGCAACCAAGCGGCACGAAAACGGACAAGAAACCAACGCAACGGAAAGGCCCCTCTCGACTCTGCCGCCGAGTCCATCCTCGAGGCACAATCCATTGTATATGGGACCTGATTCCGAAGAAACCAATCCATAACGAGGAAAGGATCTTAATTCAATCTGTCCCGTTCGGACGGTCGTAAGTATTTCTTGGCCGCGCTCCCCGAATAGGGGGAACGGGGCATTACACTTTGCACCTACTATCACCCCCTGATCCCGGAGGACCAGTAGTCACCACTGGGCGTGGTATCGTGAAAGCCTAAGTTGCGCTTGTACAAGGCCAAGGCTTGTACAATAACAAAATAATCTATTCAAAGTTAGAAGCAGCAGCACAATATTATAGAAAACGAATGAACACAATGGTATAAGGAACAATTTTTTATTTTTATCTTGAAATGATTACAAGGTTGTTATCACATTGCCAATTGTCTTATATCTCACTTGTGCTATACCGAATACAATGACATTGTTCCATATATTACACATTTTTATACAGAAAATATCTCAAAGATTCTCAATGCATCTCAAGACATATCATGATTTTTGGCTCCTGGGGATGATGATCTATTAATGCTTCGGACAATCCAGTAGGACACCCAGCACCTACGGAAAAACTGGTGGGGGTCAGCACTTTGGGAAAAGCACCAGTGAGGAACAAAAACAATACCCTCTGAAATCATCACTAAATAATCATGTGAGAAAATATTACATTATTAGTGATCTTGCTACTTTTATCTATATTCATTTCATGATGTACAGAATCTTAGTCAGTTTACACTTCTTTGAAAACATCTTTGAAAAACTATAATTCATATTCAATTCATTTGAGCATATATTAGGGACAGTTCATGCAGGATATTAAATCTTATTTTTATCTTGATGTGCGCAGCGTATTTCGTGAAGCATATTCAATCACTTAAAGACGATAGCAACATTCTTTTATTCAGTTCTTTTCTATGACCAGGACATTATCATTCTTATGAGGCAACTTCTTTGTGTACTAGTACCATGAATGTTAGAAGCTGTGAATCTGCTTCAGTTCTACCCCAACATATACGAATACTAGCAACATTTCATATAAACAGGATGGCAATATTTTTTGTGAACAGGAAGGCATTATTTTATATAAATAAGGATTGTTCTTAAGGGCAACATTCGATAAAAAACATAATATAATTATTATCACTTATCTAGTGATTCTTAACCTTCGCCAAATGGTTAACCCTGCAACAGACATACAAGTTAGCAATAATTTGCATAAACATATATGTATTGTTCTTTGTTTGTCTCAACCTAGCATGTGTCCTAACTACATGATGGTCCCCGATGTTGGTTCTCCAGGATTAGCAGTGGGGACATATAAGCCTATCTCACTAACGACACAGATTGGCTATTAGCAGATGTGACTCTTGGTTGCTCTGTACTAAAATACGCTCAAATTAGCAGCCGGGACTCATGGTTCAGCTCTTCAATATTAGCCACACCCAACTAGATCTCGTATACCGTACCTCAGGGTGTTCGATTATCTCTCCAAGGCCGAACGATTCCATGTGCCCTAGGAACCCCCCGAGAGACTAGATACCTTATGGACAAGTTGTCAGACCAATGCATGAATGTACTTCTATCTGATAAAACTCTACGATGGATATGATCATGAACAAGCAGCCATTTCAATATTTTTACATATTTTTAATCAAGCGATAGAGCCAATAGCTCTTCAATTTCTATTCTTTTCAATCGATAGGCTCAATAACTTTTTCTCTTCTAATAGCCATACCTCACTAGATCACAAGGACTGTATCTCAGGGTGCACTATTATTCTTTTCTCTTTTCTTTTCAATACCATACAAGCATTCTACAGTTCTATCTTTATAACAGCGATAACGAAAGCATGTGGGCAATCTCTATTTAAGCAAGCATGGCAACTGTAATGACCCATTTCGTTCAAGCGGACAGCCGATTCAAACGGCACAAGTGCAATGATTCGACTTACTTTGCTCAGCGAGAAAAATCGTTTGAGGCAAAAGGATTTCCAGACTTGGCCCTTCAGGAGTTCCGACTTAGACTTTCAGAGGCTCGCTCGGAGTATTGCTGGACCGAAATGAATTATCGCTAAGTGGGTGGCTATGATAAACTTGTCTTTGCTTAGCTAGCACACTTAAAATATGGACGATACATGCTAGTCGCTAGGTGAATCACCCCTGTATGCTAATAAAGAATACATCGCACCGAGCTAAGAAATTAATCCCAACTTGTATTGCTTATGTTAGAACATGGAAATAAAATGTGCTTATAAATGGACTCTCGCATGCTACCTTTGCCTTGTGCAAGTAGACCCCGCTATGTCTCGAGTAGAACATTATACTCTTTGTAGTGCACAGTTTACTTGTTACATTGCACGTCCCTAGATTGTCGCTCGGTATGTCCCTTTACGGTTTTACTCTTCGCTTTACCCATAGATCGTGCCAACGTAAATGTTTATGTTTCATATAAATACATGATTGTCTATTTATTTGTAGTTTATACTCGTTGCCTCATTTCGATGCTAGTCGCATAATTCATGCCACGGACTGGAACATAACACGAAATATAATTCACTCACTTGAGGCAGGAAGACTATCAAAATAGTCATTCCGAGCTAAGTAATAAAAAATATAAAACAGTTTTGTGATCGTTGGGTCGCCAAGGTAGTTCCCATACCGGGAGCTGTAAGGATAATAATAAAACTTAAAAAATAAGTTACAAGTAAAAGAATGAATAAATCAAACAGCAGTAAAGAACGACACTAAGTGAATGGCACTAAAAGAATGGCTCGGGGAGCCCGTAACGAATAAAGATTCATAGAACTAATAAATCAGGAACGACCTGGGATGGCTTGTAGAGAGGCTCATTACCTGCGCCTACAACCATTGCCGTTTACTCGGAATAAGAAGGTATCAAAGAATAAAGAAAGAACAAATAAAAGAGACTCGCTTGGTCGCGGACGCTTGTGCACAAGCTTGATTTCCACGGACGAGGCGCCGGGGCACCGGGACCGATCCATCATAGGGGAAACCCGTTAGTCGTGCTAGTTATAGCTAGCACGGATAAGTTTGGTCAGTTGCCGGGGCACCGGGACCACCGTCTTATTGCGACTATGTCCATAATGGCTATGCCAGCGACTCATGTTCATATAGATAAGTCATCCTCGTTTAGCGGTAATCCGCGTGCGAGTCATTGCATCGCATCCAGTAAACTGAAACACCTGAATGATTATGAGTATAGTTCATCTATGCATTAAATGAGCAACCTGAGAAATCCATTGAACACTTAAGCACCCATTGCAATAATTCTGGATAATCTGTATAACCCGTGCACCCGAAACATAATCTCGCTCAGTACACTTGTGTTTCCTTATGCTATTGCCCTTGGATTTTATTATATATGCTCATGCTTGATTTAACATTGGTTTGCCTTGGACAGAAAGGACGGATGGTAAGTTGGTAAGTTACGCCGTGTTTCCTTTATATCGCACGGCGCACTGCCACACAAGTTAGGCTTTACATTATTGCCATAAAACTGATCTGTCACGCCCCAGTCCCAAAATACCGTGGGACCAGACGCGTGGCAACGGCCAGCAGTACGCACCGATGGACCAACTCAATATAATGGATCCATCAGGGCATACTTAAGCTGTAAAACAAGTCTACGACAATCATGGCACAACTAATCTCATCCACACAAGATATAAAACATGATCCACAGAATAAATAAAGAATGTAAATCATCAGCAAGTCCTACAAAGTACTTCGGGGAACAACCCGATAAATATCTAGTACAATGGTTCATCTGACCAGAATATGAAAGACTGAAATAAATAAATGAAAGCTGAGCATGAACATGGATGCTCAAGAGAAGTCTTCAGCTAAGACCTCGTCCTCAGATGGTGGTACGACTCCTGGATCAGCTCCTGCTCCAGTCCCGTAGATCTCGGGATAAACCACGTCTGTAAAATCTGGGGAACAAAATCCGGATCCAGGTCCTCAGGGGACATAGCAAGGTACAAGAAAGAACATGCCAATAAATACAGATAAGCAGTGCAGCAAATAAATAACTAAAAGAACAATGGGGTAAATATGTAACCATCTAAGTGTAAATGCAAGTGAGAGCATCACTAGTCTCAGGCTGAGCCACTACAAGCTCGGTGTCGGGGAGCCGGTAGCGGTAATAACCGGTAGTGGGTCAGGCTCTGCTACGAGAACCTGCGACCTCTCAATAATAGAAGATATACATAAATACAGCCTGTAGCCTGTGTGTCTCTCCCCACCCAATGTAACCACGCATATCATGACCACAACGTCTCATGCCCATGTCAAGCGCGATCATAGCTAAATGCAACCAGTCATAAGTATCTAATAATATAATGTCCATGTCCTGTATCCTATACAGAATCACCACGAATATCTCGGGAAAATCCTGTCTCATGAATAGTGTCAAGTGTCCTGGGTCATATGGTACTTGATAAGACAAGTACAAGAATAAAGTGTCACGGATGTCCATCTCTAGATGACCGTACCCAACACTGCGCACAGTGTCGGCACCCGACTGATAATCGGACGCTAAGTACGTCACACGGTCCTAGGTTGAGCATGCACAGCAATATATATAAAACAAGGAAAATAGATAACTAAACTGCAGAGTTTGGCAAGGTACACTTGCCTGATGTCCGAATATCAACAACTGTCCTGGTATCTGTGGATCCGGTGGAAACTACTCCAAAAGCTGTAATAAATATCACCAACAGTCTCAGAAGATGCCAAATAGCTGGAAATGCCTGTCCTTACGTCCAATTTGGACACAGGGGCAAAAAGGTCATTTTCGGGCCAAAGCGGGTTCCACATGCGGGCCCACTTTGCACCGAAAAGCGGGTCAGGGTCAAAGGTCTCCAAATTCCGCAAACTCAGTGTCTACAAGTCAGGAACGATGATACGAACCCAACGGAACTTCCAGAATTGGATTCCGATGAGCCGATCACAAAATCACCCGTCAAGTGGAGCCTGTGGGGCCCACGATACGTGATTTTGTCAACGTCCTCAGAATCGAACCAAACTTGGCTCACAGGACCAGCGTATTACTACGGATCCGATGGCGCAAGTTTCGTCTCGATCCGACGTGTGTACACGAAGTTACAGCGTGTTCCAGGATCAACGGATACGGGGTGTCGTCGGCGGATACGCGTTGATTCCGGGGTGCACGCACCTCCGAATCAACTTCTGCGAAAACCCACACGACCGTATCAACGTCGCGCACAGTTTGGTAAAAACCGCGTGCGACCAAGTCGTCCCGATTGGCGGGGCGGTCTCAGTTCCGAGGTAAAACAGGGCGTTGTTTCTTCCTGTTTTGGATCGCGGTGTACGATCACTACAGGACGCGCTGCACCGAGCGAGTTGCACGGGCACCGAGAGGGTTATACAGTCTACGCATAGCAATCGACGGAAATGAAATCGGAGTTGCGATGAGGGAGAAAACGGTACCTGAACAGGGCCCCGTGAATCTGTTTTTCACGTGACCGTGAGTACGGTTCGTTGTGTCCGATTCGAACTGTCCTGACGGAGTTGCTGCGGTCAGTGGAAGCCGGCGTCGGGTGTCCTGGCGGCGGGTCGAGGGCTGAGGAAGGTCGGGTCGTGCTCGGCTCGTTGGCAGGGGGTCGATGGGTTCACGGCCGTGCGGAGGGCCGAGCGGTGGAGACTCGGCTGAACCGTCGACGGCGGGTCGAGCACAGGGGTCGGTGGCGGAGTCGCTGCGAGGCGGTGGGCCGAGGGTCGACGATAGGGCTGTGGGCAGCGGCTTGGTCCGGGGAAGCCGATCGGCTGTGAGGCGGCAGCGATCGGGGGTTGGTCGGTTCAGCGGCGACGAGGAGTCGGGCTTGCTGTGAAGCGGCGGCGGGGTCGACTCTGCGGCGGATGGAAGTGGACACGCGGCTGAGGTGAACCTAGGGTTTCGGTGGCAGCTTGTTGGAGAAGAGCAGCACGGATGTCGAGGCAGCCTCTTTATAGCTGCTACAGGAACTCCGGCAGCTAGGGTTTCCCCCTGCGGGTCGGGTTGGTTTGGTTCGGGCTCCGTTTTGGGTTCGGTTCACAAATCTAAAGCTTTTGGTCCTCGATTCGTTGCTCCGGTGTCCAATAAATTCACCGAAAAATGCCATGCGTCCGGTTTTCCATTATACACAATAAATTTTTACTTCCAGAATATTTTAACTCCATTAAGTCACACTAAAAATTATTTAACCCAAATCACCTTAGCTGTAAATTCCGGAAGAACACCAAAAATACGGGAAAAATTATATTAAACTTTATTTCTGAAATTTTAGGGTGTTTACAATCTTCCCTCCTTAAAAGGATTACGTCCTCGCAATCAAAGAATGAGCTGCTAAAGAAAAAGTTATGGAAGTACAAGGTGGCCTAGTTTACAACTGCCTCCTCGAACAAGTGGGGGTATCGCTGACGCATACTATCTTCTCGTTCCCAAGTCGATTCGCCTGGTGAATGATGTTTCCATGCTACTCGGACCAGTCTGATCGTCTGTCCCCGCAATGTCTTCTCACTGACGTCGAGGATGCCAACTGGTTGTTCCTCATATCTCAAGCTCGGGCCTACTGCGATCTCTGAATGATCGACTACGTGACTTGGGTCGGTCACGTACCTTCGCAACTGGGAGACGTGGAATACGTCATGCACTCCCTCTAAGGATGGAGGTAATGCAAGCCGATAAGCCACCTCACCAACGCGCTCTAGAATGTCAAATGGCCCAATATACCTTGGGCTCAGCTTGCCTCTGCTCCCGAATCTGATAGTACCACGAGTGGGCGAAATCCTCAAGAACACATGATCTCCTTCCTTGAACTCTAGGGGACGTCTGTGTGTATCTGCCCAATGCTTCTGTCTGTCCTGAGCTGCTCGTAGATGATTCTGTATCTGCTTTACCTTCTCCACCGTCTGCGTTACCAATTCTGGACCTAGTATTTGACGTTCACCAACGTCACTCCAACACACAGGTGATCTGCACTTCCTTCCGTATAAAGCTTCAAATGGCGCCATCTGGATGCTGGCCTGATAACTGTTATTGTAGGAGAACTCTACTAAGTGCAAATGATCTTCCCAAGATCCTCCGAAATCGAGCATACATGATCTCAACATGTCCTCTAAGATCTGAATGGTGCGCTCCGATTGTCCATCTGTCTGCGGGTGGTATGCCGTGCTGAATTTGAGTCTGGTGCCTAGACTCTCTTGCATGCTTCTCCAGAAATGAGATGTAAATCTCGAATCTCGATCCGATACAATGCTAACAGGCACTCCATGTAATTTGACAATTTGTCGCATATACATGTCAGCTAGTACCTCTGTGGATTGTCCAACTCTAAATGGCAAGAAGTGTGCCGATTTAGTGAGTCGATCCACTATCACCCATACTGCGTCTCTTCCGCTGGGGCTCTTCGGAAAGCCTGTGACAAAGTCCATCGTGATGTGCTCCCACTTCCATTCCGGTATCGGGAGCGGTTGTAACATACCTGCAGTTCTCTGATGCTCGGCCTTTACTTGCTGGCAGACTAAGCATTTGGCCACAAATCTGGCGATCTCTCTCTTCATTCCATGCCACCAGTAATACTGTCTCAAGTCTCTGTACATCTTAGTTCCTCCTGGGTGAACAGAATACATAGAGCTATGTGCTTCAGTCATTAACTCCTGTCTCAATTCTCCATTTGGAACATACAAGCGGTTTCCAAATCTCAATGTCCCGTCTTCGTGAATGCGAAGTCCTGTCTGAATACCTGCTTCTGTCCTTTCTTTGAGTCTTCGGAATCTAGCATCGGTGGGCAATGCTTCCTTAATCTTCTCCACTAGTGATGACTGAACCTCAAGGTTAGCCATCAAGCCATTCTGTCCCGGTACGATAACCTCTATCTGTAACTCCTGTAAGTCCTTCAATAACTCGGGCTGCATTGTCAAGAAATAAGCCGTAGGCTTCCTGCTGAGTGCATCTGCAACAACATTCGCCTTTCCCGGATGATACTGCAGATCGATGTCAAAATCTACCATCAGTTCCAGCCAACGTCTCTGTCTCATGTTAAGCTCCTTCTGAGTATACACATACTTCAGGCTCTTGTGGTCAGTAAAGATTTCTACCCTCTCTCCATAAAGGTAGTGCCTCCATATCTTCAATGCAAATATCACTGCTGCTAGCTCCAGATCATGCGTGGGGTAGTTCTTCTCGTGGTCCTTCAACTGTCTCGACGCATAAGCAATAACTTTGCCATGTTGTATCAAAACACATCCTAGTCCACTGCCGGATGCATCACTGTAAACAACAAAACCTCCTGACCCTGAAGGAAGAGTCAAGACAGGTGCTGTTGTTAATCTTCTCTTCAGTTCTTCAAAAGCCTTCTGGCAGTCTTCTGTCCATACAAACTCCTGATCCTTTCGTGTTAGCTTTGTCATTGGTTCTGCAATCCTTGAGAAATTTTCTACGAACCTTCGGTAATATCCTGCAAGTCCGAGGAAACTTCTCACCTCTGCTACTGATGTAGGTGTAGGCCAAGTCTCAATTGCTGCTACCTTCTCTGGATCCACTGAAAGTCCTTCTCCTGATATGATGTGCCCCAAGAAAGGCACTCTGTCCATACAGAACTCACACTTACTGAGCTTGGCATATAACTTCTCCTGTCTCAAGGTCTCTAACACGATTCTAAGATGCTCCTCGTGCTCTTCAGGGCTCTTGGAATATATGAGAATGTCGTCGATGAATACCACTACGAATTTATCCAAGAATTGATGAAAGACCCTGTTCATTAAGCTCATGAACACTGCTGGCGCGTTGGTTAAACCAAACGGCATCACCAAGAACTCATAATGCCCATACTTCGTCCTGAAAGCTGTCTTCGGGATGTCTTCCTTCCTTACCTTGATCTGATGATAGCCGGATCTAAGGTCAATCTTCGAGAATACCCTTGCACCACTCAATTGATCGAATAGATCATCAATGCGTGGTAAGGGATACCTGTTCTTGATGGTCACGGCATTTAGTGCCCGGTAATCAATACACAACCGTACTGTTCCATCCTTCTTCGGCACAAATAAGATGGGTGCTCCCCAAGGTGAAACACTGGGCCGAATGAAACCCTTCTCCAAAAGATCATCAACCTGTTCCTTCAACTCCACTAACTCCTTAGGTGCTAGCCGATAAACCGATGAAGTGATTGGCTCTGCTCCTGGAGTTAAGTCTATTGTGAATTCTATTCCCCGATCAGGCGGTAAACCTGGAAGATCATCAGGAAATACATCCACAAACTCTGATATGACTCTTGGGTAACCTGTCTCCTCTTCTACAGATAACACCCTAAGAGTAGGCTGAACTCCTTGCTCTACTGCTCCGCGGAGAAACTCAAATTCTGGGTGTCCTGGCGGTCTAAATATAACCCGCCCAAGTCGGCAATCAAGAGTCGCATGGTACTGACTTAACCAGTCCATACCAAGTACGACATCATAATCCGGCATGGAAAAGATTAGAAATTGAGCTCGCATTTTTCGGCCACAAACCACTACAGAACATGATCTACAGACATCACTAACCGGAATAATACCGCCTCCCGTAAGAATCCTCTTCATCTTCGGAAGGGGTGCGGTAGCTACTCTATGGGTGGCTACAAAGCTAGCTGCTATAAATGAATGCGATGCTCCAGAATCAAATAAAGCTACTGCAGGTAATGAAGCTACTAAAATAGTACCTGCGATGACTTCGCCTGCTGTAGCCTCCTCCTCAACAGCTAGTGGGAATGCCTGTGCCCGTCCCTGAGCTGGACCTCTCTGCTGCTGCTGAGCCTGCTGAAATAAGGCTGCCTGTGGTGCCAGTGGTGGTCTCTGCTGATTCCCTCCTGGGGCTGGTGGTCTGACCCCACCAACTCCTGTCTGCTGGCCTCCTGCTGCTGGATAAGCTGGTCGTGGTGCAGGTAATGCTAGTCTTGGCGCTCCGTCTCGGCGTTCAGTACAGTCCCTGGAAAAGTGCTGGTTGGATCCGCAGCTCAAACATAGTCCCAACTTACGCCTGCATTCCTTCTCAATGTGTCCTACCTTGCCGCAGTGGTGACAAGTAGGAAGAGGTCTGTCTCTCTGTGCTGCTCTATCTGGCATACCCCTTTGGGTTCGCTTTGCCGAATCCCCATGTGCTGGCCTGGATTGTGCTGATGTGATAGGCCTCTTCAAATTAGATTCCCTCCTGGTGACGCGCTCCAAGCGTCGGGCTGCTGCAAGGACATCGGTATAAGAGGTAGGTGCTACCGTTCCAATCACTTTCTGAAGCTCGAACTTCAAGCCGTCAAAGAACTTCTCTGCTTTTTCTTCCTCCGTTGAAATCAATGTCGGGGCAAAGCGGCTCAGGCGAATAAATTCCGCATTGTATTCCTCTACTGACATGCTGCCTTGGATAAGGCGGTTGAACCTGTCTCTGAGTTCTGATCGTGCAATGGCTGGAATGTACATCTCTTGGAAGAGTCTGGAGAACTCTTCCCATGTGACTCGGTCCTGTCCAAGCCTTCTTTCTTCTGCTAACCACCAGTGATGCGCATTATCAGTCAACTGCATTCTGACTGCAGTCATCCACTTCTCTCTTGGAAGTTCAGCGGCTTCCAACTGATGCTGAATGTTGGTGAGCCACTCATGAACTTCCGTTGGCCCTTCTTTATCGGAAAACGTGCGAGGCTTGAGATGACGGAAGTCGGTGATAGATCCCGTCGATGTTCGCCTTGCTGGCGGATTTGCCTGCTCCAATGCGGATACCAGGCTGGTCCTCAGATACTCGGCCTCCTGCCGATGAGCCTCTTGCTGAACTTGCTGCTGTGCTTGCATCATAGCATACATCATCTGGAACATTTGTTGTCCGTCCATGGCTTGTCCTGACGGGAATACTGGCATCTGGGGAGTGAACTGAGGTGGTGGTGGAATATCATCTCTCCGGAACCTTGGATTAGGCTGCCCGGTTTGATCACTCTGCGGTGCTTGTCCACCATCCCCTGGTGTCACTTCGTCTCCATAAGTAACCACAGCGTCGTGTGGTGTCTCCAAAGGGATATCATCTCTGTTCCCGGAATCCATTGCTCTGCAATCAAAAGATAAACTATGAGAACGCTCAGAGGAATCAATACAGGATGCAGTTCAAGTAACAAAATTCGAGGTCGATATAGAGTTCAACAACTGGTTAAATGATGGATGAGATCCTATAGTTTATACTGTCCTTAGGGCAGGCTGGTCCGGTCCCTAAGTTGAAACCGAACTATTTAGTCGTAGACCTGCATGGGCCACCACAAAAACCATGTCACGCCCCAGTCCCAAAATACCGTGGGACCAGACGCGTGGCAACGGCCAGCAGTACGCACCGATGGACCAACTCAATATAATGGATCCATCAGGGCATACTTAAGCTGTAAAACAAGTCTACGACAATCATGGCACAACTAATCTCATCCACACAAGATATAAAACATGATCCACAGAATAAATAAAGAATGTAAATCATCAGCAAGTCCTACAAAGTACTTCGGGGAACAACCCGATAAATATCTAGTACAATGGTTCATCTGACCAGAATATGAAAGACTGAAATAAATAAATGAAAGCTGAGCATGAACATGGATGCTCAAGAGAAGTCTTCAGCTAAGACCTCGTCCTCAGATGGTGGTACGACTCCTGGATCAGCTCCTGCTCCAGTCCCGTAGATCTCGGGATAAACCACGTCTGTAAAATCTGGGGAACAAAATCCGGATCCAGGTCCTCAGGGGACATAGCAAGGTACAAGAAAGAACATGCCAATAAATACAGATAAGCAGTGCAGCAAATAAATAACTAAAAGAACAATGGGGTAAATATGTAACCATCTAAGTGTAAATGCAAGTGAGAGCATCACTAGTCTCAGGCTGAGCCACTACAAGCTCGGTGTCGGGGAGCCGGTAGCGGTAATAACCGGTAGTGGGTCAGGCTCTGCTACGAGAACCTGCGACCTCTCAATAATAGAAGATATACATAAATACAGCCTGTAGCCTGTGTGTCTCTCCCCACCCAATGTAACCACGCATATCATGACCACAACGTCTCATGCCCATGTCAAGCGCGATCATAGCTAAATGCAACCAGTCATAAGTATCTAATAATATAATGTCCATGTCCTGTATCCTATACAGAATCACCACGAATATCTCGGGAAAATCCTGTCTCATGAATAGTGTCAAGTGTCCTGGGTCATATGGTACTTGATAAGACAAGTACAAGAATAAAGTGTCACGGATGTCCATCTCTAGATGACCGTACCCAACACTGCGCACAGTGTCGGCACCCGACTGATAATCGGACGCTAAGTACGTCACACGGTCCTAGGTTGAGCATGCACAGCAATATATATAAAACAAGGAAAATAGATAACTAAACTGCAGAGTTTGGCAAGGTACACTTGCCTGATGTCCGAATATCAACAACTGTCCTGGTATCTGTGGATCCGGTGGAAACTACTCCAAAAGCTGTAATAAATATCACCAACAGTCTCAGAAGATGCCAAATAGCTGGAAATGCCTGTCCTTACGTCCAATTTGGACACAGGGGCAAAAAGGTCATTTTCGGGCCAAAGCGGGTTCCACATGCGGGCCCACTTTGCACCGAAAAGCGGGTCAGGGTCAAAGGTCTCCAAATTCCGCAAACTCAGTGTCTACAAGTCAGGAACGATGATACGAACCCAACGGAACTTCCAGAATTGGATTCCGATGAGCCGATCACAAAATCACCCGTCAAGTGGAGCCTGTGGGGCCCACGATACGTGATTTTGTCAACGTCCTCAGAATCGAACCAAACTTGGCTCACAGGACCAGCGTATTACTACGGATCCGATGGCGCAAGTTTCGTCTCGATCCGACGTGTGTACACGAAGTTACAGCGTGTTCCAGGATCAACGGATACGGGGTGTCGTCGGCGGATACGCGTTGATTCCGGGGTGCACGCACCTCCGAATCAACTTCTGCGAAAACCCACACGACCGTATCAACGTCGCGCACAGTTTGGTAAAAACCGCGTGCGACCAAGTCGTCCCGATTGGCGGGGCGGTCTCAGTTCCGAGGTGAAACAGGGCGTTGTTTCTTCCTGTTTTGGATCGCGGTGTACGATCACTACAGGACGCGCTGCACCGAGCGAGTTGCACGGGCACCAAGAGGGTTATACAGTCTACGCATAGCAATCGACGGAAATGAAATCGGAGTTGCGATGAGGGAGAAAACGGTACCTGAACAGGGCCCCGTGAATCTGTTTTTCACGTGACCGTGAGTACGGTTCGTTGTGTCCGATTCGAACTGTCCTGACGGAGTTGCTGCGGTCAGTGGAAGCCGGCGTCGGGTGTCCTGGCGGCGGGTCGAGGGCTGAGGAAGGTCGGGTCGTGCTCGGCTCGTTGGCAGGGGGTCGATGGGTTCACGGCCGTGCGGAGGGCCGAGCGGTGGAGACTCGGCTGAACCGTCGACGGCGGGTCGAGCACAGGGGTCGGTGGCGGAGTCGCTGCGAGGCGGTGGGCCGAGGGTCGACGATAGGGCTGTGGGCAGCGGCTTGGTCCGGGGAAGCCGATCGGCTGTGAGGCGGCAGCGATCGGGGGTTGGTCGGTTCAGCGGCGACGAGGAGTCGGGCTTGCTGTGAAGCGGCGGCGGGGTCGACTCTGCGGCGGATGGAAGTGGACACGCGGCTGAGGTGAACCTAGGGTTTCGGTGGCAGCTTGTTGGAGAAGAACAGCACGGATGTCGAGGCAGCCTCTTTATAGCTGCTACAGGAACTCCGGCAGCTAGGGTTTCCCCCTGCGGGTCGGGTTGGTTTGGTTCGGGCTCCGTTTTGGGTTCGGTTCACAAATCTAAAGCTTTTGGTCCTCGATTCGTTGCTCCGGTGTCCAATAAATTCACCGAAAAATGCCATGCGTCCGGTTTTCCATTATACACAATAAATTTTTACTTCCAGAATATTTTAACTCCATTAAGTCACACTAAAAATTATTTAACCCAAATCACCTTAGCTGTAAATTCCGGAAGAACACCAAAAATACGGGAAAAATTGTATTAAACTTTATTTCTGAAATTTTAGGGTGTTTACATGATCCTAAGGTAAGACTAGAAAGATAACTTAATAGATGGTGCACGGAACCTATATAACGTGTTTGGATTTTTTGAGCGGGCGAGAAGCCTCCCCACCAGTGCATTCATGTACTGATAACCAACCAGATTGCTTGCAGGGTGCGGGAGAACCTCGTTTGGTGCGGATACCTCCTACGTGCGTGCTAAGGCGTAGAGTTCACTCTGGAGTCTTGGAGCGTTGTGTCCAGAACTGAAGCACATATACAAGACATAATTTTGGAACATCGCCTATGTATCATTCCACAAATGTAGCCACTTGGCACGTTATTTACTGTTTCAGAGAGAGGCTTGAGCGACTTGTAATCTCGGTCTAGCGCTACCTGTAACACTTGTTCAATATCAATAAAGAGCTTATTTTATTTCTATACCTATGTTATTCAATGCTTTTGCTATTTATGACTCTATGAACTTGTTACCAATCGCCTGTGCGTTTAAAATTCTGCTGCACTCGGACAATCTGTTGGACTCTACGGCTTAGACCTCTTACCGCCTGTATGGACCACGGCCTTGCATGGGCACGGCTTACGCTCATGCGACATCACGCCCAGATGGGTCAAGCGATCATCCCTTGGGAGCTCTGGCACGGTGATTCGTGCCTAGCGGGGATGTCCGTTTGCCTGCGGGGATGGCCGTTTGCCTGCAGGAGAACGGGGCGTGACAGCAATAGTTCTTCTTTTCTCTTTCAACTAAGCATCCAGTTCTACTGTTTCTTTAGCAACCTGTGTAAGGACATGTTCAAGCATTCGTTTACTCTTCTTATTAGCAAGGCAGTAGTTCATTCAATAGCAGTGACAGTATTACTTAGCATGCAATTTTCTTATCTTGACTTAGCATAGCAAGGGTTATTTCATTGACAAGCATACCAGTTCTCTTATTAGGCATACAGGGTCGTGTTCTACCTTTACTCTTTATGAACAATAGTCTTCTTAGCAACAAGCGATTATAAAACCCAGATTCTTTATTATGCTTGAAAGAATTAGAGAATAAAGTTTTGCCCACTCACTATGATCAATCGTCTTCTATTTCAAAAAGGAGCTCTTCATAAAGGCTTCTTCTCGAGCCAGCAAACCGATATCTCTTGTTACATAGTGCCAATGCGGAGTGGGGCACTACATAATTATCCAACATAAAAAAGTTTTGTCCTCTAAACTTTAGAAGAAACTTACGGTATCCAGAGCAGCGATAGTCCTCATCCCTCACCATCATCAATCAATAAAACTCTTGCATTCAAAAATCATCTCTCTTAATCAATCAATAAAACAATCCAGAAAACTTATGCCGACATCTTTTAAAAATATTTATGGACTTAATGTATGGATCGCTCATCGTAGAAATGATATCTAGTGGCAAGGAATCGAAAATCATATGGACAAAGGATCGAGTTGCTCTGATACCATTTTGTCACATCCTGATCCTGGGGACCGAAAGTCACCACTATGCGTGATGTCGTGCAAGTCTAAGTTGCGCTTGCACAAGGCCAAGGCTTGTACAATAACAAAATAAGCTAATCAGAGTTAGAATCAGCAACACAATATTGCAGAAAATGAATGAACACAATTATATAAGGAACAATCTCTTTATTGATATCTTAAAATGATTACAAGGTTGTCATCACATTGCCAATTGGCTTATATCTCACTTGAGCTATACCGAATAAAATGATATCATTCTATACATTATATCTCTTTATACAGAAAATATCTCAAAGCTTCTCAATACATCTCAAGGCATCTCCTAATTTTTGGCTCCTGGGAATGAGGATCTGTTATCGCTTCGGACAATCCAGCAGGACACACAGCACTTTCGGACAAACTAGTAGGGGGATCAACACTTTGGGGAAAGCACTAGTAAGAAATAAAAGCAACACCCTCTGAAACCATCACTAAGTAATCATGTGAAAAAATATTGCATTATTAGTGATCTTGCTACTTTTACCTATGTTTATTTTATGCTGTACAGAATCATAGTCAGTTTACACTTCTTTGTAAACATCTTTAAAAAACCATAATTCATATTCAATTCATTTGAACATACAGTAGGGACGGTTCATGCAGGATATTGAATCTCATTTATATCTTGATGTTCGTAGCGTGTTTCATGAACCATATTCAATCTCTTAACGACAATAACATCATTCTTTTATTCAGTTCTTTTCCATTTGTAGGACATTATCATTCTTATGAGACAACTTCTTTGTGTACTAGTACGCATGAATGTTAGGAATTGTGACTCTGGTTCAACTCTACCGCAACATACACGAATACTAGCAACATTTAATATAAACAAGATGGCAATATTTTATGTAAATAGGAAGGCATCATTTCATATAAATAGGGACTATTCTTAAGGGCAACATGTAATAGGAAACATAATATAATTATCATCACTTATCTAATGATTCTTATCCTTTGTCGAATAGTTATCCCTATAACAGACACACAAGTTCGAAATAATTTGCAAAAACATATATGTATTATTTCCTGTTCGTCTCTGCATCAAACGTTAGGTATGCAAGAAGGCTAACCTAGCATGTGCCCTAACTACATGATTATTCCCGAGTATTGGTTCCCCGGGATTAGCAGTTGAGACATACAATTCCATCTCTTTAATGACACAAATTGACTATTAGCAGTTGTGACTCATTGTTGCTCTATACTAAAATATGCTCAAATTAGCAGCCCGGACTCAAGGTTCATCTCTTCATTAATAGCCACATCCCACTAAATCCCATAGATCGTGCCTCAAGGTGTTCAATATCACACCCCGGTCCCGTAGGGCCGTTCGTCCTCGCTTTGGTCCCTACGAAACCGATCGTCCTCGCATGGGCGTGATGCGGTGCAAGCCTAAAGTGCGCTTACACAAGGCCAAAGCTTTGAACAAGGGCAAGTAAGCTATTCAATACTGAAGCAGCGGTACATAACATTGCAGAAAAGTGAAGAACACAATGGCATATAAAAAATAAGCTCTTTTATTGATATTCACAAGTGTTACAAACGGCGCAAGGCCGAGGTTACAGATCGCTCAAGCACTCTTCTCTCGATTACAATAATACCGTTCCATACATTATGTCCCTATATACAAAAGCAACTCAAAGCAGGCATAACTCGATGTGGCTCCAGACATCGACTCCAGATTTTTGGTTCCTTGGGATGAGGCACGGCTATTGTAACGCCCCGCAACCACTCGGAGCGTTACGCTGAGTCGGACTGAATAAATCAAATGCTGGTTATATTTGAATTGTCGGATTTTGGGAAGGAGGATTAATCGAGTTGGTTTCAATGTGCAGATGGCTAGCGGGTTCGATGGAAATCAGGTGTTCGTTCAGGACAGTACTGAATAGCTGGATGGAAGCGATAATGCCGTCTTCCTTAATCCGATCGGTTGGATGATTTGGAGAGCACGGCCTGCTCGCACAGTCATACCAGTTGAGTAGATCGCGCTTGCATTGGACCACGGGTTCAAGGGATTGGCCGTATCGGCAGGACAGGATGCCTAACGGGATCAATCATTGTGAGTGGGCTCTTTTCCTTCTCCTCTACTCCTTCATGCCTAATTATATGGAAACACGTAAAAGGCTTGAACACTTGGGCTGAAATATTGGGAATCACTACACTGAGGCATGCATAGAGTGTACGTCGTTGGCTTGGTAGGATTGTGGCTTGAATAATTTATGCGTTGGATAGTTGGTAGGATAGTTGGGTTATACATTTGAGGCAGTCGGTTGGATAATTGGGATTATACTTGGACGGTTGGAATTATACAAGTTGGAATGACACAATGGAAATATCGGGAATCCGGGCGAGCGAGCGTGCATCCGTGCACGAGTATCACTGGGTCGCTTTGTCTTGCAAAGCGAGCAGTTGTGGTTCAAAACCGAACAACTGCATCGGCGAGGGTATTGTGCCACTGTTGGGGCATTGTGCCACAGGATTATTCGAAGTGTGGGGTGTTGCACCCAATGTGAAACACTGTGTTGGGAAGCGGCAATGTGAAAGTAGGCATAACTTAGGCACAACTTGAGAGATTGTGCATATGGGTATTTTGGTGCCTTGGAATATATATATTGAGGTCGAGATTTGGAATCCGTGGGGATATGTTGAAAGAATAGTTATGGATGCTTTGGTTGGATTTTTGGTTGAAACGAGTCTAGGATCGCTTGGTGGGACAAGAATGTTCGATCCTCTCGTCAAACCTACTTTCTGCATGTCACGGACAACCTGTGTACACAAGGGTTTGACATTTCCTCGAAATGGCTTCCCGGGGCACTGGGACCGTATCGATCCGGAGGGAAATATTGATTCGTGCTAGTCACAGTGCTAGTCACGATGCATTGCGGGACCTCCAGCAGGGCTCGCTACCCGGGCTGATAGGGCGCACCGTTAATGCTTGGATTTTGTCCTTTATGGCTTTGCTAGAGACTTCATATAGATAAGAGTTGGCTTACTTTTCTTTTGTTGGTTTTGGCTTTCGTGTAGGCGCGGCCACCTTGTCTCGGCAAGAGTGTGCACTCGATATTGGGATATAAACTTTGGTTGAGGATGGATATTGAGGCGAGACTGTTGGTTCGATATGTTATCATGCAAGCGATGGCATTGAGTTAGACGGGTCGGATATATATAAATGCTTGTCGATTGGTTTGAGTTGAATGCTTGCATGCTTAAACTGCTTTACAGCTTTCCTTAACATGTCATCCCTATGCCATGAAAAGAATCTAGGATTTAACTAGAAAGATCACCATATAACTGTTGCATTCACTATTTTTACTTAGTGTCGGCTTAGACGAGTGGGTTACCCCGATCACCAGTACGGTTGTGTACTGACCCACGTTTGTGGACTATATTTCAGGTACACAGGCGTAGTGGCGCTGCTTGGATATACGGGACAAGATGTATGAACTGTAATTACCTTTGTGGGCTAGAGAAAAGAGCAAGAGCATTTTATCGTCTTCGTGGCATCGCCTTTGTGGCATTGCCTCGGGGCATTTTATTTGGACCCTATCGTGAGCTTCGCTGCGTATTACTCTGATGTGTGCTTGGTACACAATACTTGACTTCCGCCGTAACTTGGTTGATTCAATGATAACATTTGGTGTTTGACAATATCGCCTTGTACGAGCGCAACTCCAGGCTCGTACGGCATCACGTCCCGATTAGAACGATTGTCCCGCGGGAGAGCTGCAACGTGGTGATTTCACGTTCAGCGGGGACGATTGAGCTTGCGGGAGATTGGGGTGTCACGACCCAATTCCGTAGAATCAAATGAGGCATCCCCCGAATCGTGACCGACGTGCGGGCCTGGAGTTGCGCCCGCACAAGGCTTTAATGATTTGCATAGCAAGCACATATTCAGAGTACGGAGATAAATTGAAACACAGATTTGAAACATAGAAAAGTTCTCTTTATTGATAATGAACATCTATTACAAACTCTTGAACGAGTTAGCTAATATGCCGAACGGCTTACAAAAGAGATGACTCAAAATGAGATAGCAGTCCTGTACATTACATCCTTTTATAAACTCAAAATGATAAGGACCTCCAGGCTGGAGGATAGCTTTGCCACGGAGCTGCATTTGTGTATGAAGAGTTGCAGCTTCGTCTTCAAATGCTTCAGGGGGCGCGGTGAAGATGCGCCAACAGTTGGACTGGATCGGGTAGACGACTTCGGCTCCTCGCTCGGTTCGCCTTGGTGCGGAGAACCTGTTTCAACGAGGGTCAGCATATCGAAACATGCTGGTGAAGGCGAGCTAGCCTGACTATACCAATCAACACGTTGTTTAGTGAAGCATGCATATTTGTGGATTTCTATCTTGCCTTAGTTCATTTACAAGTAAGCAGCATATAGAATTTACTGAAAATGAACTTGCCACCGTTAGGTGGATTTTACCTGACCGTCTGAATTACCTGCACAATACTTACCATGCCTTCCCTGCCACGAAGACACAAGTTAGTATGCAACAGGTTTAAATATACATAAAGATCACTGGCGTGGTGCCACGAGGGACAGGTTATAGTCTCAAGGCAAAGTGACGTGCAACGCGGGTGGCGAGCCCCGCTGCATAACACTTGCCGGGTAACATACGACTATACATACGTTCCGTCCGGATCGGATCGATCCCGGCGCCCCGGTGACCGTCCGCGGAACTCATAACATACCTTGTGCACAAGTTGTCCGTGATCGAATAGCACTCATAGAATAGTTCCATAGCATAACGGTTTTTATAGTCTTCCGGACAGTTTATTTCATAACAAGCATATTCCATACTTAGCACGATTCATAGCACAGTTATAAACGAACTAGCATTCAGGATGATAACCGTTCATAAGTTTAGTTGACAAGCATAATAAACCAAGTCTATTCTCTTTTATCTTGGTTTCTTTTATTATTACTTGGTATCGTTTGATCGGGGCGAAGGAGTGAAGCTTGGAAGCAGGGCTAGCTAATCGGATTGGTAGCCACTCACTTAGATTTTGGAAAGAAGAAGGAAAGAGGCGCTTCACGACTCCGCTCGCAAGCCGCCTACTGCTCGTTCACCTGCACACGAACAGCTCAATTAATACTTCTTCCTCTCTTTCCAATCTCGGAATAGAAGTGCAAGTCAATGAACGAAAACAATGTAAACCATCGAAACCGTTCAAAGAAAACAAGCAAGTCCCAAAACCAACTCAAAGCACGAAAGCAACAAGCGACATCGAAAACCGAGGCAATAAAAGATAGCAGCGGAGAGGTCCCTCCTGACTCTGCCGCTAAGCCGATCCTTGGGGCGCAGTCCACTGAATATGGGAATCGATTCCGAAGAAACAAATCCATAACGAGGACGAGTTCTTAATTCAATCTATCCCGATCGAACGATACCGTCTTGTGTTTCTTAGCCGCGCTCTCCGCACCGGGAGAACGGGGCGCTACATGGGGCATGATAGCTATCGCTTCCTCGGACGATCAGGCACCTGAGAACAAGCAAACTGTTGGTGGGTCAGCACTTTATGCAAGTACTGGTGAGATAAAACAACTGAACAGAAGCTACACCCCCTGAAACCCACACTAAGTAATCATGTGGCAAAACATTTCATTACTAGTGATCTTTCTAGTTTTACTTAGGTTCATTTCATGCAGTTCAGAACTAGTCAGATTACATCCTTTTTGAAAACATAACTTTGAAACAGTTTGCATGTTCAAACTATAAGCATACGATCGGGGCAGTGCTCTATCGTATAGTGTGCAGTATGTATTGTGCAACACAAGTCTAACTCTTTTGGGGCAAGGTAGCATATAGGAACTATCATTCAATCAAACACACAAGCAGAACTATCATTCAGAGGCCGGTCCCCGAGAAACTCAGGATTGGTAGCGGTAATCCAGCTAACCAATGACTCACATTCTGATCCTATTAGCAGCTGTGACTCATGGTTGCATATTACTGCCGAAGTAGCCGTAGCCAAGGTTCAGCTCTGCACTAATAGTCATTGTCCGACCGATGCAATGCATGAAGCACTAACAGGTATCTCTACGATGCAGACAAAATGAACATGCATGCTTATGCATAAACTCATATTTCTTACCCCATAGCCGAACGGTTATCCCTGCAGCAGACACACAAGTTAGTCACAATTTGCATATGTGCATAAACTTATGAATCAATCTTCTGGTGTCACAAATGATAGGTATACAAGAAGGTAAACCTAGCATGCGCCCTATCTATATGACATTCCATGGGTTTCCCCATTAATGGACAACAACACCCCCCAAGATCCCGTAGGACCGGACGTCAGGGTGCTCTCACAATCTCTTCCGGACCGACCAATTTCCAGTGCCCCAGAAAACGATTGAGACTATCACCTTGTGCACAAGTTGTCCGAGACCAATGCATAACAAGCAACATTCATATTCACATTCACAAGCATATAACAATCTAATAGCACACACCCCAAGATCCCGAAGGACCGAACGTCAGGGCAGACTATTAGACTCTTCTCTTCTTCTCAAGCAAACACATCTTTTCAACAATCTAATAGTACACCCCCCAAGATCCCGAAGGACCGGACGTCAGGGCGGACTATTAGACTATCGTTCACACTTTTAACTTATAGCAGTTCGTTAGCAAAACAGACAAGCGAAACATATAATGGCAAGCACGATTGATTTCATCTCTAACATGCAAAACTATCTCTTCTTAGCATATTACAGGGACATATTCAAACGATTCATTTACTTATCCTCTTAGTATGGCAAGGGTTCGTTTGAGCTGTGTCGGTGTAACTAAACATGCAACATTTCTATCTTTTTTTTACCATAGCAATGGTTCTATTCCATTTCTGACAAGCATTCTTATTCTCTTAATTATGCAACATATTCGTTTCAATGACAAGCTATGTAAGTTCTCTTATTAGCATGCTGAGTCGGTTATCATTCTTCTTATGAAAATATTCTTCTTAAGCAAACAAGCATTCAAAAACTCAGATTCATTATTAAGTCGTGCAAGAATCAGAGAATGCAGTTTTGCCCACTCACTTTGATTAATCGGTCGGGAACTCTCCGAGAAGACTTCCGTTCGAGCAAGCAAGGCGATCTCACTTCTACATAGCGCCGACGCGGAGCGGGGCGCTACATTAAATTCCAAGTTCCCCAGGAACCGCCCAAGAGACTAGATACCTTGTGCACAAGTTGTCAGACCAATGCATTAATGCACTTCTATCAGATAAACTCTACAACGCATATGATCATGAACAAGCAGCCATTTCAATATTCTCACATCTTTTCGATCAAGTGATAGAGCCAATAGCTCTTCAATTTCTCTTATTTTCAATCGATAGTGTCAATAACTCTTTCTCTTCTAATAGTCACATCCTACTAGATCACAAGGACCGTACCTCAGGGTGCATTATTAGTCTCTTCTCTTTTCTTTTCAGTACAATACAAGCATTCAATACAGTTCTATCTTTATAGCAGTGATAACGAAAGCATGTGAGCAATCTCTATTTAAGCAAGCATGGCGACTGTTCTTCTTTTCTCTTTTAACTAAGTATGCAGTTTTACTCTTTCTTTAGCAACCAGTATAGGGACATGTTCAAGCATTCATTTACTCTTCTTATTAGCAAGGCAGCAGTTCGTTCAATAGTAGTGACAGTGTTACTTAGCATGCAATATTCCTATTTTGACTTAGCATAGCAAGGGTTCTTTCATTGACAAGAATACCAGTTCTCTTATTAAGCATACATGGTCGTGTTCTACCATTCCTCTTTATGAACAATTATCTTCTTAGCAACAAGCGATTATAAAACCCAAATTCTTTATTAGGCGTGGAAGAATCAGAGAATGAAATTCTACCCACTCACCAAGATCAATCGTCTTCTGTTTCAATAAGGAGCTCTTCATGAAGATTTCATCTCGAGCCAGCAAACTGATATCTCTTGTTACATAGTGCCAATGCGGAGCGGGGCACTACACCTACTAGTTCAGAAAAAGCTGAAAAATATATGACAAGCTTCTATCCCACGTTTGTTTGGAGATCTATTAATATACCCTCTCAACAAATGAATTGTACTGCACCAAAATAGGCTATTACCTACGGTTATTATCGTGACAAATAATTTTCGTCATGGTAATAATCGTGACGAATTGGACGTGGTAAAAAAGTTGTCACGGTTATAACCGTGACAAAAAGAAAATTTAGTAACGGTTATTACCGTTACAAAATAATAATTTGTAACGGATATTACCGTGACCAACTTTTCTTTTATCACAGTTATAACCGTTACTAAATTCCAAATTACTCACGGTTGTTATTGTTAGTACAATGTATTCTTTTGTCTCGTTTATTACCGTTACTACAATGTATTTTTTTCATTATAACCTACTTTTGTAACCGTTGTAACTGGTAGAAATACATTTTTTCTAAAAATTGAATATATTTTCCATGAACCGACATTCAACAAACCAAAAAATAAATTCACAGGTGAGGTTACACATAAATTACTAGGTCGGAACCCATCACCTCCAACCTGTTCAATCACATCACATCACATATCCATCCAGTCGGACTCAGCCAAAATTTGGCATCACAGGAGGCCATGAGAAACCAAAGAATGCCTACTTGTATTAAAGATATTGACCCAAGCAAAGCAACATTATAACCATTCAAAGAAAAAGTAGGCTAGTCTTTTATTACAAAAGCTTACTATTTAACATATAATTCATAAATCTCAATACAGTAGCCGTGGCCTTATTACTATGACGAACATCCCCTACAAAATTCTAAAACATAGAACATGATGAATGTCTATAGATAAATATGGACTAATGAGTGATTATCAACTTTTGTTTAATTTATGATGCCAGTCATTTAAGGTGTACAGAGCCTTTCCTGGGAACTTAAGATCAATAATCAACACAAGACTAGGCTCTGACTTCTGTTCTCTATGGTTTATCTTCATCAGACTGAGAGTAGGGGCCATTGAGAGTATCTGCAAAGTATTCCTCCACTGAAAAACATTAAAAGACAAAATATAAAGTCAGTTAGCAAACTAGCAATCAACAAAGTCGAACATTAACGCTACAAATACTGAACACTTAGAATTATTTTAAAACTTTTAGACTTGGGTATGGGACACTACAAATACTAGTAACACTTGTAATAATAGAGGGGTATTCTTGCTCTAAGGAAACATCAGAAAGTAAGAAGAATAAATAAGGTTCACTTTACCAATATCATCCTGCTCTGGGAGTCCAGAATGTCGAAGGAATGGAGAACTAGTGTATTCCCCAAGAGCTCCAAGATCTGTCAGAGCACAACAACATATATTAACATAGGTTACAAGATAACCAAGAAACATCAGGTTTAGAATTTTAGCTTTTAGACAAGAATATCAGTTAACTATTCATCTCCCAAGAAATTGGATTTATTTATTTTTTAAATTCACAGAATTAGCCCAGATCAGATGCAAATTGAAGTTCCTAAATTCAACCGTTTCAACTACACGTGTCTATGTGTGTTTGTCAATATCTATGTCCTATCACAACAATCTCCTCTTGAAGTTGTCCGCATGTTAGCACAGTAACTCACTACTACCAGTCTACTTACAACATTAAGGAATTAAAGAAAATGTAGAAATTATACTAATAGACACAGAAAGACAAGTCACTCACACAACGACGTACGTTCCTCCATTATAGACATTCTGGGAGACCAAACCCATCAATCCAACAGTACCCCCACAATACACGAGATCAATGTTCCTAAATACCTGCAGATACAAGAACACACACCAGAATGATCCAGGTGGCAGCAAGAACAAGTTGGCCAACAACATTGATAAAAGAATATGTATAATATATCAACAAGGTCACAAAAAATAGAAGACCTCGGTGGTTCTTTCTAATTGCATTTATATATGTCAAGAAGAGGGTCTTTGTGTACTTGACATTGGCATACAGTGCTGCATAGTTAATGAGTTACTGGAGATAGGTCATGTAGTCAAATTAAAAACAACTAAAGAGAAGAGAGATCTGGACTGGTGGCTGTCCAAAAGAAAAAAAAAATAGTACTATTTATGAGATGTAGTTCTATGGAAGGAACAGCAACCAAAAGAGTTGCATTGCAAAATGCATTTTTACTAGACAATATAATGAGTAGAAGAAACATTAGATAGTAACACAAATAAAGATAAACATTAGATAAGCCCAAGTACTAGAAGCATAAAATACATGCATTCCAATTGAACATGATTGGCACCTGCTGCAATCACCGTAGGGTCAATGGAGCTCTTTTTATAGGGAAGTGCTCTTAGAGTTTGTGTATAACTTCCAGAGCCTGTAATAAACATGATGTAACACATTAATCTTATTTAGACAGTATACCAGATAGTAACACAAGTAATCACACCACAATGACTCATAATATTGACTCAAATCCAATTAAACTGATGAGGATCATAGTCTGCAGGTTTTGCTATTTGTACTAAAATAAATCAATAGTAAACAGTGTGATTACCAAAGGTCCAAAGCCACTGTACGATATTCTTACTTCTCAAATTTCCATGTCAATGAAATGTATACAAAAGAGAAGTATTTGGCCACACAGCACCCATATATCCCACATAATGAAATAAAAAATAATAATCAACATAAAATTGTTCAATCCAATAAGTTTAGAACTAATGCTGGACATAAAATGCATACACTTTAGCACGGGATTTTGAGTCTCGCGGGTCTTACCATTTCACCATCAAGACATCTTGAAAGTGTTCCAATTTTAGAGTAAAAACTTCGAACAAAAAATACTAAATTAATAATTTTACATTAAAGCCTCACATGATTCATCAAAGCATATAAGTTGACTTTATAACAACTTACACATGAGCAAATCTCAATGTCACATTCCAGATATAAGCCCGATGTTCTATTATGACCAAAGTAGCAATCAGGAAAACATGAAACGATGGAGCAGTCCAAATACAGAGCAGTCATGGTAGAGATGATTCTGATACTTCTCATGAACTTTACAATCATACTAGCCAGGATCAAATTTGAGAGTTGCTCCTCTAACAAATACAGAGTAGTTCAGGTAGTCCAGATAAAAAGCAAAAAAAATGTCATAACCCAGTAGTAACAAAACTGCACATGAGGCTAAATATAGAACTGCGCATGAGCCCTTAGCAGGTATACTAGAATGTGAAATTCGTTGCCAATTCCTCATTATGAGCTCTATCACCTTTCTTGGGCCAGAAGATGGCATAGTGAGAATAATCACCATTGCCACGTTGGTTATTCTCCTATTCCTGAATGGTTTCTGCCACTATTTCTTATATAATCAAACTGAAAAATATACAAAAATGTCTTATATAAAAGTCTAGTATAAAAAGAAAAGGATGATTCAATTTTGGGTTATTTAGTAACATGGTCTCATATACGTATGGAAATTAGAGTTTGGGTATCCAAAGTGTCTGGCCTAATTTCAACTATTTTGTGAGACCCTATTACTAAATAATCTTTCAATTTTTGTCAACATGTTAATTTTGATATAGTTACAGATATTAACATCTTAGAGAATCAAACCGCTTGATTGGGGGCTAGATGCTCAGGATTAGTTAGAAAGTGTTGAATATTCAGATACAAATAAACATAAGGACAAGTTAGCAGTCTGTGCCATTGTTTTTTCCCTCCCCTTGTTCTGTTTACACGTCCTAATGTCTTGGTATCTACCAAAGAAAACTGAATAATGAAAACAACATATGCGAATCGTGGGCAATGATGGTCTGCTCAAAGTGTCGGGACCTAAATCAGTCGTTCGGAACCATCACCATTGAGGAGATACATCGACGGTAGTCATGCGTTTAGTCTGGTTCATGGGCACAAACAATGTTTTGGCCCATGACATTGACACCAGTTTAGATGTGTAACTGTGGAAAATTTGCATGTCCATATCAGTGAGTGCCCATGCTACCTAGGTTCTAGTTCCTCGAATTTTCACTGAGTAACCCAATTACTCTCCGTACTAATTTGGGCACAACTCAAAATGTTTTCAACTAGGCTTCTATCCCCATCCTACTCTTGATATATATGATCATCTTCTCTAGTTCAAGATACAGACACACAAGTCTAGAACCAAAGAAGCAGTTGATAAATAGACACAACAAGAAGTGGCTTTGCATCTTTCCTTAATCGTAGATGAAAAATAAAAAAATAAGGCCATGCAAGAAGTTACCATTATAAGAACAGGTAACCAATATTGGAGTTTAGTTAACCCTTAACATGTTATGCAAAAATTTAATTACAGTTGTTGCATAGCCTTTGTCCCCCAGAGCCATCTCAAAATTGATTTCATCTTAGCTATTCAAATATTCTATGTTTTGTATTTGTTGTCATTACATATCAAGCACCAATAGCATAATCTATGATACAATGTATATCTAACACATAAAATACTCATTTAATTTTACTGAAAAAAAATAAAACGAAAATGACAAGCATTACCAAATGATCGAACCCAATGGCCTCATCCGAGGTAGAGAGTAGGCTATGGCCAAGATAGTAGAAGATGTTGACAGAAGTCATAATAGTCGTCTTACATAATGCACTTCATGGATTCTTCATTGCTTTCATAGTGACCAACATCACATTTCCCCTATACATCAAAAGTACAAATAAATCAGATGCATCACCCATAAGCAATTTTCATCAAATACTCATTGGTAAGGTAGTCAATGCACGAAGTTCATACTCATAAAAGCGCAATGAGTGTATTATGCAAACCCAAAGGTGCCTACTTGCGTATTATGGGCGATACATACTCAACACCATTTTTGGTGTCTACTTGCGTATTAAAGAGTGTCCCCGTAGTATCCAATACTTATTTGACACAAAGCAACACAACACTGACAAGCAGACAAGGGGCAAAATAAAAGCTTACAAGACGAGGAGGAGGAGAAGAGAGACGTGGTAAAGTGTTACTCGTCGAACGTCATTCAGTTCTTTGCACACTTTGGTCCAGTCCTTCGAGTCCAAGTCTGCCATTAAACTCTACTTTTCATACAATAAGAAATAAGAACCCTAAAAAAGAAAGGAGAAAAATTGGACCCAAAATATTTTCGAAAATCCTCACCTTAAACCATAATTTCAGGGTCAGATAAAGTCCTGCGAAGCTACATACTCCACCGACTGCTCCGGATCCTTCGGCTGTCGGAGAAAAGACCTTAACCACATGCTTCTTTGGCCTCTCTAGCTCGGCCGTACAAGCTTCGTCTGGAGATACACACTCCACCAGATCTGCTCGCAATACATCAAACAAACAAAAATGCCCCAAAATTTAACTCTCGATCCATAGATCTAACAAATACTTCTCCATTCTTCAAACTCGAGGATCCTCCGTCATCCTCGTCGGCCGCAACAACGCGGACGGTCGGCTCCAACACGATGGTACTCCTGGCGAAGCTAAAGAGGGGGAGATGGCTCAAGCGAAATTTAGTGGGGAAGAAGAATCCAGGAGTAGCATCGTGAAATTTAGGGAAGTTGAATCCAAGAGGGAAGCTGAAATTGGAGAGAAGCATAAGAAGAAGAAGAAGAAGATAGTGTTGGTGTTTTCCACTTGACTTTGGAAGTTTTAGTCCCACATTGGAAAACTAACAATGTGTATATCTTATTATATAGTTATGCTTAGTATTTGTGTATGCAATGGTTGACTTTTCCTAGAGGAATTAAGTGTGAACTTCATTATGACAATCTTTGTTTTGTCACCACATTTTAAAAGTTTTCCTTAGGAGCTAAGCTCCGCGACTCGGACTCGTGTTCAAGGGCGCAAAGTGGTGCACTTTGCACTTAGCATCGTCGCATGACGCTCATGCGCTTTTTTTTGCGCGGGTTGCTTGCTCGAGGGCATGCTTCGTGGCGCATGCGGTCCGACGCTTTGCGGTCAGGTGCGCATGTGTTCTGAGTCCATGCAGCCAGGGCCTTGCGGCCTGGTGTACATGAGGCAAGGTGCTATGCGGAGAGTCTGACATAGAGGGGACATGGCCTACTTTCGACGTTTGGCGGCGTTGTCTGCCTCATGTAGAACAGCGTGTCATGCGGCGCGAGGGGCTGCTTTTGGCGTTTGGTGGCATTGTCTGTCTCGTGTAGTGCAGCGTAACTTGCGGCGCCGACGGCTCTGGCAACCAAATTTGGAGGATCTGGTCGGTCAGCGCGTATGCGGCCTAGAGTTTTCTCCGGTCGCATAGGTGTTGTTTTCTTCTATTTATAGAGTGTTGGCCCAATGTTTATATTGAGTTTTTAAAAATGGCTAATCGATTAAGTTTAGCATTATGGTAATCGATCAATCACTATAGTATCTTCTACTTAATCTCAGCATTGTCCAAAATATAATATTCGCCTCTGTATATTTCTTTGTTCGTTTAACATGTACTTGCAGAAAGCAATAAGCAAGATAAGCAATGGACATATGTTATATGACGATGAGCCAAAGACGACATTATACCAGAAGATTTTGTCCAACCGCCTACGACTTATGATCTGGAGCCTCGCACCCGGGGGTTCCGCTGAATTCTCTCCTCGTGGGGGTTCGGGGGCGAAGCCCCTGAAAGGTATTCAGATTCCCAAATATGGTTATCTTTGGACAACTGCCGTCAAGTGAAAAAACGTCTTCAAGTCAACAGATGTTTCAGAAGTTTGGCGTCATCGGTATTCTTGGTTTTCACATGTAATCTTTTATTTATTGAGTCTAGGATTGATGTAAGATGAGTCATACTGGCAAATCCAAGTACATACACCCAGATACATAGTCCACTCAAATAAACCAAAGAACCTATCCACCAAATCAGGCTACATTCACTAACAAAGTCTACCATAATTAGCAACCGAACTCGGACCGAATTTGCCCCGGATTCGTACCGAACTCGGTTACCCTTTTGGTATGAAATCAACCACTTCAATTAGCTCCTGATTTTTTGGCCCAACGGTTGAAAATTTGAATTAAACCCCATTCGAATTCTGGGCGAATTATGTTTGCCAATATCTTATAAATAGGATTGGATTTCCACATTCCTACTCACTCAACCATTCTCAATCTTTCTATCCTATAGTGAGTAAACCCTCAGAGCCTAAACTTTTTTATCTCAAAGAGAAACTCCCTAGCCTTCCTAGTGCCAAGTGCGATCTCGGTCTAGAAGTCTACATAGTTGTAAAGAGCTTGGTTCATCAAGCCCCTTTTCTGTGTGAAGTTGCGAGCCTTCGGATCAAAACTCGTGGTGTATGAAGTTACGAGACTTCGGATCAAATCTCGTGGTTGTAAAAAGTCAGCAAGCCTTCAAATAAAAGCTTATGATTCACTATTGGTAATTATAGTGGATAAACTTTGAGCAAGAGTTCTCTGGACTGGACTAGTCCTCTCAGAGGAAAACCAGTATAAATCGTAGTATTTGCGTTTGCTCTCTCTTTCTCTTACTTTATTATATTGCATATACACTGCTAGTTATTTACTGCCTTCACTCTGCTTAATTTTTAATTGGGTAGATTATTCTGCTGCACTCTATTCACCCTCCCCCCTTTAGAGTTGCCATACAGTCCTTCATAGAGGACCTCCTATTTTATTTGAGGAGAAAGAAAAGAATAAATGGAAAAAACAGAGAATACCAGATCATACGCGGCCCAGAGTGTCTCCCTCTCACATGGTATTTTTCGAGTAATTTTTGAAGGTGACTTTGAGCATTCCAGAAGTTCTTTTATGGACTTACTGGTTCCTGGGGGCAGATCGTATGTACGACGAATCTTGCTTTGAGCAACGATGGTTTTGACCACCCCAGCAAGGAGCTTTTCTTCAATTTTTTCCTTTGCTTCGTTCTTTCTCATTGTAGCGTCTGCAAAATTAAAGAGAAGAATATTTTTCTTGCTGCTTGTGGTAATTTTTATTTTCTTCGAAGCTATTTTGTAACCTGTTCTTGGTTCATGCTTTGTTGGAATCGAGAAATATCATATGAGGAACTCTTGTGTGAATCTCTGATCTCGACGATAACTTGGGTTCCAGTAGAGAGCGGACCTTCGGGTCTCGCTAACAGCTCTGTTATGGCCCGCGTTCTACCATCTCTGATTCATCTCTGTACTAATAATCTCAAAGCAAGATCCGAAGAAAGAGGTATAACATCCTATCAAATCTTCTTCGCAATAATTTTTCACAAACTTGAGAAGATTAACGAGATACACATCGAACATTTGGATGAGGGAAGGAGTCCTTTGTCAAATGTTGAACGTGAGTTGTCAGAACCTATCATTTTCCAGGATGGAGGAGTTAGTGTTTGAAGGACGCGTATTCCAGTTGGAAGAAAGATTACAAGTTGACCAAGGATTGCAGAGTATACGCATAACGAGACTTAGCGCAAGACAGTTCTTGGCGGTTGGCAGTTTTTGGCCGCATGGCATAGTTGGACGCATAAGTATCTTCGGCGCATGCAGGACGCATGGAGGCTTATGCGCATGCAGGTCGCATGGAGGCTTTGCGCATAAAGGTCCCTTCTCTGGACAGGACTTGACGTATGGCTGAAATTAGAGTTTGAATAAGAAGAACCAATTCGAACCAATATAGCAAGGTATAGCTAAAACTTGGTTCCTTTGATTACTTAACTTGGTTGATATGATTGCGCAGGTTGAGTTATCAAGCGTGTTTATTGAATGGTTAGTAGACACTAGTACATTCGGCCACGCATGCTCTGTGAAAGAGTTGTTCACCAAAGCAGCGCACTATCTTAGAAGAAGGTCTCTATGGCGAACAAGTGTCAAGTAAAAGATCTAGGGATCTGGATGTTGATTCTGGACTTCCAGCTTGAGGAGGATATTTCTCTTATTGAGTTGTGATGCATCTGACTAAGACATGTCTTTTTCAACAAATATGTCTAAGTTCAGGAATATATCCAAGATGTGGGGGTAAGGAAGTGGAGACACGTGATAGCTATATTCAGATATAGGTAATCAGGAAGCCGTTTAGACGGATGACTACAAGTACAGATCCTATGGAGCTGGTGCGCTCAGACATCTGTGACTTCTATTCTCCACAAAGGGCTGGGGTAAATTTTATCACTTATTTCTTTGACGATTTCTCGGAAAACGCATTCGCGTATTGTCACGCCATAATTTCGCTAAAAGGATAATCGTCCCCCGGGCGTGATGCCATGCACGCATAGGGCGCGCATACACAAGGCCTAGGCATAATGATGATCTTTAGAACATATGCAACAAAGTACAAAAATAAGATAACACACATTGAGGCATAAAATTTTTTTCTTTTATTGATAATAAACATCTGATTACAGACTCTTAACCCAAAAGCGATAAAGATGCCACACGGGCTTACAACTTGGATACAAAATGAGATAGCTGTTCCATACATCACATCCTTTACTAAAACTTTAAAATGATATAGACACCTACTGGCGAAGCTATCGCCTTGCCTCGGAGCTGCATATAAGGGTTGTGCGGCCTCCGAGTGCTTTGTACAAGCTCCAAAAAGTCACGAACGGTTCCGAAGAGTACTGGACTGGTTGGGGGAAGAAGAAGCTTCAGCTCCTCGCCATGTCACTAGGGCTCGGGGAACCTGCTGCAACGAGGGTCAGTACTTTGAAAAGTACCGGTGAGGGCGAGCTAACCCAACTAACCAAATCCAGAGTTGTTCATATAAAGCATGCAATTTATTTATGGTATTTCTATCTTGCCTTAGTTCAATTTACATGCAAGCATTGAGTAATCAATTTATAGAAATAAATATGCCACCGTTAGGTGACTTTTACCTTCGCGTTTGAACTACCTGCATAATACTTACCATATCCTTCCCTACCACGAAGACACCATTAGTTTGAGCAAGCAATGCAGAAATATATATATGTATTGGGTCATGGCATATCATTGCCACCATGGACAATAGCTACAGTAAGTCGGTGACCCTTGCAGCGTGGTAGCAAGCCCCGCTACAAGGCTCCCGTATTACCCGTGCTAGACTCGTTAGCGTAGCTATCCGAGTTTCGCCCGGAACAAATCGGCCCCAGTGCCACGGGCGCCGTTCGCAGGAACTAAACCTTATGCACAAGTTGTCCGACCGAACTACACATTGACACTAAGTTAATAGATAAAGCATTCAAACCACAAGAATGTATATATCTACTTTAGCATAGTGCATTTGGCATAGTCTACCTGTCCAAGTGATTGCATTTCAATATAGTTTGCACAATACATCTATACAGTTATATAGAATAAGTTCTAGCTACAACTGAAACATGAATATATAAATCCATAGCGGATAAGCACGCATCAATGTGGTCACTTGAGAATTCTATGTGACAAGCATTTCAAGTGTTTCAAGTCTAACTCTTCTTTTTATTTGACTCAGTTTATTCTTATTATGATATCGTTGGAGCGGGATGCACAAATGAGCCAATTTATTAAGAGTTGAAGACTTGGAAGAAGGGTGCTAATCGAAGTAAAGCCACTCACAAGTTAGTAAACTAGGAGAGAAAAGGGAGAACTACAAGACTCCGCACGCGCGTCGTCTACCCGATCACCTGCACGCACCAACAGATGACCAATATCTCCTGTTTCGGTCTCCGAGGTTCGATACGAAATGCGAAATCCTAAGAACGAAGGCAATAAAATCTATCGAAACCGTTCAAGAAAACGTAAGTCATAAAACCAACAAGAAAGCAACCAAGCGGCATCGAAAATGGGCAAGGAAACCAGCACAACGAAAAGGCCCCTCTCGACTCTGCCGCCGACTCCTTCCTTGAGGCACGATCCGCTGAATATGGGACATGATTCCGAAGAAACCAATCCATAACGAGGAAAGGATCTTGATTCAATCTGTCCCAATCGAACGGTACCAAGTCTTTCTTGGCCACGCTCCCCGAATAGGGGGAACGGGGCATTATATAACGCCCCGTTCGTCCCGTTCCCCCTATACGGGGAGCGCGGCCAAGAAATACTTACGACCGTCCGAACGGGACAGATTGAATCAAGATCCTTTCCTCATTATGGATTGGTTTCTTCGGAATCAGGTCCCATAATCAATGGATCGTGCCTCAAGGAAGGACTCGGCGGCAGAGTAGAGAGAGGCCTTTCCGTTGTGTTGGTTTTCCTTGCCCATTTTCGATTGCCGTTTGGTTGCGTACTTGTTGGTTTTAGGACTTGCGTTTTCTTGAACGGTTTCGATGAACTTCATTGTTTTCGTTCTTAGGATTTCGCATTTCGTATCGAGCCTTGGAGACCGAAGCAGGAGGTACTGATCACCCGTTGGTACGTGCAGGTGATCGTGTAGACGACGCGCGAGCGGAGTCTTAGGGACCTCTACTTCTTCTTCCTATACGACCAACGTGTGAGTGGCTCTATTTCGATAAGCACCTTCTTTCCAAGGGCTCCGTTCATAATAAAATTGACTCAGTTATGCATTCAATCAAACGACACCACTTAAGTAATAAGTTGGATAACAAGATAAGATAAGAAGTAGGCTTGGAACACCCATTGCTTGTCATATAAAACCTTACATAAATTCATTGATGCATGCATGGTCGTTGGATGTTTAATGGGTTGGTATTTATTGATAGTTCAAAGTGCTCTTCAATAAGTTCAAAGTGTTCTTCTATAAACTGCTGCATGTTATTTCATATAACTGTTGGTTGATTGTGATAGTACAGTAAAGCAGTTTCGTACATGATGTTCTTTAAATGGCTAGTAAGTAAATCTATGATGTAGAGTTCATAGAAATGGTCATGGGAATTCTTGTGCACAAGGGATCCAGGTTCCTGCGAGCGGTTACCGGGGCACCGGGCCGTTTCGACCCGGGCGGAATCTACTTTCTTAGTCCTGGGAGCGGGAAATTGTAGCGGGGCTAGCTACCCGCGCTGCAAGCGTGCCGCCAGCCCAGACTAAACCCATGATGGCTCCTAAACAACAGAGAAAGATGTTGTGTATATTTAAACTGTGCAGATTAACTATGTCTTCGTGACAGGGAAGGCTATGGTAAGTTGTACAGGTGGTTCAGACGGTACAGGTAAAGTCACCGAACGGTGGCATGTGAAGTTATGTTATTTTGTTCTTGCATACCTGCTAAATGAAATCTGATCTAGGCAAGAATAGAAACCCACATAAACACATGAATGTTGCATGTTCATTTAAAACGCATCTAAAGAGCTTGGTAAAGTTGAGCAGCTAGCCTTCACCAGTACTTTTCGAAGTACTGACCCTCGTTGTAGCAGGTTCCCCGGCGCAAGGCAACGCGGCGAGGAGCTGAAGCTCTCTCTCTCCGGACTTTTGGGATCCTTGGCGGTTCGTAGCCAAGACTTTTGGAGGCTCAAGCTGGAAGCCTTCCTCTCTCTCTCCGTTGCGGAAATAACGCTAAGGCGATGGTGCTTACCCGCACCCAAGGAGTTTTGTGTTTGAAACTATGTAAAGGGACATAATGTATGGATCGGCTATCTCATTTTGCGTCCAAGTTTGTAAGCCCGTGGGGCATTTTATACTTTTGAGTCAAGCAATGTAACAAGATGTTCATTATAAATAAAAGAGAAACTTTTCTATGCCTCAACCTTGTGTTATCTTATTTGTTTACTCTGTTGCATTGATCTAAAGAATATCCTTATGCCTAAGGCCTTGTGCACGCGCGCCCTACGCGTGCACGGCATCACGCCCGGGGGACGATTATCGATTAGGCGAAATCGGGGCGTGACATATTGGTATCAGAGCATGCTTCAGATCCTTTGATCTCACAAAGAAAGTTTCTAAAGAGGACCTTGTTCCTCCCGAGTAGACCCTTGAATTCGCTTGGCCAAAATGAGATGCGTTCCATACAATAAGTCTAAATATTTTTGAAAAGTACGTTGGGAATTATACGATTGCTTGGACGGGATTATGATGTGAGGGCTTTTGTCCCAACTCATAGAGGATGTTGTGAGAGGAGACTCGTGTTATAATCGACAAGTTATATGTCTATATGAAAACACCAAACGAGTAGAGTGCGAGATAAGAATATCGTTCAGACAGTGGTCCATGCACATAGCCTTTTGGCCAAATTGTGTTAAGTATCGTGCACCAAGACCCTTGGTGCTAGTGAGTTACAGCGAGAATTGGGTATTGTTGGGATGAGAATAAAGTTGACTTGGAGGGAAATCGATAGAGACGTTATCGAATTGCCGCTAAGGCGAGTAATGGGAATCGTGTAGGGAATCTTCGAAAATAGTTGGACGGTTATTCATAACGATAAGTTATGATTTGAAGCATAGTCCGTATAGAGGACTATGAATACATGTGTGTACGAGTCTAAGATCGCTAAGGCGATAAATAGGGACGGTATTGGAGTTCTAAGGAACGAATTGGGCATACGATTGTAGGATGCGAACGCGAATCAGGAGTTATTAGGATGACTCAATTCCTGAATAGTGTATGCGATAAGTCCCCTGTTCGATTATGCAATTTGTAGATATAATGAGTTGTAAAGATTCAGGGAGTATGACTCGAACCCTGAGTGGTGTATTTGTTGGCTTAAAAATGCTTGAACGAAGTCGTGGATTCGGATAGAGTTAAGCGAGTCTAGCGACAAGCGACGAGATTGGGTAAAGCCTTAGTATAAATAAACAGTGCCTAGCAAGTGAACAAACTCGGAGAAAGCATGCAATGTTTAGTTCGAACGAGTTACAATGAGTTGAATAAGGGATAAGGCCTCGTGCACGCGCGCCCTACACGTGCACGGCATCACGCCCCCTGGGACGATTATCGGTTAGCCGAGATCGGGGCGTGACATATTGATAAGATAGGCTTACATCGAATAGAAATTCAGGGCAATTGGAATCGATACCATGATCGGAAAAGACTTAGAGGATTGTACGAGCGAGTTTGAGTTGAAACAAGCAAATTACAAACTTGAGCCGAGATTGAATAATCTGAGATGCGGTCTAAGTAAGTGCAATTAGAAATAATGGAGTAAACGAATGATAGCGTGCATGGAAAATTTGGATTTGAGTAGGATATCGCTCGATAAAATTCGGTTTGAGTATGAATGCGATGATTTCAAATTTTGGGAGATTTAGACCATAACAATGGTTGGAAAATAGTATGGATTGATGCAAGTTAGAAAAATTATGAATTTGATGGATTGGGTTAAGCGGTAATAGATTTGGCTTGGAGTTTGGAAGAACGATTATTCTACAGGAGCGCCGACGTGGTGATTTCACGTACGGTAGGGATAAGCAAACTCAAGAGAACAGGTTCGATGATTATTCCAAAAACGAACTCGATGAATGGAACGTATCAATGGGATAGACTTGGGTTTGGGAATTGATCTTAGTTGTTTGTGGAATGCTAAGAGTAGACTAAGAAAATGAGTCTAAGGATTTTCTTGAGGAGTTAGTCTAGAAATGTAAAGTAAGAGATGTTGGACGTTTTCATGAACGGATATGTAGATCGTGCTGGACGACTTAAGAGTTCATGATATACATCGATGGTTTATAATGGAATTGTGGCTTGATGATACAGGTGTAGAAAATGATGGATTTGGGGAATTCTATCAAACGAGATAAAAGAGATAGAGTATGTGAAGCGATGAGTTGAACCTGCAACATGGGCGTATCGTGGGTTCGGTTGAACGAGCGTGTTGGTGTGATAGGAAGATCTGTGCTCGATGTTTAGAAATCTGAGTGAAACGAGCTTGGGTAGAATACCCGTGTAAAGGAACAATGGTTTGACCTTAGGGTGTTTGGGGCGAGCGTTGTGCAACGCGATTGCGCGATGAGTCGCAAACTTGAGTTGTACCTATGACTGTGTGTGCTGGCCTAGGGACTAGGCAGACGACCCTATGCCTTGAGTTAAACTGGAGTGGCTGACTTCAGAATATCATTCGGGAAGAATGATAGAACTGGGGCAACAAGACTTAGAGTTAGAAATTGGAATTGGGAATACACACTAGCAACGTTCGCGTTGAAACAAACGTAATGCAAGATAGGACTCGGGTGATAATTGATTTGGTTGGATAGGTTACGCGACGGTAAAGGATAAGACGATAGCTGGATCGAACAAGAGTTCGGTCATTCATATAGCAGGACGATCTGCGTTTCGAAAGATTTTTACGAGTAGCTTGTCAGACTTAGCTGTCACTGAGCTTGGTTGAAATACACATATTTGGGGGACGCCTTGAATATGGGTACGATCCAGACTTAGCGATATGCATAACTCGGATGCAGCTGCAAAGGAAAATATTTGGATTCGCATGGATGAGTATGGCAACCGAAATGATTTAGCCTCAACCTAAATTTTCATAGAGGAAAGATTGTATCATTCCTCGTGCTACCGGGATAGTTCTGCGCTAAGGCGCAGTACGAGACTGAGTTTGGGGATGCAATAGTTGAACGAATAGATCATTCGGATAAAATAATTAAGCACTCGGGCGAACGGAACGAGTAAAACGAATAAAAAGTTAAGTTCGATTGAGCCAAAGGTGCGAAGGACTTGAGCGTACCCCAGGTAGGCAATTTAGCTCTGCGCTAAGGCGCAATATAGAATGAGTCAGAAAAAGTTGGTGATTGGGTGCAAATTTATTTAGTGAGATTGGACGGTGACTCAGAGAGATTTGATGCAAAGACGAGATTAGAAAACTGTCGAGATTCGAGCTTTTGGGTTAGGCGTAACGACGGGTTTCGATAGGCAACGTCAAGTAATAGGCTCAATTGTGTTGGGTTCCTATGGTGATAACATAACAAGTTGGGCAAGTCCACCCAATTATGAGTCGTAAGTGCTCGTTGAGTTATAGAATACCATGTGCTTGGGTAATACAGCCCTGCGCTAAGTGCAGTAGATTTTGAGACAGAAGTGCAACGATCGAGTTGAGTATAACTCGATAGCATTGAACGATAGAGTCGTTCGTTGAGAACTGGCCAACATTGGCGTAACGCATGGTGAGAAAATAGAGGATGGTAGTATTGAGACAGTCCTTGAAGGATAAGACAAGATGTATAGGGAAGTTTAGAAGTTATGCGATAGCACGAGTTGTGCTTAGGACGTCTCGAGGACGGAACTTGTTCTGAGTGGTATATGGTATAACAACCCGCTCCGCTCAACCCGGAGGGCCAATTCAAACGGCACAAGTGTAGATATTCAACCGCCTTGCTCAGCGAGATGGCTCGTTCGATGCAAAGGCTTTCATGCTGGGATCTTTAATGGAGTCAGACTTAGGCTATCAGAAACGCGTCCGGAGTCTAGCTCGACCGATGCGATACATCGCTAAGGTGGGTGACCCAGGGTGAACCTGTCTCTACTTAGCTGCACACTAAGAAAATGAATGTTACGTGCTAGTTTACAGGCAAAAACCTTCGCATGCTAATAAAAGAGATGAACGCACATAGCGAAGGGGATAACCCCGCCTTATTCTCGTATAGAACATGGAAATCTTACTTGCTAGTTGCGTAATTGACTTAGGTCAGTTGAATCTGCAAGCGGACTTGTCGTACGCGGCTGAGCCTGTCAAAATTTTGAATCGTAAAAAGAAGCAGTTGCGGAACCGAACGTCTCGCTAGTGCGCGTACTGTGGCGAAACCACTCGGTCGAGGAGTCGACCTGGGAACTTGAATCAGATATGAAGGAAAAATTTCTCTCATTATTCCTTAGTGGTAGGTTCTATTCTTAAGTTTCGGGACGAAACTTCCTATTAGATGGTTATGATGTAACGCCCCGTTCGTCCCGTTCCCCCTATACGGGGAGGGCGGCCAAGAAATACTTACGACCGTCCGAACGGGACAGATTGAATCAAGATCCTTTCCTCGTTATGGATTGGTTTCTTCGGAATCAGGTCCCATAATCAATGGATCGTGCCTCAAGGAAGGACTCGGCGGCAGAGTAGAGAGAGGCCTTTCCGTTGTGTTGGTTTTCCTTGCCCGTTTTCGATTGCCGTTTGGTTGCGTACTTGTTAGTTTTAGGACTTGCGTTTTCTTGAACGATTTCGATGAACTTCATTGTTTTCGTTCTTAGGATTTCGCATTTCGTATCGAGCCTTGGAGACCGAAGCAGGAGGTACTGATCACCCGTTGGTGCGTGCAGGTGATCGTGTAGACGACGCGCGAGCGGAGTCTTAGGGACCTCTACTTCTTCTTCCTATACGACCAACGTGTGAGTGGCTCTATTTCGATAAGCACCTTCTTTCCAAGGGCTCCGTTCATAATAAAATTGACTCAGTTATGCATTCAATCAAACGACACCACTTAAGTAATAAGTTGGATAACAAGATAAGATAAGAAGTAGGCTTGGAACACCCACTGCTTGTCATATAAAACCTTGCATAAATTCATTGATGCATGCATGGTCGTTGGATGTTTAATGGGTTAGTATTTATTGATAGTTCAAAGTGCTCTTCAATAAGTTCAAAGTGTTCTTCTATAAACTGCTGCATGTTATTTCATATAACTGTTGGTTGATTGTGATAGTACAGTAAAGCAGTTTCGTACATGATGTTCTTTAAATGGCTAGTAAGTAAATCTATGATGTAGAGTTCATAGAAATGGTCATGGGAATTCTTGTGCACAAGGGATCCAGGTTCCTGCGAGCGGTTACCGGGGCACCGGGCCGTTTCGACCCGGGCGGAATCTACTTTCTTAGTCCTGGGAGCGGGGAATTGTAGCGGGGCTAGCTACCCGCGCTGCAAGCGTCGCCGCCAGCCCAGACTAAACCCATGATGGCTCCTAAACAACAGAGAAAGATGTTGTGTATATTTAAACTGTGCAGACTAACTATGTCTTCGTGACAGGGAAGGCTATGGTAAGTTGTACAGGTGGTTCAGACGGTACAGGTAAAGTCACCGAACGGTGGCATATGAAGTTATGTTATTTTGTTCTTGCATACCTGCTAAATGAAATCTGATCTAGGCAAGAATAGAAACCCACATAAACACATGAATGTTGCATGTTCATTTAAAACGCATCTAAAGAGCTTGGTAAAGTTGAGCAGCTAGCCTTCACCAGTACTTTTCGAAGTACTGACCCTCATTGTAGCAGGTTCCCCGGCGCAAGGCAACGCGGCGAGGAGCTGAAGCTCTCTCTCTCCGGACTTTTGGGATCCTTGGCGGTTCGTAGCCAAGACTTTTGGAGGCTCAAGCTGGAAGCCTTCCTCTCTCTCTCCGTTGCGGAAATAACGCTAAGGCGATGGTGCTTACCCGCACCCAAGGAGTTTTGTGTTTGAAACTATGTAAAGGGACATAATGTATGGATCGGCTATCTCATTTTGCGTCCAAGTTTGTAAGCCCGTGGGGCATTTTATACTTTTGAGTCAAGCAATGTAACAAGATGTTTATTATAAATAAAAGAGAAACTTTTCTATGCCTCAACCTTGTGTTATCTTATTTGTTTACTCTGTTGCATTGATCTAAAGAATATCCTTATGCCTAAGGCCTTGTGCACGCGCACCCTACGCGTGCACGGCATCACGCCCGGGGGACGATTATCGATTAGGCAAAATCGGGGCGTGACACATTACACGTATCTTCTTATGATCGAAGAATGAAGCGTTCGAGAACCTCAGGAACTTCAAGTTTGGAGCTGAGTGTCATATCGGTCTAAAACTCAATGGACTCAGAAGTTATCAAGATGAAGGGCATCGTTCTTTGGATTCACATCGTTCAGCTTAGAACATGGAATTGACTATATAACATGTATCATTCTTTGGATTCGCATCGTTCAGCTTACAACATAGAATTGGCTATGGAACATCCATCATTCTTTGGATTCATATTGTTCAGCCTAGAACATGAAATTGACTATGGAATATGCATCGTTCTTTGGATTCGCATCGTTTAACCTAGAACATGGAATTGACTATGGAACGACATCCTCGTACTCTCCCAGTCCTTTGAAGGTGCAGATAGGAAGGACCAGCAGTTGACAATAATGATGACTTCTATATTGTTGTTCAAAGGGCCTTCCAAATTTTTTGTGGGAGAAGGTTGCACTTACGGTGATGTCCCTATTACCGTTCGTCACTTCTGATGTAATTCTGGTTCAAAGTCATATCCACATGAAACATGAATAACGTTCGATTGTGGTGGTTTTCCAGAGGACCATATCAGCCAGAGTTGTTGGCACTTCTGTAGAAGAAGATGTAGTCCATGAAGGAGTTGTCTTTGAAGAGATAATATTTGAACCAGAACTCGAAGAGCAGTCAGCAAGAAGAGTCAGGAGGTCGAAGGACCAAAGATGATCTTATCGCCTATTATATGGAGGTCGTGCCACTTACCTATGATAAGGCGATAAAGACCAAAGACTTAGTCTGCTAAGAGGAGGCAGTCCAAGGAGAGATTGACCCCATATCAACACTTGAATATTGATCAATCTTCCTGAATGAGCTAAACCTTTCAGATGTTTATATATCTTCAGTAGAAGAAAATAGAAGCAGACAAAATAGTTGAGTTCAAGAATAGGCTTGTAGCCTAGAGATTTTCTCAGATAATAGGGGATTGAGTTCTTAAGCACCTCGTTAAGTGTGTCATATATCAGGATGATGATTGTCGTAGTTACTATTCATAAGCTGATTGTTTATTAGATGAAGGGGAGACAACAAGTCTTGGAGGAAGACAGTCATAAGAGATTTACGGACAACGGTCAGAATTATTGTCATTCAGGTTTGAAGACAGTATACGGATTGGTGATATCTGAAATACGGCCTGAAGCAAATCCCAGGATGTGGTAGCAAAAGTTTGACATGTCATCTAGTCAAATATGTTGCATGATCAGCGAGATAAACCAAGATTGTGCTTACACAAGATTCACTGATAATAAAGTAGTCATCTTTTGTATCTATGTGAAAGACTTGCTAATCCCAGTTGCGGATATAGAAGTATCACTAGAACAAAGATATCCTTTTGTCCAAGCTTAGGACATGGGATTACGGATGTCATCCTTAAGGATATAAGATAATACTAATGCCAGGTGGGCTTGCTCAGTCATAAGCTCTCTGCATAAGAAAAGCTGATCACATGCTTTAGGTATCAAGGACGATACTCCTCGGGTGTGACATAAAAATGAAGCCTTATCCAATCAGACAGTTGGTGTAGTCAAGCATCATCAGGTGTATGATTCAAGTTGCGAGTACCACCAGGTCTGATATAGCTCTGGTTGTAGGGATGCTGAGTCAGTTCACGAGCAGTATGTGTGTTGTTGAATACTGGAAGTTGTAAAAAGAGTAGTCAGAATTTTCAAGTAGACTCAGTGGTATATCCTGCACTACAGTAGTTATCCAGATATGATGGAATGCTTCAGTAATGCCAGTTTATTCTCAGGAAAGAAGAGTTAAAGATCCACAGGGGGACGTGACTTCTCCAAGAGTGGTGTTGTTAGACCGTGGAAGTTGAGGAAGCAATCTTTACTCTGAGCTGCAGTATATTAAGCAAGATGGCTCTGGAAGCTCTCAGATAATCTTTCTTTGGTTAGTACACAGATTCGGGTGATACCGACATACTGTGAAAACCAGGAAGCTGCAGCAATGGCATATATTCATCTCTTCAAATGTCTGAAGAGAACTATGCGGATAAATCATAAATTACTGAATGAGCGCAGCTAGCATAGATCATTACAATAGTTAATATTCGAAGCCAGGTGATTCTGGCAGATCTGTTCATAATAGGCCAACACAGAACACTAAATGAGTGCAGCTAGCGTGGATCATTATAGTGGTTAATGTTTGGAGCCAGGTGATTCTGGCAGATCCATTCATAATAGGCCAACACAGAACACTGAAATAGCGCAGCTAGCGTAGATCATTACAGTGGTTAACATTAGGAGCCAACTAATTCTGGCAAATCCGTTCATAATAAGCCTCAAGTGCCAGTTGATCGTTATCACGCCTCGATCTCTCGCAGGTAATCGATCGTCCCCGCTGGACGCGAATCACCGTGCCAACACTCCCGCGGGACGATCTTTCCTATCTGGGCGTGATGTCACATGAGCATAAGCCACACCTGTATAAGGCCATAATTCGAACAGGCAGTAAGAGTTCTAAGCCACAGAGTCGTACAGATAGTCCGAGTGCAGTGGAATAAGAAACGCACAGGCGATTGGTAACAATTTCACAAAGTCGTCAATAGCGGAAGCATTGAATAACACAAGTATAGAAATAAAATAAGCTCTTTATTGATATTGAACAAGTGTTACAGGCGGCGCTAGGCCGATATTACAAGTCGCTCAAGCCCTCTTTCTGAAACTGTAAAAGTGTGCCAAGTGGCTATATTTATGGAATGATACATAGACGATGTTCCAATATTATGTCTTGTATATGGGCTTCAGTTTCGGACGCAAAGCTCCAAGACTTCAGAGTGAACTCCACGCCTTAGCACGCACGAAGGAGGCATCCGCACCGAACGAGGTTCTCCCGCACCCTGCAAGCAATCTGGTGGGTTATCAGTACATAAATGCACTAGTAGGGAGGTTTCTCGTCTGCTTGACAAATTTAAACACGTTATATAGGTTCCGTGCACCATCTATTAAGTTATCTTTCTAGTCTTGCCTTAGGATCAGTTTTATGGCAATGATGAATAGCCTAACTCATGTGACAGTACATCGTGTGATATATGAGTAACACGGCGATACTTACCTACTTACCATCCGTCTTTCCCTGTGCAAGCAAACCAAGTTAAAATCAAGCACGAGCATTTATAATAAAATCCAGTGGCAAATTGTATACGCAAAAATAAGTGTCATGAGCGTGGTTATGTTTCAGAGGCACGAGTGATAAGGATTATCAGGTGCGTTGCAAAAGATATTCAAGTGTTCTATATGTACAAGTGTGTTATACTCATGATCGTTCAGGTATTTCCGATTACTGGATGCGATGCAATGACTCGCACGTGGATTGCTGCCGAGCAATGATGACTTATCTATATGAACATGAGTCGCTGGCATAGCCATAAAGGACGAGTTATAGTCATTGACGAGGATGGAATACAACGAAAGCATAAGAGGCGCTACAAACCATCCCATCCAAGCACGAGAGACTATCAGCCTTTATCTATAAAGGTGGTGCGGCGTTAGCGGAGATGCCACCCAGCTCGTACAAGAAGGCTGCATGAGTTCCATCCGGATCAAAAATGCCCCGGTGCCCCGGAGACCGTCCATGGAACGAGATTCGAAGATCCCCCTTATTTTTAAGTTGTCCGCGACATGCAAGTCTTGGTCTTCCAAATTCATAACTTGACATGATAATCCATGATTTTTGTTCTGAACGAGTATTGCTCCACGAGCTGTGATTCTTGCTTTACTAGACATGATTCTCATTTAGTGTTAAACTTGACTTGATGCATTCCCCTGGTTCGGGGATTGCCTTGGTGACCAAATGGTCCCGGATACTTGCAGGTTCATATTGCACAGAAGGACTATTTGATAGTCTTCTGGCTAACTAGATGCATGCACGATACAGATAGTGTTACTTGATTGAGGCATAATTTATGTGACAAGCATTAAAATGAGGCAACGAGTACAAACTACACATAAGCAAGTAAGCATTTCATTTATATTGAACACAAGCATTTACGTTGGCACGGGTCTAAGGGTGAAGTGAGGAGTAAAACCGTAAAGGGACATACCGAGCGACATGATCTAGGGACATGCAGTATAAACGAGTGAACAGTGCACTACGGAGAATATATATATATATATATATATATATATATATATATATATATATATATATATATATATATATATATATATATATATATATATATCTACTCGAGGCATAGCGGGGTCTACTTGCACAAGGCAAAGGTAGCATATGAGGGTCTATTTATAAGCAAAGTTTCATTTCCATGTTCTAACACAAGCAATACAAGTTAGGATTGTTCCCTTAGCTAGGTGTGTTATATTCTTAGCATACAGGGGGTGATTCACCTAGCGACTAGAATGTATTGTCCATAGTTTAAGTGTGCTGGCTAAGCAAAGACAAGTTCATCGTAGCCACTCACTTTAGCGATGATTTGCCTCGGTCGAACGATACTCCGAGCGAGCCTTTGAAAGTCTGAGTCTGAACTCCTGAAGGGCCAAGTCTGGAAATCTTTTGCCTCAAACAAGTCTTCTCGCTGAGCAAAGCGGGTCAAATAATTGCACTTGGCCGTTTGAATCGGTTGTCCGCTTGAACGAAATGGGTCATTAAATTATACACCACTCAGAAAAAGTCTCGTCCTTGAGACTTCCTTAGCGCAAGTCGTTCTTTCGCATTATCGAGTCTATCTCAAACGTAAAAATCGTTGCCACTAGATCCGTTCGAATACAATTTTCTACTCGTTCCTTTTACCGTGTCGCGTGTATGCTTGGTCGGTCTCATTGAATAACTCTATCATTCAATCCACGTTCTGACTCGGTCTCAACTGCGCCTTAGCACGAAAAATATATCTCTTAACGCGGGGTCTGTTATAATCCATCTTGAATGACGATCTATGGCTGAGGCAAAATTATACCAGTTATTATACTTGTCCATGTAAGTCTAACATTTTTACTTGAACTAGAATTCGAGATTATCATATCGCGAGTCTGGATCGTGCACATATTCAAAGCGTCCTTCAAAAATATGCATGTCAACCAACTTAGCGATAGCGATGTCTTTGTACTCGAGTTCAACATATCACTGATTCTTGGATCATGCACACATTCAAGGTGTCCCTCAAACATATGCATTCAACCAAACTTAGTGATAGTGAATTCAGACAAGCTACTTGCGAAAATCTCAAGGGTTCTTGTCTTATAAATCACAAGGATACTTCCAACGGGGTCAATAAAATCCAAGTCATTTTCCATTCCAACTCAAATCAAGTTTTGTACAACCGTTAAGCATGATCTATTTGGTCTACCGACTAGCCTCCATCCATTCGGGTCAAACAAAGCGCACACTTACCGTTCCAAGTCTAACTCTAAGTCTTGCTGCCCCAGTTCTATGGCTTGTTTAAGCAATATGCTAAAGTTGGTTACACAAGTTCTTTCACTCGGCACATAGTCGTCTGTCTAATTACTAGGTCAGCTCATAAGGTCATAGGTACAAGTTCAAGAACACAATTCATCGTACAAATTGTCGCACGATACTTGCCCCAATTCCTAAGGTCAAACCATTGTTCGTTTGTACGAAATATTCTACCCAAGTTTGTTTTACTCAGATTTCTAAATATCGAGCACATATTATCCTACATACAATAACACGTTCGTTTGCACCGGGTTCGAGTCCGTTCAAGCAATCCATGATATATCCAAGTTGCAGGACAAGCCTAGTAATACGCATAGTATCTCCTTAAGACATGATGATAGTATCCATATATCCATTCTAAGTCTAGACCAACAAGCCAAGATTCAATTATAAATCTTTGATTATAACTCCAAGTCGTCCAACAAGATTCATGTATCCATTCACGAAACCATCAAGCATGATTTATGTCACGCCCCAGTCTCAAAATACGTAGGACTAGAAATACGTAAGCATGCCAGCCGTATGTGTAGCGCCCCGTTCTCCCGATGCGGAGAGCGCGGCTAAGAAACACAAGACGGTATCGTTCGATCGGGATAGATTGAATTAAGAACTCGTCCTCGTTATGGATTTGTTTCTTCGGAATCGATTCCCATATTCAGTGGACTGCGCCCCAAGGATCGGCTTAGCGGCAGAGTCAGGAGGGACCTCTCCGCTGCTATCTTTTATTGCCTCGGTTTCCGATGTCGCTTGTTGCTTTCGTGCTTTGAGTTGGTTTTGGGATTTGCTTGTTTTCCTTGAACGGTTTCGATGGTTTTCATTGTTTTCGTTCATTGACTTGCACTTCTATTCCGAGAATGGAAAAAGAGGAAGAAGTATTAATCGAGCTGTTCGTGTGCAGGTGAACGAGCAGTAGGCGGCTTGCGAGCAGAGTCGTGAAGCGCCTCTTTCCTTCTTCTTTCCAAAATCTAAGTGAGTGGCTACCAATCCGATTAGCTAGTCCTGCTTCCAAGCTTCACAGCTAATCAATCCGCACTCTTCCTTGCCCCGATCAAACGATACCAAATAATAATAAAAGAAACCAAGATAAAAAGAGAATAGACTTGGTTATATGCTTGTCAAAGAAACTTCACGAACGGATACTTAAATGCATGCTTGTTCGCTTGGGAAAAATCATTGCTTGTCTTGTACATTGTTTGTCTTGTCTTGTACATTGCTTGTATTGTACTCTTGTTGCCTCAAAAAGCATGAACTGTTAACTAAGTAAACATATTATTCGATCACGGACAACTTGTGCACAAGGTCATTGGTTCCTGCGGACGGTCGCTGGGGCACTAGCACCGATCCGGTCCGAACGGAATCCCTATTGTATAGTCCATTGTGCTGGACGGAGTGACATGTAGCGCTCCTTGTTTATTCGCTGCATACCATTCCCGCCAGTGACTATTGTCCATTGTGGTATCCCGCCAGTGATCTCTTGTATATTTAAACCTGTTGCATACTAACTTGTGTCTCCGTGGCAGGGAAGGCAAGGTAAGTATTGTGCAGGTCATTCAGACGGGCAGGTAAAATCCACCGAACGGTGGCACGTTCATTTCAGTAAATTCAATATGCTGCTTACTTGTAAATGAACTAAGGCAAGATAGAAACCCACAAAAATATGCATGCTTCACTAAACAATGTGTTGATTGGTATAGTCAGGCTAGCTCGCCTTCACCAGCATGTTTCGATATGCTGACCCTCGTTGAAACAGGTTCTCCGCACCAAGGCGAACCGAGCGAGGAGCCGAAGTCGTCTACCCGATCCAGTCCAACTGTTGGCGCATCTTCACCGCGCCCCCTGAAGCCTTTTGAAGCCAGAAGCTGCAACTCTTCATACACAAATGCAGCTCCGTGGCAAAGCGATCCTCCAGCCTGGAGGTCTTTATCGTCTTGAGTTATAAAAGGATGTAATGTACAGGACTGCTATCTCATTTTGAGTCATCTCTTTGTAAGCCGTTCGGCATATTAGCTAACTCGTTCAAGAGTTTGTAATAGATGTTCATTATCAATAAAGAGAACTTTTCTATGTTTCAAATCTGTGTTTTAATTTATCTGCGTACTCTGAATATGTGCTTGCTATGCAAATCATTAAAGCCTTGTGCGGGCGCAACTCCAGGCCCGCACGGCGGTCACGACTCGGGGGACGCCTCGGGGCGTGACAGTATGTATATGGCAACTCCAATACATGGATACCATAATATACACGTACGCTGTAATATGAATATTAACTCACATGTGGTATATATATATTATCACAAGTCACAAGAATTACTAATCTCATCCACAGAGCAAGTCACAATAAAGAAATAACTAAACCAGAATAATGAGTCTGAATAATCCAAAATGATGGTCGGATGGAGACAAATCCACTACCAATGACTATATCAATACTAAAATGAGAGAGGAGGATAAATCTCCAATATAAAATAAGATGATGATAGAAGTGTATCAGCTAAGAGATCCATCGCTAGATATAATCAATCATGCTCATAAGGTAAGACCTCCTCGGCAGAAAATAATGCGTCAGGTCCTGGCCCGTACTCCTGCGGACACTCCTGATCGTCTATACCTGGCAAGGGACCAGATCCTCAGAGGGACGTACCAAGATACATAGAAGCATATCAATTGAATACAGTAAACATGCATAATAGACAAAAAATATATAAGTATGTTGTACTAGACAATCTATATGAAATGTATAATGAGGATAACCATTTCGACGTATGGGTAGGTGTAGGATACTCTATCTATCTCACAACTCACACACACGTCCATGAATATCATAAGTCGTCATACCATGAGGGTAGCGACCATCGTGACACCAGAAGCCGACATACCGCGAGGGTAGCGACCATCGCGACACAACTATGTGCGTGCTAGTTACTACGGTTAACCAGAGTGGGTAGCCCATACGCCTACTGATTGTCCTCTCCTCCCATGATGCTATGTGTCAAGTGTGTGTCAACATATATAGTATATAATTATGACTGAAAAATAAATATATAATGGATATATAAAAATATGATAAGCATGCAAAAGTATTGTAAGCAATTTGGCAAGGTATACCTGCCTGACAAGAAAGCTGCGAAGTGTAAGCGTCCAAACGTCAAGCACAAGGGATCAGAACTATAGCATCAAAATGAACGTCTCTGGATGCTGAAATAAATATCACCAACGTTCTCAGAATAAGAGAGGGAGCTAGAAAACACTACCCTTTCGTCCAATTTGGATACATGGGCAAAACGGTAATTTTGGGTCAAAGCGGGGTCCATATGTGGACCACCTTGCACCAAAATGTGTGCCAGAGGTAAAGGTCTCTAAATAGAACAAATTATAGGTCAAAAAAAATTCTAAACGACGATACGAACTCAACGATATGTCCAATTTTGGATTACGGTGAGCCGATCATAATTTCGCCCTTAAAGTCAAACCGTGGGGCCCGCAAATAGGCGGCTTGGTCAACTATCTCAGAATTGCATAAAATTTGGGTCACAGGACCAGTGTGATGCCACAAATTCAATGGCACAAGTTTCGTCGTATTCCAACCAGCATACACAAAATGGGGTGGTATTTTACAAAAGTCGCGATATAGGGACTTTTTGCGGATACAGGTTGATTCTGACGCGCACACACGTCCGAATCAACTTTCGCAAAATCCCACATGTCAGGATGTACCATACGCGCCTTTTGGTATAATTGGTACATGATGAGGCAGTCCCGTTTGGCGGGGCGCACTCTGTCTCACAAATTATAGTATTTTAAAAACAAGTTTTTCGAGATTTCTACCTAATTTATCTTTGGTTCTAACACAAAATAAAATAAACTAATTAACATAAAATGATCTTGGTTATATAGGATTTATACAACAAAAAGTAGATTTCGATTTGGATGTCTATGTTGGAATATATCGGCCTCGAAACATATGTTGTTGGGGTAGTTCATAAGAGTTTTAAAATATAGTTTTTCCTCAACTTGGCATCGATTTCTACCTGGTTTTTAACGCTGCTCAAATAAAACTAATTAATGGAGTTTAGAGAGGGATAGGTTGTGATCATACTGACGAAAATGGAAACGGTCGAGAGGTGAGATGAAAAATAGCGCGTGAAGAGGCGACCGTTGCTGCCTGTGGGTGCTGCGGACGCTTGCACGGTTTGCTGTCGCGGCCGGGCCGGCGGCTCTCCGGCGGCGATGCGGGGGTGCAGGGGTCGGAGGTCGGTGGCGTGGAGGTGTAGATGTCAGAGGTAAAGGTTAGGGTTAGGGTTTAGAATAAGGTTTATATATATAAGAAGAGCCCGGGGGGATGGGTCGACGCTATAGTCTGGGTCGCGGGATGCTACTGTGCTCGCGGGTAGAGGGGGTTAGGGTGATTAGGCTTAGGGGTTAGGACTTAGTGGTTGTTAGCTAAGGGTTTTAGATTAATGATTAGTTTAAGGAATTAAGGGTTTGATTAGGGATTTAAGAATTTCTTTTTCTTTTTCTTTTTCTTTTTCTTTTCTTTTTCTTTCTTAATTCTATTATTATTATTATTATTATTATTATTATTATTACTATTACTATTACTATTACTATTACTATTACTATTAATATTATTATTATTATTATTATTACTATTATTATTATTATTACCTATTGCTTATTATTATTATTATTAACTATATATTTATTTATATATAATTACATATATAGGTGAGGTTAAAAAAAATCCAAAAATAATATTTGTACACAAAATAAATTCTAAAAATCTATCACACTTTAACAAGGATTCCTAAAATAAACTAAAATAAAAATAATAATTTTGTGCAATAATTCTAAATGAGTATTTATCTAGGTAATTAAATCAATAAAATATATTTTCTAATTAACTAAGAAATAATATAAATAAATTCAATGATTAATCAAATAAATATAATATTTAAAATTAGGAGATTTTATATTCTACCCAACTAACAAAAATTTTGTCCTCAAAATTAACACTAACCCATATTTGTAATAAATTATTATAGCTATTAACACTCATTTTGCTAGCTAGCAGCGCTTCTTAAAAGGTTATGGTCAGCCACCCTGACACTTTTCTCCCTTATTGTCTATACACTATTCTTTTATCCTCTAACTCGTCTACACTACCTAACTTATAAGAATTCTACTAGTCGTCAAAGTCTTTTGAGGCTATTGTCTAGGTTGTAAGGCGAGTTTATTGGGTCAAGAATTTTGGGATACTTGTCTGGAATCTCATAACCATAATTTTTCTATGTAACCGTCAAGTATCGTAGTATAATACTACCACGCCACCTGGCCAGTATGTCTGCAAATAATTTGACTACTCTACTATAATGGTCTAGCTGCAGTTGTCGCTATCTCACCAGCGATTTGTCATAGTCATCAGTTCGTAACAAGTGTCTTCAACTCTTTTCTAGGCTTAGTCTAAGTTTTAGGGCAACAATTAAGGTCTTGACTAACTTTATAAAACTATTAGAAGTGTGAACCATTTCAATAATCCCACTAATTCCTATTAGACTAAAGGATGCTACTCATGGTCTAAAAATAATAAGAGAATACAGATATTGCTATAGTGCATATACATAAGGGTTATCATTATGAACTCATCTTTTAGTTATTAATCATTACTAACCCATTTATGTTTTAACTAACAAAATAAGGGTGAGGTTGAAGTAACTCAAACAATTCATGATGGCACGAAAGATGCAACTACGGTAGGAAGAATTACGCATGGGACAAGGAATGGATATGGAAGAGAAGATGAGCCACCCAAGGGAACGAGATGGTGATAGGAAAGAGAATACTACTACTGCTACTTGTGTCATCTATTAGCATCGTGGGTATGCCTTCTAGTTAAAATATCAACGTATCCTCAAAAGTTTTAACACCAAATATATCACATTGTGATATACCCTTAATTACAAAAGATAGTTACAAAGTAATATGATTGGCCTATGGGGTATATCTAGTACTCTCCGTGTATCTAACTTATACCAAGCACGAGCGTTCGTCTTTCCAAAATAGGGAAAGACGAAAGCAATAATAAAGGATTCAAGGAGGAGGTGATAGAATACAAGTACGAGGTTCAAGGCGATCAAAGAATTCAAAAAGAGAGTTGTAAGGGCAGTTGCGGATGAGATCCTATTTTGGTAAATTCTTATTTGCATGCTTATATCAGTACATTTATGTAACCGATACAATATGCTCGAACATGTCTAAAGGGCAAGTATATTCGTCTAATATGCTGAGTCAACTATATCTCAATCCATGTAAAGTAGTTATGCGAAGAGCGAACCAAGTGCATTAAGGTTGATCAGACCGTAATACACTGATTCTGATTTGGACAATGTATTAGTAGGCATCCCCAATAATACATATGTCATAAATAAGCTCGATAAAAGAATAAGCTTGCAAAACTAGGCTATAATAGTAGCATAAGTCAAGGTAGTCCAGAAAATATAAGTACGCTGGATTATGATGAAGGAAGGTACAAAATAATTCAAGTTTACCAAGAAGATAAGACTCGTTCGGTGTTGTGCCCCTACAGTTGCCATACTAACTTCTTGTCTAAGTCTTTAGTCGACCAAATGGGGGTATGGACCTCTTAGTTCTATAATCTGGATAAACACTATTGTCTTATGCTAGCATATAGTTGGTATCATTCAATTACACTTCATTAATGGGTCAAAAGGACTATGTGATACTAGGTTATGAGATATACTACCCAACTTACAAGAATTCAACTAATAGTGTTATTGAATAATAGAGTGTATATACCTAGTACAAGTCAACTTCCTAACCCCTATCAAGCACGAGAGAAAAGATAAGATTGACGTTAAGAAAGGATCAAGCAAGATGCAATGCAAGCAAGCAAATAAGAGTGCGAAATAAAATCAAGGGAGGTGATTAAATAAGTGGATGAGATCCTATATTCTAATTCTATGCGTAGGCTTGCTCGGTATAGTAACGTAACCGAGACAATATGCTCTCGACCTGCATGGGCCACCACAAAAATATTTTATGCCCCAGCCCCAAAATACATAGGACTAGAAATACGTAAGCATGCCAGCCGTATGTATATGGCAACTCCAATATATGGATACCATAATACACACGTACGCTATAATATGAATATTAACTCACATGTGGTATATATATATTGTCACAAGTCACAGAAATTACTAATCTCATCCACAGAGCAATTCATAATAAAGAAATAACTAAACCAGAATAATGAGTCTGAATAATCTAAAATGATGGTCGGATGGAGACAAATCCACTACCAAATGACTATATTAATATTAAAATAAGAGAGGAGGATAAATCTCCAATATAAAATAAGATGATGATAGAAGTGTATCAGCTAAGAGATCCATCGCTAGAGATAATCAATGATGCTTAGAAGGTAAGACCTCCTCGGCAGAAAATAATGCGTCAGGTCCTGGCCCGTACTCCTGCAGATACTCCTGATCGTCTATACCTGGCAAGGGACCAGGTCCTCAGAGGGACGTAACAAGATACATAGTGTAACACCCCGTTCTGTTCTAGCGGACTGTCATCTCAAACGGCAAAAGTGTAACTATTCCGACCCGCTTTGCCTCAAACGAGAAGCAAAGGATATCCAGACTTGTCCCTACAGGATTTCAGCTTAGGCTTTCAGAGGCTCGCTTGACGTATCACTCTACCAAGGTAAATCATCGCTAAGGTAGGTGGCTACGGTGAACTTGTCTTTGCTTAGCCAGTACACATAAAAATCTGGAATGATACATGCTAGTCGCTAGGTGATTCACCCCCTGCATGCTAACGAATCCAACGCACCTAGCTAAGGGAATAATCCCAACTTGTATTGCTTATGCTAAAACATGGAAATTGAAATATTGCTTATATTCGGACCCTCGTATGCTAAGTCCCCTAACGGTTTCATCTCTCGGCTTACCTTCGGGTTTGAGCAAACGTGTCTGCTTATGTTCCTTAGAACGCGTGCTTGCCTGCTTACGAATGTTTAACGTGATTGTATTGTGCATGCATTCTTGTTAGCCAGGAGACTATCAAATAGTCCTTCTGTGTAATTGAACCTGCGAGTATCCGGGACCGTTAGGTCACGATGGCAAATCCCCGAACCAGGGGAATGCATCAAGGCAAAGTTAATCACTGTACAGAATCATGATTCAAGCATCTCCTGTACTCGTGTTCTACTGTACTCCTGTTCTACTGTACTACTGTATTCTGTTCTACAGTACTCGTGTATCTCGTGAAATTGGAAAAGACCCAGACCTGCATGTCGCGAACAACTTGGAAACGAGGCATAGTTCCACGGACGGTCTCCGGGGCACCGGGGCCGCTCCGATCTGGATGGAACTCCACTGTAAAGCCTACTGTACTGGACGGGATGGCGTGTAGCACACATTATTCTTTTTGCTGCATACCATTCTCTCTACGGCTAAACTGTACTGTATAGTCTACTGTACTGAACGAGATAGCTTGTAGGGCCCACTGTACTTTCGCTGCAAACCATTCGTTTATGACTATTGTCCATAATGGCTATGCCAGCGACTCATGTTCATATAGATAAGTCATCCTCGCTTAGCGGCTATCCACGTGCGAGTCATTGCATCGTGTCAATGAACAACTGAATACCTGAACGATCATGATACAACAACACTCGTGTTTGCTTATATTGTTGCCTTGGTTTTTATTATGAATGCCCTTGAATGTTTATATTTGCCCGTGCTTGAATTAACAATGCTTGCCTTGGACAGGGAAGGTAAAATGGTAAGTCTCGTCGTGTTTCCTCTCATATCGCAAGGCGCACTGCCACACGAGTTAGGCTATTCAATATATGCATGAAACTGATCCTAAGGCAACTAGAAAGACAACTTAATAGTTGTGCACGGAACCTGTATTACATGTTTGGATTTGTCGAGCGGGCGAGTAGCTTCCCCACCAATGCATTCAATGTACTGATAATCCACCAGTTTGTATGCAGGGTACGGGAGAACCTCGTTCGGTGCGGATGCATCATTCGTGCGTGCTAAGGTGTGGAGATCACTCCGAAGCAATGGCACGTCCGAAACTGAAGCACATATAGAAGACATAATATTGTGAACATCGCCTGAACATCGCCTGATCATCGCCTGTACAATCATTCCATAATTGTAGCCACTTGGCACGCTTTTACTGTTTCAGAGAGAGAGTCTTGAGCGACTTGTAATCTCGGCTATACGCCGCCTGTAACACTTGTTATTATCAATAAAGAGCTTTCTTTACTTCAACTTGTGTTATTCAAATGCTTCTGCTATTGTCAACTCAGTAAACTTGTTACTGATCGCCTATGCGTTCATGACTCCACTGCACTCGGACAATCTGTGCGTCTCTGTGGCTTAGAACTCTTACCGCCAGCCAACGAACCACGGTCTTGCACGGGCGTGGCTCACGCTCGTGCGGCATCACGCCTGGATGGTCAAAGTGATCGTTCCGCGGGAGCACTGGCGCGGTGATTCTCGCCTAGCGGGAACGACCGATTTGCCTGCGGGAAATTGGGGCGTGACATGTTGGTATCAGAGCCTGGCTTCTACGCCTTTGGACTTTATTTCGAATATCTCTGTTTCGAAAGCTCGTTCGTGGGTTTTGTGCACGCTCTCTGTCAATACCTCGATGGGATATCCCAACAATAAGTCTAAATACTTTTAAAATTCATTTTGATTGCTATGATATGCTTGCTTGTATGATGTTGTGCTGCGAGTGCCCTTTGTGCCAACCTGTGTGAACCCTTGAGAGTATCGCTAGTAGCTTGTCCGATTTCACTAACTCTAAGTTTGGTTGAATGCATCTATTCGAGGGACGCCTTGAACTAGTACACCATCCAAGACTAAAGAAAAGATGAAACTCGAGTGCTAAGACTTCGCTATCACTAAGCTGGTTGACGTGTTCATGCTAGAAGTGCACTTCAAAAGTGCGCACGATCCAGACTAAGCGATATGCCGATCTCGACGCTTGTGCAAGTGAATATCCAAATGAAACAAGTACAACGACTTGTCTAGGATTGCCTCAATCCTAGATTACTCTTGTCCTCAGTAAGTCTCGAGGACGAGACTTTTTCTGAGTTGGGTAGGATATAACACCCCGTTCTGTTCTAGCGGACTGCCATCTCAAACGGCAAAAGTGCAACTGTCCTGACCCGCTTTGCCTCAAACGAGAAGCAAAGGATATCCGAACTTGTCCCTACAGGATTTTAGCTTAGGCTTTCAGAGGCTCGCTTGACGTATCGCTCTACCGAGGCGAATCATCGCTAAGGTGGGTGGCTACGGTGAACTTGTCTTTGCTTAGCCAATACACATAAAAATCTGGAATGATACATGCTAGTCGCTAGGTGATTCACCCCCTGCATGCTAACGAATTCAACGCACCTAGCTAAGGGAATAATCCCAACTTGTATTGTATATGCTAGAACATGGAAATTGAAATATTGCTTATATTCGGACTCTCGCATGCTAAGTCCCCTAACGGTTTTATCTTTCGGCTTACCTTCGGGTCCGAGCAAACGTGTCTGCTTATGTTCCTTAGAACGCGTGCTTGCCTGCTTACGAATGTTTAACGTGATTGTATTGTGCATGCATTCTTGTTAGCCAGGAGACTATCAAATAGTCCTTCGGTGCAATTGAACCTGCGAGTATCCTGGACCGTTAGGTCACCCAAGGCAAATCTCCGAACCAGGGGAATGCATCAAGGCAAAGTTAATCACTGTACAGACTCATGATTCAAGCATCTCATGTACTCGTATTCTACTGTACTCCTGTTCTACTGTACTACTGTATTCCGTTCTACAGTACTCGTGTATCTCGTGAAATTGGAAAAGACCCTGACCTGCATGTCGCAGACAACTCGAAAATGAGGCATAGTTCCATAGACGGTCTCCGAGGCACCGGGGCCTTTCCGATCCGGATGGAACTCCACTGTAAAGCCTACTGTACTGGACGGGATGGCGTGTAGCACACATTATTCTTTTTGCTGCATACTATTCTTTCCACGGTTAAACTGTACTGTATAGTCTACTGTACTGAACGAGATGGCTTGTAGCGCCCACTGTACTTTCGCTGCAAACCATTCGTTTAAGACTATTGTCCATAATGGCTATGCCAGCGACTCATGTTCATATAGATAAGTCATCCTCGCTTAGCGGCTATCCGCGTGCGAGTCATTGCATCGTGTCAATGAACAACTGAACACCTGAACGATCATTATATAACAACACTCGTGTTTGCTTATGTTGTTGCCTTGGTTTTCATTATGAATGCCCTTGAATGTTTATACTTGCCCGTGCTTGAATTAACAATGTTTGCCTTCGACAGGGAAGGTAAAATGGTAAGTCTCGCCGTGTTTCCTCTCATGTCGCATGGCACACTGCCACGCGAGTTAGGCTATTCAATATTTGCATGAAACTGATCCTAAGGCAACTAGAAAGACAACTTAATAGTTGTGCACAAAACCTGTATTACGTGTTTGAATTTGTCGAGCGAGCGAGTAGCTTCCCCACCAGTGTATTCAATGTACTGATAATCCACCTGTTTGTATGCAGGGTGCGGGAGAACCTCGTTCGGTACGGATGCCTCCTTCGTGCATACTAAGGTGTGGAGATTACTCCGAAGCAACGACACGTTCGAAACTGAAGCACATATAGAAGACATAATGTTGTGAACATCGCCTGAATATTGCCTGATCAATCATTCCACAATTGTAGCCACTTGGCACGCTTTTACTATTTCAGAGAGAGAGGCTTGAGCGACTTATAATCTCGGTTATACGCCGCCTGTAACACTTGTTATTATCAATAAAGAGCTTGCTTTACTTCAACTTATGTTATTCAAATGCTTTCGCTATTGTCAACTCAGTGAACTTGTTACCGATCGCCTATGCGTTCATGACTCCGCTGCACTCAGACAATCTGTACGACTCTGTGGCTTAGAACTCTTACCGCCAGCCAACGAACCATGGTCTTGCACGGGTGTGGCTCACGCTCGTATGACATCACGCCCGGATGGTCAAAACAATCGTTCCGCGGGAGCGCTGGCGCGGTGATTCTCGCCTAGCGGGAACGGGCGATTTGCCTGCGGGAGATCGGGGCGTGACACATAGAAGCATGTCAATTGAATACAGTAAAATGCATAATAGACAGAAAATATATAAGTAAGTTGTACTAGAAAATCTATATGAAATGCATAATGAGGACAACCATTTTGGCGTATGGTTGGTATAGGATACTCTATCTATCTCACAACTCACACACACGTCCGTGAATATCATAAGCCGTCATACCACGATGGTCTACCATCGTGACACCAGAAGTCGACATACCGCGAGGGTAGCGACCATCACGACACAACTACCGTAGTGCGTGTTAGTTACTACGGTTTACCAGAGTGGGTAGTCCATACGCCTACTGATTGTCCTCCCCTCCTATGATACTATGTGTCAAGTGTGTGTCCACATATATAGTATATAATTATGATTAAAAGAAAACATATATAATGGATATATAAAAATATAATAAGCATGCAAAAGTACTGTAAGCAATTTGGCAAGGTATACTTGCCTAGCAAGAAAGCTGCGAAGTGTAAGTGTCCAGACGTCAAGCACAAGGGATCAAAACTATAGCATCAAAATGAACGTCTCCGGATGCTGAAATAAATATTACCAATGTTCCCAGAATAAGCGAGATAGCTAAAAAATACTACCCTTTCGTCCAATTTGGACACAGGGGCAAAACGATAATTTTGGGTCAAAACGGGGTCCACATGTGGGCCACCTTGCACCGAAATACGTGCCAGAGGTAAAGATCTCTAAATAGGATAAATTATAGGTCAAATAAATTCTAAACGACGATACGAACTCAACGATATGTCCAATTTTGGATTTCGGTGAGCCGATCACAAATTTGCCCTTAAAGTCAAACCGTGGGGCCCACAAATAGGCAGCTTGGTCAACTGTCTTAGATTCGTGTGAAACTTGGGTCACAGGACCAGCATGATACCACGAATCCAATAGTACAAGTTTTATCGCATTCGGACGAGCGTACACAAAATAGGGTGGTATTTTACAAAAGTTGCGATACAAGGACTTTTTGCGGATACTGGTTGATTTCGACGCGCACATGCGTCCGAATTAACTTTCGTGAAAGTTCACACTTCAGGATATACCATACACACCTTTCGGTAAAATTGGTACACGGTGAGGCAGTCCTGTTTGGCGGAGCGTACTCCGTATCACAAATTCTAGTATTTTAAAAATAAGTTTTTTCGAGATTTTTACCTAATTTATCTCTGGTTCTAACACAAAATAAAATAAACTAATTAACAAAAAATGATCTTGGTTATATAAGATTTATACAACAAAAATTAGATTTCGATTTGGATCTCTATGTTGGAAGTTATCGGCCTCAAAACATAGGTCGTTGGGGCAGTTCATAACAGTTTAAAAATATGGTTTTTCCTCAACTTGGCTTCGATTTCTACCTGATTTTTAACGCTGCTCAAATGAAACTAATTAATGGAGTTTATAGAGGGATAGGTTGTGATCATACTGACGGATCAGAAAATGGTCGAGAGGTGAGATGGGAAATGACACGTGAAGAGGCGGTCATTGCTGCCTATGGGTGCTGCGGACGCTTGCGCGGTTTGCTGTCGCGGCCGGGCCGGCGGCGATGCAGGGGTGCAGGGGTCGGAGGTTGGCGGCGTAGAGGTGTAGATGTTAGAGGTAAAGGTTAGGGTTAGGGTTTAGAATAAGGTCTATATATATAAGAAGAGCGGGGGGGGGGGGGTGGGTCGACTTAGTGGTTGTTAGCTAAGGATAGAGGGGGTTAGGGTGATTAGGCTTAGGGGTTAGGATGTAGTGGTTGTTAGCAAAGGGTTTTAGATTAATGATTAGTTTAAGGATTTAAGGGTTTGATTAGGGATTTAAGAATTTCTTTTTCTTTTCTTTTTCTTTCTTAATTCTATTATCATTATTATTATTACTATTACTATTAGTACTATTACTATTACTATTACTATTATTATTACTATTATTATTATTACTATTACTATTATTATTATTACTATTAGTATTATTATTATTATTACCTATTGCTTATTATTATTATTATTATTATTATTATTATTAACTATATATTTATTTATATATAATTACATATATAGTTGAGGTTAAAAAAATCCAAAAATAATATTTATACACAAAATAAATTTTAAAAATCTATCACCCTTTAACAAGGATTCCTAAAATAAAATAAAATAAAAATAATAGTTTTGTGCAATAATTCTAAATGAGTATTTATCTAGATAATTAAATCAACAAAATATATTTTCTAATTAACTAAGAAATAATATAAATAAATTTAATGATTAATCAAATAAATATAATATTTAAAATTAGGGGATTTTATAATTTATTCTAGGTTCTAGGCTAACTTATCCTGAAACACTTTCGATTCACTTGCATTTCCAAATTCGTCTTATCGTGTCAAACCACAAGTCAGGATGATCCATCTGTTGTCATGCTCCGGTCTCCTGCAAGTTCAATTATACTCGTTGGACGTGAGATCACCACGCCAATTCTCCCTCTAGATAATTATCCTAGTTCGGGCGTGATGCATGTACGAGCATAGAGTTATGCTCGCACAAGACAAGAACGTCGAACATTATGGTTATCAGCGAAATGATCAAGACACCTTATCCTTTCACTTTGCTCCATCCAAGTTATATATGTTTATCCACCAAGTCATGTTCGTTCATGCAGTAATTATAATTCGTCTAGTAAAATCATCCAACTTTAATGTTACCGTTGATAAATCCATAGTCTCCTTCTAGCATTCCTCAAACAACTAAGTTTCAAATATTCAAGCCAAAGTCTATTCACTTTTGATACGTTCTATTCATCGAGTTCGTTTGGAATAATCACCGAACATGTCCCCTTGAGTTTTGATTATCCCCGTCGTACGTGAATCACCACGCCGGTGCTCCCGTAGGATAATCGTTCTTGTTGGGACTAATTTTGAAGGTTATCTTTTCGAACTTGATTCAAGATCGTTCTTCCAAACTCCAGGTCAAATCCATTATTGCTTACCTTTTTCATCGAACCACAATATTTCTTTCTCGGGCTAACTTATATTCAAGCGATATTGTATTCAAGTTTAATCCGTTTGATTCAATCCAAAATTGATCGCACGATCCTCCAAGTTTCCACCAAGTTTCCTTAACCGAGATATCGATTTCCATTTCCATGAATCCCTATTCGATATAAGCCTTCTCATTTATTCAAGATATTCTCAAATCGTTCAATCCAACTATCGCACGAGACCTATGAATCCGTTTGGACATTTCTAAAATGAACCATACACTACTCAGGAATCGAGTTACCCAATTAAATACTCAACCAATGTTTGCTTCAATGGCTATCAAATTCACCAAGTCGCTCCTTAGAATTCCTGCACGATGCCTAGCATCGCCGGATAAATCTTAGTCTTGTATATATTCTGTTGGTAGTCTCCCAAGTAAACCATATTCGATTTGTATCTCCCGACACAAAATAACGTTCGAGCTATTTCCAAAATCCAAGCATGATTCTCTATATTCGCCTAAGCGATAATCTGATAATGTTTCTATCGGTTGCCATTCTAAGTCTGACTTGTCTTTATCTGAACGATATCCCAATATCGCTTGCAAACTTGATCGCACCAAAAGGGTCTTGGAGCGCGATACTCAACATAACTTAGCCGAAAGGCTGTGTGCATAGCTAACCGTTTGAACGATATTCTATTTTGCATACTAAACAGTTAAAAAATTATGTATAGTTATTCGGGTTCACACATAACTTATAAATTCTAGTACAAGTCTATTCCAACCAAGTCTAACACAGGTCGACACAAAGGCCTTCGCATCACGATTTTGTATAAGCAATCACATAGTTTAAATGCACTTTTTGAAAGTATTTAGACTCATTGTTTGGAACATCCTATCGGGTCAATGAGAGAGTGTATACACATAACCCACGAACAAGATTTTGAAGTTGAGAAAATCGATACGAAGTCCAAAGGCGTAAAGCCCTGCTCTAATACCAATATGTCACGCCCCGATCTCCCGCAGGTAATCGGCCGTCCACGCTGGGCGCGAATCACCGCACCAGCGCTCCTGCAGGACGATCATTCTCATCTGGGCGTGATGTCGCACGAGCGTAAGCCGCGCCCGTGCAAGGCCATGATCCGAACAGGCGATAAGATGTCTAAGCCACAGAGTTGCACAGATAGTCCAATTGCAGCAGAATAAGAAATGCATAGGCGATTGGTAACAAGTTCACAGAGTCGTAAATAGCGGAAGCATTAAATAAAAAAAGTATAGAAATAAAATAAGCTATTTATTAATATTGAACAAATGTTACAGGCGGCGCTAGACCGAGATTACAAGTTGCTCAAGCCTCTTTCTCTGAAACAGTAAAAGCGTGCAAAGTGGCTACATTTGTGGAATGATACATAGGCGATGTTCCAATATTATGTCTTGTATATGTGGCTTCAGTTTTGGACGCAATGCTCTAAGGCTTCAGAGTGAACTCCACACCTTAGCAAGCACAAAGGAGGCATCCGCACCGAACGAGGTTCTTTCGCACCCTATAAGCAATCTGGTGGGTTATCAGTACATGAATTCACTAGTGGGGAGGCTTCTCGCCCGCTCAATAAATCCAAACACGTTATATAGGTTCTGTGCACCATCTATTAAGTTATATTTCTAGTCTTGTCTTAGGATCAGTTTTATGGCAATGATGAATAGCCTAACTCGTGTGGCAGTGCGCCGTGCGATATATGAGTAACACGACAAGATTTACCAACTTACCATCAGTCCTTCCCTGTCCAAGGCAAACCAAGTTAAAATCAAGCACGAGCATTTATAATAAAATTCAGGGGCAAATTGCATAAGCAAACACAAGTGTCGTGAGCGAGGTTATGTTTTATGTCATGCCCCAGTCCCAAAATATCGAGAAACTAGCCACATGACAATGGACAGCAGCACAACTCCAATAGACAAACCTAATTTAATCGACCCGTTAGAGTGCACTTAAGCTGTAATAAATATAAATACAGTCTACACATCTATTACAGTATAATTATAATCCCATCCACAGAAAGTAAACACAAGTCAATATGATAAATCAGTCAAAATAATAGATAAAGGAAATAGTCAATCAACAAGTCCAAGTAAATAGTGTCTCGGGGAACAACCCGACACAATAAAGGAAAGAGAGTATTTCCAATACATATGTCCATGAGTCCAGATATAAAATAATAATGAGCATAAATAACTGAGTATGAAACTAAAATACTCAGAAGAAATCCTCTAGCACAACCTAGTCCTCTGGTGCTAGTATTGCTCCAGCTTCAGCTCCTGTCCCGTATAACTCGGGGTAATCCTCCTCTGTTGTACCTGGGGACATAATCCGGATCCAGGTCCTTAGGGGATATAACAAGGTACAAGAAATACTCAGACCAAATAAAATACAGTAAATATAAAAATAGATCCTCATGGCAAGCTATGTAACTAGCTAAGTGAAATGCAAATGAGAGCATCACTAGTACTTAGGCTGAGACCACAACAAGCTCTGTGTCGGGGAGCCCGTAGCAGCAAGAATATCACGTAATGGGCCAAGCTCTGGTACAGAGACTAAAACACCTCCAGTAGTAAGGTATATATATATATATATATATATATATATATATATATATATATATATATATATATAATCATCCTGTAGCATGTGTATCTCTTTCCACCCAATGTAACCTTACGTCTCATGTCCACAACGTCTCATGTCCATAACACGCAAGATTATGACCTCTAGCTAGTACATCGAGTCATAATGATATATATGTATATGCAAGTCTCATGTCATGAATCCTGTAAGCCTATACAGAATCACCATGAATAATTCAGGAAAGATTCTATCACATGAATAGTTTCAAATGTCCTATGGTATGATATACTTGGTAAAGCAAGCACGTAAAAATATAGGATCGTGATATCAACTCTCTAAGTGACATTATACGACTCCGCGTACGACGTCGACACCCGAATCTTGTTTGGACGTTAAGCAACATCTCACGGTCCTCCACGAACGAGCCACCTAGGAGCCCCACTCATATTCAAAAGGTGCTACTTCAATTCAAGCGAACCCACTTTGACTATAAGAAGGACTCCGCGTACGACGTCGACACCCGAATCTTGTTTGGACGTTAAGCAATATCTCACGGTCCTAGGTTGAACAGGTATATCACAGAAGTATATAGAAAAAATACAAGCAAATAATAGCACTAGATCTTCTGCAAATTGGTAAGGTATACTTGCGTGGGTTCTGAGCTCCATCAATTGCTCATGTAATAGTGGAATCTCCAGGTACACCTCTGGATGCTGAAACAAACATCACCATTGCTCTCAGAATACATGAAATAACTAGATTCGACTGCCCATAAGTCCAATTTGGACACAAGGACAAAATTGACAGTTTATGGTCAAAACGGGGTCCACATGTGGCCCACTTCACACAGAAAAATATGCCAAAGAACAAGTTCTCCAAATTTGTCAAACTTAGTGTTTACAAGTCCAGAACGATGATACGAACCCAACAGAACATTCAGAACTAGATTCCGATGAGCCGGTCACAAAATCGTCCGTCAAGTAGAACCGTGGGGCCCACAAAACAGTATTTTGTCAACGTTCTCAGCATCGAACCAAACTTGGGTCACAGGACCAGCGTAACGCTGCGAATTCATTGGCGCAAGTTTTATTGCAAAACGACAAGCACATACTAAATTATGACGAGTGTCAGAACAGGCCAATATGGTATTTTTTGACAGATACGCGTTGATTTTGGTGTACACGCACAATATAATCAACTTCCACAAAATTTCACATGTCTGTGTTGACGATACGCGCCTTTCGGTATAATTCACACACGACGAAGTTGCCTCATTTAGCGGGACACAGCCTATTTCGGGAAAATTTGGGTTTAAAAAACCAAGTTTTTGACAAATTTCAACAGCAATTAAATCACAGCATACATCGAATTAAAATAAACTAATTAAAGAGATTAAAACTTGTTTAAGTTGTATAAATTATTGTTCAAGCAGAATTTAAAAATCGCGTGCTGTTATAAAGATAACGGGACTCAAACATGCGCACATAGGACAGTTTATGTTCCTAAAAAAAGGTATTTTTTCCTTTTTTGCGTCACCATTTGCAATCGACACAGGACACGATACACAACTAATTACATAGGGTTCAAGGGGGTCATGTGGTCTTCGCATAGGCCTTGACGGGTTGCTGTTAGGACTACTGTGCAAGGAGAAATATAAAAGAAAAGATGGGTACCTCGCTGTGTGCTGCTGATCGTGAAGTCAGAACGGCTGTTCGTGGCGGTGGAGCACGCCGGTCCGGGGGTTGTCGGCGGTTGGCATTGGTCGGGATGGTAGAGAAGATGATGGTAGTGGTGGTCGGCTAGGTTGGGGTTTATATAGGGTAAAGGGGAGAGATTACAAGGAGATGAAGGGGATGGGTCGGCTGCGGGGGTTTCTGAATGTGAAGGGGGCGGGTTGTTAGGTACGGGTTATCGGGTAAGGATACGGGTTAGGGTCCGTTTGGTTTGGGTTATTTGGTTTGGCTTGGTTTGTTTAATAAATAATCAATATATATATATATATATATATATATGCCTGCATAGCCATCTAAAAAAAATTTGGACTTCAATAAATTCTAGAAAAATTCTATAATACTCTATTAATAGTTGTATACCCAAAAATATATTTTTTACACTATATTAATAATTAATTAAATATACAAAAATATCAATCCATGAATTTAATATTTATTCTAATTAGTTATAAATACAAAAAATTCTTCCTTAATCTCAATGATTAAAAATAATAAAATTAAAATTTAATTTCTAAAAAATAGGGTATTTACAATCTACCCAACTTAAAAGAATTGCGTCCTCGTAATTAAAAATAAAACTACTAAGGAATTTAAAAAGATATGGTAACCTATAGGTAGTTCTTAGGTCATACATGCATCTTCGAATAAGTGAGGATAACGCTAGCGTAAGACATCCTCTCTCTCTCAAATGGATTCTCCTGGGGTGTGATGTTTTCAAGATACCCGAACTGATCTGATTATCTGACCCCTTAATATCTTCTCACTTATGTCAAGTTTCCCAACTGGTTATTCCTCATACCTCAAGCTCGGTCCCACTGAAATCTCAGAATGATCGACTACATGACTTGGGTCAGTCACGTACCTCCTCAGATGTGAGACATGGAATACATCATGCACTCCCTCTAGAGGGAGGGGGGTAATGCAAGACGGTATGCTACCTCACCAATACGCTCCAAAATATTAAATGACCCAATGTACCTCGGGCTCAACTTGCCTCTGCTCCCAAATCGAATAGTACCTAGAGTAGGTGAGATCCTCAAAAATACATGTTCGCCCTCCTTAAACTCCAAAGGTCTACGGTATATGTCAGCTCAATGCTTTTGTCTGTCTTGAGCTATACGAAGATGACTCTGAATTTGTTCCACCTTATTAACTGTCTGTATTACTAACTCTGGACCGAGTATCTGACGCTCGCCAACTGCACTCCAATATATCGATGACCTGCACTTCCTATCATACAGCGCCTCAAAAGGTGCCATTTAGATGCTCGCCTGGTAGATGTTATTGTAAGAGAACTCCACCAAGTACAAATGGTCTTTCCAAGACCCTCCAAAGTCTAACATACACGACCTCAGCATATCCTCCAGGATCTGAATTGTGCGCTTTGACTAACCGTCTATCTGTGGACGGTAAGCAGTGCTGAACTTGAGTCGGGTGCCAAGACTCTCATGTATGCTTTGCCAAAAATGAGATATGAATCTTGAGTCATAATCAGACACAATACTAACTGATACTCCATGTAACCTTACTATCTGTCGTATATACATGTCGGCTAGAATCTCTGTGGACTATCCAAATCTGAAAGACAAAAAATATTCTAATTTGGTGAATCGATCCACAATAACCCAGACTGCATCCTTCCCACTGGGGCTTCTTAGAAATCCTGTAACAAAATCCATAGTGATATGCTCCCACTTTCATTCAAGTATGGGAAGCGGCTGTAACATACCAACTGTTCTCTGATGCTCGGCCTTAACTTAATGATAGACCAAATATTTTGCTATAAACTGTACAATCTCTCTCTTCATCCCATGCCACCAGTAGTACTGCCTCAAATCTCGGTACATCTTTGTACCTACCGGATGAATAGAGTACATGGAGCTATGTGCTTCAGACATCAACTCATGTCTCAACTCCCCATTCTAAACATATAGGCAATTTTTGTACCTTAATGTCCCATCCTCATGGATTCGAAGTTCAGTCTTCATGCTGGCTTTCGTCGTTTCTTTAAGTCTCCAGAACTTAGCATCTGTAGGCAATGTCGCCTTAATCCTCTCCACTAGTGATGACTTAACTTCAAGATTCACCAACTTTCCACTCTGTCTTGGAAAAATAACCTCTATTTCGAGATCCTGTAGATCCTCTAATAGCTGGGGCTTCATCATCAAGAAATAAGCTGTGGGCTTCCTGATGAGTGCGTTTGCTATGACGTTCACCTTGCCTGGATGGTACTGCAAATCTATATCAAAATCGACCATAAACTCTAACCAATGCCTCTGTCTCAGGTTAAGCTCTTTCTGAGTATAGACATACTTCAGACTCTTGTGATCCGTGAAAATTTCTACCCTTTCTTCGTAAAGATAGTGCCTCCAAATCTTTAATGCAAATATTACCGCAGCTAGCTCAAGATCGTGCGTCGGATAGTTCTTCTCATGAACCTTCAGCTACCTTGATGCATAAGCGATAACTTTTCCATGTTGCATCAAAACACATCCTAATCCACAGCCTGATGCATCACTAAAAATGATGAATCCTCCCGATCCTGAAGGAAGAGTCAAGACCGATGCTGTCGTCAATCATCTCTTCAACTCCTCAAAGGCCTTCTTGAAATCTTCCATCCATGTAAACTCATGGTCCTTACGCGTCAACCTCGTCATAGGCTCTGCAATCCATGAGAAGTTCTCCACAAACCTCCGATAATATCTAGCAAGTCCGAGAAATTTCTTACCTCCGCAACTAATGTAGGTGTGGGCCAAGTTTCTATTGTAGCAACCTTCTCTGGATTAACTAAAAGTCCTTCTCCCGAGATGATATGTCCTAGGAAAGGCACCCTATCCAAACAAGACTCACACTTACTGAGTTTAGCGTATATCCTCTCCTATCTCAACGTCTCCAGCACGATTTTGAGATGGTCCTTGTGCTCTTCGTAACTTTTGGAGTATATCAAGATGTCATCAATAAACACAACCACGAAGTTGTCCAAGTACTGATGGAAGACTCTGTTCATCAAACTCATGAACACAGCTAGCGCCTTGGTTAAACCAAATGGCATAACTAAGAACTCATAATATTCGTACTTGGTCCTGAAGCCTGTCTTCGATATATTCACTTTTCGTACTCTAATATGATGATAACCGAATCTAAGATCTATCTTTGAGAATACACGAGCACCACTCAATTGATCGAACATATCGTCAATACATGGCAAGGGATACCAGTTCTTGATGGTTACAGCGTTTAGTGTCCTATAGTCAATACACAGGCGTACCATTCCATCCTTCTTCGATACAAATAATATGGGTGCTCCCCATGGTGAAACACTGGGCCGAATAAAACCCTTATTCAGAAGATCATTAACTTGCTTCTTCAATTCCACCAACTCCTTAGGTGCTAGCCGGTACACTAATGAAGCGATAGGCTCCTCTCCTGGAGTCAAGTCTATTGTGAATTCTATTTCCCGATCAGGTGGAAAGCCTGGAAGATCTTCGGGAAATATATTTTCAAACTCAGATACAACCTTTGGGTACTCGGGCTCCCCTTCTGCAGAGAGTAACTTAAGTGTAGGCTGGGCACCTTGCTCTTTGGCTCCCGAAGAAACTCAAACTCCTGATGTCCAGGCAGTCTAAATATAACTCATCTATGCCGGCAATCTAGAGTCGTATGGTACTGACTCATCTAGTCCATACCAAGTACAACATTATAGTCCGTCATGGAAAAGATAAAGAATTGAGCTCGCATCTCTCTCCCACAGACTACTACCGAACAAAATTTATAAATATCACTAACTGGGATAATTTTGCCTCCCGTAAGAATTCTTATAGTCTTCGGAAGGGGTATGGTAGCTACTCTATGTGTGGCTACGAAGCTAGCAGCTATGAATAAATACGATGCTCCAGAATCGAATAAAGCTACAGCAGGTAATGAAGCAACTAATATAGTACCTGCGATGACCTCTCCTGCAGTAGCTTCCTCTTCAATAGCCATGGCTAATGCCTGTCCTCGTCCCTGAGCTGGTCCTCTCTACTGCCGAGTCTGCTGGAATAGTGCTGTCTGTGGTGCCAAAGGTGGCCTTGGCTGATACCCTCCTAGAGCTGGTGGTATGACTCCTCCAACTCCCGTCTGTGTTGCTCCCAATGCTAGATAAACTGGCATAAGTGGCTGCTGGGATGGTCTCGGTGCTAGTAAAGCTGGCCGGTTTACCATCGGTGCTCCCTCTCGACGCTCAGGGCAGTCCTTGGCTCGATGTTGGCTGGATCCACAAACCAAGCATAGTCCCAACTTGCGTCTACCCTCCCTCTCAATATGGCCTACCTTTCAACAGTAGTGACAAGTAGAAAGGAATGGGGCTCTTGATGCTGCTCTCGGTGGTGGATTTCCCTGGGGTCGCTTTGCAGGCTCCCTGTGTGGTGCTCTGGCCGGTGCTGATATGAACCGTCATTTCAGGATGGACTCTCTCCTGGTGATGCGCTCCATGCATCGAGCTGCAGCAAGGACGTCCGTATAAGAAGTAGGTGCTGTCACTACCCAATTCTAGAAAATAGGGTATTTTTTTTTTATTTGATAAATAGTGGATTGTATTTAATTAATTATATTTATATTTATTTAGTGCTTATATTATTTTTTTAATGATTGTTTTAGGGTTTTGGCTAGCCTGGACCCATGTCAGACCCTAGTGGACCCATGTCCGACCCAGCCCACACCCTTGTGAGAATTATTTTGGGGCTTAGAAATATTTATTATATTTTTAGGAGGTTAGTTGGAGAGATTTGGAGCTAGTTTGAGTGCTTTCGGAACCCGAAACCCGAAACCAAGTGAGTAGGGGCGTTTTGGGAATTTGGTGACTTATGTACCTATTTAATTCTACATGGCCGGCCTACCTACCCCCCCATTCCCGACCACAGCAGCAAGGAGCAGCCCCCTTCTCCCCCTCTCTTCATTCTTTACTTCTTTCTTCTTCTTCTTCTTCTTCTTCTTCTTCTTCTCTACCTCTTCTTTCTTCTTCCTTCTTCTTCCAAAGTAAGTCCTTCTTCCATTTTTCTTCTTTCTTTCTTCCATTCCTTCTTCTTTATGCTAGCCCTAACCTTGTATTTTCCCTAACCTAGGTGTGAGAAGCTTAGATCTAGTGTGGGAGCTAGATTTGGTGGCTTGGAGCTTGAGGGAGGTGATTTCTAGGGGTTGTGAGACTTTGGCCTTGGGATTCCAACTTCCAAGAGGTAAAACCTAACTTTCCCCTTGCTAATTATTTTTATATAGTGTAATTAGTGTTGTAGAACCTTCCTAGACCCTAAGCCTACCCGTAGGAGGAAGTTGGAACTAGTTTGGTTGAGTTTAGAGACTTTGACATTAGGTTTTGTGTCGATTTTGGGTGAAATTCGAATTTGGCCCAATTTTGGGTGATGTCCTAGGTTAGACGGACCTAAGTAGACATTGTCGGGTGTCTAGAGGGTGAGTACGTGTCTCCGTTTGGACACGTGAAGCCGTGTCACGGAGAAACGGGCGTTTCGGGTAAAATTAGAGTTTTTCGTCGTCGTCGATTCTAAGTGCGTGTACGTTTCCGCCACGGACCTAGAATCAACGCGGGAGCACTTTTTCTAGGATCTAGGCATCGTTTAGAGCATGTGGGTAAATTTTGGGCCTATTCCGAGTTTGTTTGGTGTGCGTTTCAGGAGGTTTTCCGAACCGCGCACCACGTGTTCGTCGAAATGACCGAACGACCATTTCGACTTGGTTTCCTCGTTTCGGGCTTGTGCGCGCGTTGGGTTAGTATCGGGGAGTGTGTGCTAGAGTTTTCGAGTTATATTTTATATATTTTAGGGTAATGGTGAGTGTCGGGGTCGTTGGGCGTGAGTGGGGCGTGTTGTGTATGTGTTGTTGTGTGTTGTGTTGTGTTAGTGTATATGTGTCTATATATATATATATATGTATATATTTATATGTATGTGTGTTTATGTATATATATTTATATATATATGTGTGTATATTTATATCTATGTGCTTGTGTGTGTATATGTCTATGTGTATATATATATATATATGTATATGTGTAAGTGTGCCTGTGTGTGTATATGTATATATATATATATATATATATATATATATATATATATATATATATATATATAGGTGTATGGATATATATATATATATATATTTGATGAGTGTGTGTATATATATATATAAATAGGTTCTATATATATAAATATATAGCTATGTATATTTATATGTTTGTGTGTGGTTATGTGTTTAAGTGTGTGTGTATTAGTGTTTGTGAGTGTGTTTGTGAGTGTGTTAGAGTGTAGATGTAAGTGTGTGTGTATATATATATATATATATATATATCTAGTAGTATATATATATAGGATTATATGTATGTATATAGGCGTGTGTGTGTGTGTGTGTTTGTGATGGAGGGGGAGGAAACCAAACAGCCGCAGCGAGCAGCAGTTGCTGCTGCACTGCAGCAGCAGCACAGCAGCAGCAGGGAGCTGCAACAGCAGCAGCAAAGAGCAGTAGCAGTAGCAATGCGAAGCACAGCAGCAGCAGTAGCAGTACATGCAGGGAGCAGCAGCAGCGCGTTGGCGAGGCGAGTAGCGAGGGATAGATAGCTAGCTAGATTATATATATATATATATATATATATATATATATATATATATATATATATATATATATATATATATATATATATATATAGGTAGATGGATAGATAGATAAGTTATTAGATAGTTAGATAGTTAAATAGCTAGGTAAATAGATAGCTAGTTAGATAAATAGATAAGGAGATACATAGATAGATAGGTATACCTATAGATAATTAGATAGGTAGGTATATGGTAGATACCTATATATATATATATATATATATATATATATATATATATATATATATATATATATATACCTAGAGCTAGATATATATTATAGTTATATATATATATATATATATATATATATATATATATATATATATATATATATATATATATATATATATATATATATATATGTATAGGTAAGGTAATGGGTATCGTATATATGTGTGTGGATATCTATATATATGTATATAGATACTTAGATATATATAAATATGATAGATATGTATATTTCCTAGCCTAGATTATTAACTAGGTATATAATCTTTAGTTAGATAGCTAGTTAGAGGGGTTCGAGAGCGGTATCTCAATACCTTGAGATACCGAGGTATCTCAATACCTTGAGATATCCAAGGTATTGAGTTTCGAGCGGGGTATTTGAGTATTAGCCTAGGAAATATCTTGGAATGATTTTTATATGCTTATGTATATATATTTACGCGTGCTAGCATAGGTTTTAGCGGGTTTAGGCGGTGTGCGTGGCCTAGGGCGAGGTATCGGATACCGAGGGTATCCCGGTATCTCGATTAGGCGAGTTTGTGAGTTTAGTAGCTTAATGAGCTCGGTTTGACCTAGAATTTCAGGGGCACCCTAGTTTGACCTAGCTTTGACCATAATTATCCTCGTTGACCGTAAAAGTCAATGTTTGACCTAGTTTTGACCTAGAGTTGACTTTTTGGACCCCGGGTTGACTTTTTGACCCGATTTTCACCGGTTTGACCCGTTTGACCTAGAATAGCCCTAGAAGCCTATTTTTAATTATTTTATATCAGTTTAAATGCTTAGAAGCCTGTTTAATTCTGCTTTTCACATTAGGTCCTTGCGACACCGGTCCGGATCTCGATCCTCATCAGTTGCTCAGGACATCAGGCGAGTACCTACCTCTGATAGTTTCTATTTCATAATAGCGTTTATATCACCTGTTCTAGAACTGTAATACTTGATTCTGACATATTATTACACGAGCTGGTACTAGTGGATCCCGTCATGAGATGCTATCCCCCTTACCGTGTTCAGCGGGTACTCTATCACGTGTATTTCATCATGTGCTTCGGGTATTGATTCTCATGTGCTATCATGTGCTTCTTGTGCTCTCGCCTTCGTGTATGCGAGCTATTATCATATACGTAGCGTGTTGTGGTTAGATCCAATGGTATTAGTGGGGGAGGGGAGTAGGAGTTGGTTATGTGATCAAAGCCAAACAGTATTCATGTGTATGTCGGTTATGCAACTCACGCATAACGGAGTTATCGTAGTGTTTTTCATGTGCAACCTAAGCCGATCACATAATGAACTCGTGCTCAAGGCACTTAGCTAGTATTCATGTTTCTCACCTGCAGTTACTTTTCCACTACTTGTATTGTTCTCCAATTTATATTGCAGCTACTTATTGTGCTCCAGCATATATTTATTTCCTGTGCATCTTGATTACTTTTCTATTGCTCGTCATATACACCTTACCATGCATTTGGAGTTGCTTTCAGAGTTATGTACTTCGCTCCAGTCCTGACTGGGCATATTTTTTCCAGAGGATCCTGAGGACTATTGCCCGACGTTCTACGGGCCGGGTGTTGACGACTGTTGTGACCCCGAGATCGAGGAGGAGTGCGCCGAGGAGACGTCTATAGCACCCTAGTTAGCTAGGTGGGTTTCCTGGGATGTTCCTAGTTGTTATTTTCTGGATGATTGTACTTTCTTTTGTGGCTGTGAGATATTGTAGCTATTATGGCCTTGGACTGTATTATTTTGGATTATCTTGCTCTCTTGGTTCTGTTTCTTTGTTTATATCATATCGTGCTTATATTCTTCCTCTAGATTTTGTGATTGAGATATTTGATATATATATTGCGTGGTTGCCCTCCTTTTGGAGAGGATTTTGATATATATATTGCGTGGTTGCCCTCTTTTTGGAGAGGTCATGCCGGATTTTTCTGTAAGATATAGATAGATATGGTTGACCTAGAACGGACCTTTACAGCGTTCTACCGCTGATTCTGCGGCGTAGGCTGGACGTACCCACGGCTCATGCCCGATTTTCGGGTGCGGGTCGCGATAGGTACAATGGAGCCGATTAATCTCTATAGCTCAAAGCTAAGTCCGTCGAAGAACTTCTCCACCTTCTCATCTTTTGTCGGGATCAGGGTAGGGGCGAAGTGACTCAAACGGATAAACTATGCATTGTACTCTTCTACCGTCATGTTGCCTTGGCGGTTAAACTTATCCCTAAGTTCCGCTCTAGCAAGGGCTGGAATGTACATCTACTGGAAAAGTCTAGAGAATTCCTCCCAAGTGACTTGGTCTGGTCTGAGTCGTCTCTCCTCAGATAGCCACCAGTAATGTGCATTATTCGTCAACTGCATCCTGACGTCAGTCATCCAACGGTCCCTCAGAATCTCAGTTGCTTCTAATTGGTATTGAGTGTTTGTGAGCTACTCATAAACTTCAGTGGGCTCCTTCTTGCCTGAAAAGGTACGTGGCTTTAGCTGGCAAAAATTAGTGATAGATCCCGTCGATGGCTGTCTAGCTAGTCGGTTTACCTGCTCCCGTATGATCACTAGGCTGTTCCTCAAGTTCTTTGCCTGGCGTTGCTGGGCCTCTTGGTGAACTTGCTGTTGTGCTTGCATCATTGCGTAGAATATTTGGAACATCTGCTGTCCGTCCATAGGCTGTCCTAGTGGAAAAACGTGTCACGCCCCGATCTCCCGCAGGCTATTTCGGCCGCTCGACAAATCCAAACACGTAATACAGGTTTCGTGCACAACTATTAAGTTGTCTTTCTAGTTGCCTTAGGATCAGTTTCATGCAAACATTGAATAGCTTAATGTGTCGGGCAGTGCGCCGTGCAACACGAGAGAAAACACGGCGAGACTTACCAACTTACCATCTCCTTCCCTGTCCAAGGCAACATTAAGGCAACATTGTTAATTCGAGCAGAGGCATGTATAAACATTCAGGAGGCAAGCATATGCATACACGAAGGGTCATTTTAACATGATCGTTCAGGTGTTCAGTTGATGCGATGCAATGACTCGCACGCGAGTAGCCGCTAAGCGAGGATGACTTATCTATATTAACAGGAGTCGCTGGCATAGCCATAAAGGACAGGTGTAGCACATGAAAGGAGATGAATGCAGCGACACGGATCAAGAGCGCTACAGATCATTCCTTCCGAGTCATGCGGCTACTTAGTCTGTGAGCAAGAATGGCGTGAAGGATAAATTCACAGGTGCTATACACCATTCTACCCGAAGCAGGCAGACTAACAGGAGTTCCTGTCCGGATCGGATCGGCCCGGTGCCCCAGAGACCGTCCGCAGGAACTGAGATCAGGAGAATCTCACTTGAAACAAGTTGTCCGCGACATGCAGGTCAGGGGCAGGGGCAGGAACAAGTTCGAAGCAGGATATATATATATGAACAAGTTATATGGAACAAGTTTGAGTCAGGATATATATATATATGAACTTGTTAAGGCAGGAATGTTGATTCAGTAGTTTGCTCCACGAGCTATGATTTATTCATTCAGGGTGCAGATTCCCTGGTTCGGGAATTGCCCTGGTGACCTAACGGTCCCGAATACTTGTAGGTTCATTCAGGCACGGAACGACTACGTAGTAGTCTCCCGGGGTTTAGATAAAAACACGGTAATATATAAACTGACAAACATGCGTTTCTAAGGAACATAAGCAGGCACGTTGCTCGGACCCGAAGGTAAGCCGAGAGTTAAAACCGTCAAGGGACTTAGCATGCGAGGTCTGAATATAAGCAGTATTTTATTTCCATGTTCTAACAAGCAATACAGTTGGGATTATTCACTTAGCTAGGTGCGTTGGATTTATTAGCATGCAGGGGGTGAATCACCTAGCGACTAGCATGAATATTCCAGATTTTATGTGTGGTGGCTAAGCAAAGACAAGTTCACCGTAGCCACCCACCTTAGCGATGATTCGCCTCGGTAGAGCGATACGTCTGAGCGAGCCTCTGAAAGTCCAAGCTGGATTCCTGTAGGGACAAGTCTGGATATCCTTTGCTTCTTGATCGAGGTAAAGCGGGTCGGGACAGCTGCACTTTTGCCGATTGAGTCGGCAGTCCGTTAGAACGGAACAGGGTATTACAAAACGGGCATCAGTGGAGTAAACTGCGACGGTGGTGGAATATCGTCTCGCCAAAATCTTGAGGCGTGCTGATCTGCTTGATTAGTTTATTGAGTAGATGGATCTCCAGCCAATGGTGTCACCCCATCATTGTAAGTGACCACAACACCTTGTGGTGTACCTACAGGAGTCTCATCGCTGGCTCGTGGATCTATTACTCTGTATTTAAAGTAAAATATGAGAATCGCACAGAGGAATCGAGACATGATGCAAGTCAAGAAATTATTTTGAAGTCGATATAGAGGTCAAGAATAGATCAACAAGTGGATGGATCCTATAATTTATCCTATCCAAATTGCAGGCTTGCTCGGTTCCTTAGTTGAAACCGAAGCAATATAGTCGCAAACCTGCATGGGCCACCACAAAAACTATGTCACACCCAAGTCCTAAAATACCGAGGGACTAGCCACGTGGTAATGGCCAATAACACAACTCCAATAGGCAAACCCAATTTAATGGACCCGTTAGAGTACACTTAAGCAGTAATAAATAAAAATACAGTCTACACATCTATCACAGTATAATTCTAATCTCATCCACAGATAGTAAACACAAGTCAATATGATAAATCAGTCAAGATAATAGATTAAGGAAATAGTCCATCAACAAGTCCAAGTAAATAGTGTCTCGGGAAACAACCCGACACAATAAAGGAAAGAGAATATCACCAATACATATGTCCATGAGTCCATATATGAAATAACAATGAGCATAAAAAACTGAGTATAAAACTAAAATACTCATGAGAAATCCTCTGGCACAATCTTGTCCTCTGGTGCTAGTACTGCTCCAGCGTCAGCTTATGTCCCGTATATCTCGGGGTAATCCTCCTCTGTTGTACCTAGGGAAATAATCCGGATCCAGGTCCTCAGGGGACATAGCAAGGTACAAGAAATACTCAAGCGAAATAAAATATAGTAAATATAAAAATAGATCCCCAGGGCAAGCTATATAACCAACTAAGTAAAATACAAATAAGAGCATCACTAGTACTTAGGTTGTGACCACTACAAGATTCGTGTCGGGGTGCTTGTAGCAGCAAGAATATCACGTAATGGGCCAAGCTCTGGTACAGAGACTAAAGCACCTCCAGTAGTAAAGTATATATATATATATATATATATATATATATATATATATATATATATATATATATATATAATCAGCCTATAGCCTGTGTGTCTCTTCCCACCCAATATAACCTCACATCTCATGTCCACAATGTGTTATGTCCATAACACGCAAGATCATAACCTCCAGCTAGTACATCGAGTCATAATGATATCTATGTATATGCAAGTCTCATGTCATAAATCCTATAAGCCTATACAGAATCACCATAAATAACTCAGAAAAGATTCGATCACATGAATAGTGTCAAGTGTCCTATGGTATGACATACTTGGTAAAGCAAGCACGTAAAAATATAGGATCGTGGTATCAATTCTCTAAGTGACGTTACATAACTCCGTGTACGGCGTCGACACCCGAATCTTGTTCGGACATTAAGCAACGTCTCACGGTCCTAGGTTGAACAGGTACATCACAGAGGTATATGGAAAGAATACAAGCAAATAATAATACATGATCTTCTGCAAGTTGGTAAGGTACACTTGTCTGGGTTCTAAGCTCCGTCAATTGCTCCTGTAATAGTAGAATCTCTAGGTACTCCTCCGAATGCTGAAACAAATATCACCTTTGCTCTAAGAATACATAAAATAGCTAGGTTTGACTACTCATAAGTCCAATTTGGACACAGGGACAAAATTGATAGTTTTTGGTCAAAGCGGGGTCCACATGTGGCCCATTTCGCACCAAAAAATATGCCAAAGACAAAGTTCGTCAAATTTGTCAAACTTAGTGTTTATAAGTCTAGAACGATGATACAAACCTAACGGAACATCCAGAACTAGATTCCAATGAGCCGGTCATAAAATTGTCTGTCAAGTAGAACTTTGGGGCCCACGAAATAGTGTTTCGTCAACATTCTCATAATCGAACCAAACATGGGTCACAAGACCAGCGTAATGTTGCGAATCTGTTGGTGCAAGTTTTGTTGCAAAATAACAAGCACATACGAAATTATGATGAGTGTCAGAACAGACCAATACGGTAATTTTCGACGGATTCACGTTAATTCCGGTGTGCACGCACATCTAAATCAACTTCCATAAAATCTCACACGTCCGCGTTGACGATACGCGTCTTTCGATATAATTTGCATACGACGAAGTTGTCTCGTTTAGCAAGACGCACCCTATTTCGTGAAAATTTGGGTTTAAGAAACCAAGTTTTTGACAGATTTTAACAGCAATTAAATCACAGTATACATCGAATTAAAATAAACTAATTGAAAAGATTAAAACTTATTTATGTTGTCTAAATTATTATTCAAGAAGAATTTAAAAATTGCATGCCATTATAAAGATAACGAGACTCAAACACGCGCATCTGGGACAGTTTTTGTTCCTAAAAATAAGTTATTTTTCTGTTTTGCGTCGTAATTTGCGATCGACACAGGACACGATACACTAAACTATTTATACAGGGTTCAAGGGGGTCATGTGGTCTTCGTATAGGACTCGATGGGTCGCTGTTAGGTCTACCATACATAAAGAAACATGGGAGAGAAGATGGGTAGCTCACTGTATGCTGCTGAATGTGAAGTCGGAGCGATTGTTCGTGGCGGTGGATCACGGCGGTCCGGCGGTCATCGGCGGTCGACGATGGTCGAGATGGTAGAGGAGATTATGGTGGTGGTGGTCGGCTAGGTTGGGGTTTATATAGGGTAAATGGGGGGAGGTTACAGGAAGAGGAAGGGGATGGGTTAGCTGCAGGGGTTTCTGAATGAGAAGGGGGCGGGTTATTGGGTACGGGTTATCGGGTACGGGTACGGGTTCGGGTTCGGGTTTGGGTCCGGTTGGTTTGGTTTGGGTTGGTTTAATAAATAATCTATGTATATATATATATAGCCATCTAAAAATAGTTTTGGACTTCAATAAATTCCAGAAAAATTATATAATACTCTATTAATAGTTGTACACCAAAATATATATTTTTTGCACTATATTAATAATTAATTAAATATACAAAATATCAAACCATGAATTTAACATTTATTCTAATTAGTTAAAAATACAGAAAATTCTCCCTTAATCTCAATAATTAAAAATAATAAAATTAAAATTTAATTTCTAAAATTTAGGGTATTTATATTTTTAAGGCACAAGTTATAAGGATTATCAGGAGCGTTGTAGAAGATGTTCAAGTGTTCCATATGTACAAGTGTGTTATACATGATCGTTCAGGTTTTTTCGATTACTGGATTCGATGCAATGACTCGCACGCGGATTGCCGCTAAGCGAGGATGACTTATCTATATGAACAGGAGGCGCTGGCATAGCCATAAAGGATGAGTTATGGTCATTGACGAGGATGGAATGCAACAAAAGCACACGAGGCGCTACAAACCATCCCGTCCAAGCACAAGAGACTATCAACCTTTATCTGCAAAGGTGGCACGACGTTAGCGGAGACCCCACCCAGCTCGTACAAGAAGGCTGTATGAGTTCCATCCGGATCGGATCGGCCCCGGTGCCCCGGAGACCGTCCATGGAACGAGATCCGAAGATCCCCCATGTTTCCAAGTTGTCCGCGACATGCAAGTCTTGGTCTTCCAGATTCACAACTTGACATGATAATCCATGATTCTTGTTCTGAACGAGCATTGCTCCACGAGCTGTGATTCTTGCTTTACTTGACATGATTCTCATTCAGTGTTAAACTTGACTTGATGCATTCCCCTGGTTCGGGGATTGCCTTGGCGACCAAACAGTCCCAGATACTTGCAGGTTTATATTGCATAGAAGGACTATTTGATAGTCTTCTGGCTAACTAGATGCATGCACGATACGGATAATGTTGCTTTATTGAGGCATAATTTATGTGACAAATATCAAAATAAGGCAACAAGTACAAACTACATGTAAGCAAGCAAGTATTTTATTTATATTGAACATAAGCATTCACGTTGGCATAGGTCAAAGGGTAAAGCGAGGAGTAAAACCGTAAAGGGACATACCGAGCGATATGATCTTGGGACGTGCAGTATAAACGAGTGAACAGTGCACTACGAAGAATATATATATATATATATATATATATATATATATCGATCTACTCAAGGCATAGCGGGGTCTACTTGCACAAGGCAAAGGTAGCATGCGAGGGTCCATTTATAAAAAAAGTTTTATTTTTATGTTCTAACACAAGCAATACAAGTTAGGATTATTCCCTTAACTAGGTGCATTGTATTCTTTATTAGCATGCAGGGGGTGATTCACCTAGCAACTACATATATCGTCCATATTTTAAGTGTGTTGTCTAAGCAAAGACAAGTTTATCGTAGCCATCCACCTTAGCGATGATTCGCCTCGGTCGAGCAATACTCCGAGCGAGCCTTTGAAAGTATGAGTCTAAACTCCTTAAGGGCCAAGTCTGGAAATCTTTTACCTCGAACGAGTCTTCTCACTGACAAAAGCGGGTCGGGTTGTTGTACTTGTGCCATTTGAATCGGCTGTCTACTTGAACAAAATGGGTCGTTACAATCATAAGAACTATAAAGGAGCATAGTACTCTATGCTACCGTGGAGTGACACCAACATGAGGTACCTCGACAGGGTAAAACCTCAACTTCGGGCCATGTCACAGTGGCAGTAGCACCGCATATAGTTAGAGTCAAGCACTATAAAGGAGCGTAGTACTCCATGTTACTGTGGGGTGACACCACTATGAGGTACCTCGACATGGTAAATCCTTGGCTGCAGGCCATGTCACAGCGGCAGTAACACCACACATAGTCAAGGACACAGCAGATATGGGCTTGGAGGACCTCTGGTATTGCGTCTCTGCAATCCTACCATTCAGTTTTATGTTATTGGTTCAAAGAGAAATCTACCAGGCATCTAGTTATTGGTTTAAAGCAGAATCATTGACCAGGAGAATATCAGGTACAATGGGTAGTCCTCAGGGACATTGTGGGATACGTACCCGGAACTACTGTGGTCTACTCTTTGTTCTTGATTAGAACATTTCCTGTGTGATGATAGCTTTTACGCCTTAATGAGTTCTCGGGCCGGGTGAATGTCCGGCATGCATTGCAAAAAGCACGAGTAGTTTCAGCACTATAAGGGACTTGTATCCCATGCTACAGTGGCATGACACCACACGAGGGAGTGACCCTCTGCTTTGGGCCATGTCACAGTGGCGGTAGCACCGCATATATGCATGTTGCCTAATGCTGAAAAGAAATAGAGAGTGGTAGTATAATACTTCAAGTGGCCTGTAACCTCATGCTATAGTTGGTGACACCACATGAGGGATTGAACCTCAGCTTTGATGTCACGCCCCGATCTCCTACAGGCTAATCGGCCGTCCCCGCTAGGCGAGAATCACCGCGCCAGCGCTCCCGCGGGACGATCGCTTCGACCCATCTGGGCGTGATGCCGCATGAGCATGAGCCGTGCCCGTGCAAGGCCGTGGTTCATTACCTGGCGGTAAGAGATCGGCAGTTCGCTTGAGTGGAACGGGGTATTACATTTGAGCCATGTCATAACAGTGTAGAACCGCACAGAAGCGCAAGACTTTATGTTGGAAAGTAGTACAACACTACTAAGAGGCCTGTGACCTCATGCTACAGTGGGTGACACCACATGAGGGAGTAACCTCGACTTTAAGCAGCGTAGCACCGCACAGAAGTGCAAGGCTCCATGTTGTGTGTAGTAACGGCACTACTAAGAGGCCTGTGTCATCATGCTACAGTATTATGACACCACAATAGGGGGATCCTCAGCCTTGGGTGACCATGTCATAGCGGCGTAGCACCGCACAGAAGTGTAAGGCTTCATGCCGGATAATACTCTCTCTATAGTGAAAGAACTCACCTAAGTGTATTGATAGAGATATATTGTCACGCCCCGGTCCCGCCCGGGCCCCGCCCCGTGCGGCCGGGATTTAACGAACCGGACACGTATCACCGTGCCTCGGCGCGCCGGACGCGAATCACCGCGCCCGTCCCGCGGGTGCGAGGGAGGAAGGGAGCCAAGCGAATGGCCCGTTCGAGCTTTCGGGAGACGTGATGCCGCACGGGCCTGGGGTTGCGTCCGTGCAAGGCCAATCGTTTAAGTTGATAGTTGGCTATCATCGCATCAATCGAGTAAGCAGCGAAAAGGGACTTGTTGTAATGCAATACATTAGCCAACTGAGTGTTCGGGAAAATTGAGGCAACTTGGGTTTCCTTTAGCAAAGGCACACGTTCGTTCCATACATTATGCCCCCTTATACGATAGCATTCTCGGGGCAACAATCGAAACCAGGATTCCGGGTCTTAGGGACTGTGGCATGCCTATCGCTTCCTCGGACGATCCAGTACCTGCAAGCAAGTAAATTGTTGGTGGGTCAGCACTTTATACAAGTACTGGTGAGATAAATCAACTGAACAGAAACATGCATTCACTCAAACAGGCACTAAGTAATCATGTTATAAAATATTACATTACTAGTGATCTTTCTAGTTTTACCTAGGTTCATTTCATGCAGTTCTAACAGAGTTGATTTACTTGTTTGGAAACATGTTTGGAAACAGAGTTTCATATTGAATATGCAAGTAAGCAAACCGTTCATGTTTTAGGGTGTGCGCAACGTATCTCGTGCGACTCCAGGGTCAGATGCAAAGCTAGACACACAATGCACAATCTTAGGGGCAGTCACTATCCAAGCCAACACAATGACTTAGCTATATGCAGGGCGGTCCCCGAGTATCTCAGGATCGGCAGCTGGTGGAACAGCATACCAATGACTCATTTCTCTGATGCTAATGGCAGCTGTGACCCATGGTGGCTATGACGCATGCAGTTCAGCTCTCCACCAAAAGCCATTGTTCGACCGCGTGCGAATGCATGGAACACTATCAAATAAACTCTAGTATGCAGACGAGACGAACCATCAGAATACACTCATTGTTGCGGGGCAATCCGACTTATCACTTGAACACGTTCAGGTACAGTATGGTTCTCTCAAAGCATAGACGATAGTGAACATGTTCATGCACTCTAAGCAGGCGATTCAGGATTCTCGTTAAGCAGACATTGTTTCAAAGACAAGCTAGGTGAGTTCGTTCATTAACATGCAAGGCAGGTTCTATCATTCTCTTAAGAAAATATTGCAAGCAAAAACTCAGGTTATTATTAAGGCGTGCAAGAATCAGAGAACGAAGTTCTGCCCACTCACCTTGATACATAACGCCGGCGCGGAGCGGGACGTTACATATATGTCGTCTCTTGAGGAAAAACTTGTAGACGCCCAAGATACATACACTGAGACCAGGTCAGCACAGGGCCTTTAACGTGCGACCGGATGGCACAACTGAGGTCATTGTGTGAGTGGGGAGAATAGCAACTATATTGCAGAATTCAAGGCCTAGTTCATTCTTGTATCGTACTGTTGTTTAATCCATGTGGGAAGATTCAAGTCAACGACGACATCTATCCTAATGCATGCTGGAAGTCACTGTGAGGAACGCTCAACCATATATTATGATATATGTGGGGGATTATTAGTGTTCTCCACTTGGCTTTAGGATTTTTAATCCCACATTGGAAAACCACCAATGTGTATATCTCAATATATAGCTATGCTTAGTAATGGTATATGCACATAGGGTGGAGGCCTATTTTGGTTGACTTTTCCTAGAGGGATTAAGTGTGAACTCTAGTATGACAATATTTGTTTTGTCATCCCCTTTAGGAAGTTTTCCTTAGGAGCTAAGCCCCGCAGGGGCAAAGTGGTAATTTATTGGCGTACTTTGCACTTAGCATGTCAGCATCGTCGTATGACACTCATGCGCTCTTTTCTTGTGCGACTTGCATGCACGGTTGCTAGCTCGGGCCCATGCTTCGTGGCGCATGCGGCCTGGCGCTTCGCGTCCTGGTGTACATGCGGCTCGGTTCCCATGGGGCCAGGTGCGCATGCGTCTCGGTGCCCATGCGACCTGTGCCCATACGGCCTGTGTCAATGCGGCTCGGTGGCCAAGCGGCCAGGTGCGCATGCGGCACGGTGCCCATGCGGCCTGTGTCCATGCGGCCTGTGCCATACAGCCAGGGCCTTGCGGCCTGGTCGACATGAGGCAAGGTGCTATGTGGAGAGTCTAACATGGAGGGGACAGGGCCTGCTTTCGACGTTTGGCAGCACTGTCTGTCTCGTGCAGTATAGCGTATCAGGCGTCACGAGCGACTGCTTTCGGTGTTTGGCGACGCTGTCTGCCTCGTGCAGTGCAGCGTGACTTGCGGCGTCGATGGCTCTGACACCCGGATTTGGGGGATCTGGTCGATCAGTGCGTATGCGGCCTGGAGTTTTCTTCGGTCGCATTGGTGTTGTTTTCTTCTATATATAGAGGATCTCCTATTTCATTTGAGGAGAGAGAAAAAATAGATGGAAAAAATCGAGAATACCAGATCATACGCGGGCCAGAGTGTCTCCCTTTCATATGGTATTTTTCGAGTAATTTTCGAAGGTGACTTTGAGCGTTCCAGAAGTTCTTTTATGAACTTGCTGATTCTTGGGGGTACATCGTCTGTACGACGAATCTTGCTTTAAGTAACGGTGGTTTTGACCACCCCAGTAAGGAGCTTCTCTTCAGTTTTTTTCTTTGCTTCGTTCTTTCTCATTGTAGCGTCTGCGAACGTAAAGAGAAGAACATTATTTTTGTTACTTGTTGTAATCTTTATTTTCTTCGGAGCCAGTTTGTAACATGTTCTTGGTTCGTGCTTCGTTGGAATCGAGAAATATCAGATGAGGAACCCTTGTGTGAATCTCTGATCTCGACGACAACTTGGGTTCCAGTAGAGAGTGGACCTTCGGATCTCGCTAACAGTTCTGCTATGGCCCGCGTTCTACCATCTCTGATCCATCTCGAGACTAACAGAGAGAGTCATGAAATTTAGGGAAGTTGAATCGAGAAGGGAAGCTGAAATTATAGAGGGAAAAGCTGGAGTCGTGAATTTAGGGAAGAGAAAAATGAAATTTTAGTAGTAACATTTTTTCTGAGCTGGTAACGTTTATTATGGAGACGACCAAATAAAACAAATAAAAAGACAAAAAAGATAATTTTAGTAACGATTATTTTATTATTGTCATGTTTATAATTGTTATGATTTTGTAATTTTTAGAGCTGCTGCAAATTGAAAAAAAATAGTGTTACAAATTATGTATTTTGGTGTAGTGGTAGTTGTGTTAACTATCGTTGATTGATCATTTTTTTTATTAGGAAATGTGGTACTCTAATTTAGTTTCGTGTCACCGAACTCGAGTGACTCTTGTGGTATCGAAAAGAGGTATAAGATCCCTTCTGGGTGGTAGAAGGTCAGTGGATCGAACCACGGAAACATATTATTTTATTTATTTATAAATAGTAAAAATTGGGGGATAATGAGTCCAAAAATATATAATACAGTGTGTATATATGTCGGAAAGTAAAAAAAAAAAAAAAAAAAAAACCACTCATTTTCGTGTCCTTCGTTCGAAGAGTCAGAGGTTAACAAAATATCAAAAGATAAAAGGATGAAGTTGCGTTGCGTTGCATTGGTGGGTGAGGGAGGTGTAATAAAAATGGTACTCCTGGAGGGGGCTGCGCTGCCGGAATTTAATGTACGTCCAGCAAAAGCAATTTTGCTATTCTCATGCAAAAGTATCCCCTCAAGCACGTTCTCTCAATTCGGAAGCAAGCAAACCATCTCTATTCCCCTACTCTGACACCCTAAATAAATGCATCTTTCAGAAGCCACCCTTCCCCTACATTGTACTATCTATACTTAGCTAGTAACCTAGCCTTGCCTCTACTCTATTTACTAATCATGTAATCATCTCTAACCTAGTACTAAAATCTTAAAAAAATAATAATATGAATATGGATTTCAATTATTGTCTACAGGCTACAGAGTAAACTAGAATTGCTTTCAATTATTGTCTACAAGGCTAAGCTAGCTAGAAGTGATTTAATACTGTTCATCTCTAAAATTGTTATTAGTTAAAGTCTTTGTGTTTGTTTGTTTTATTATTAACGCAAGTATCTTATAAAATTCTTATTTGTCTTGTTAAGGCCATTTGATTTTGGAGTTTGGGTAGTAAATGTGGTGGAATCAGTTATTCGAATAATTTTAGATATATTTCCATCTCGGATATATAGTTTTGAAGAAAAGCTTTGTGAGGTTGAGGTTAGTAATCCTGGGTTTGAGAACGTAAATGTCGGTTGTGGGTGAAAATTTTAACCAATGTGAAAAATATTCTAGAATGCGACGAACGTCATCGTGTGTCGTAGAAGTTCTGAGAGTCGATAACGACATTGGTGACTTATTCCAAGTCAATATCTACCTCAAAATAGAAAAGTATCATTACAAGTTGTACACCGACGATTGTACCGCTGGTACAGTAGATGCTTCACTTATTCCAAAACATAAGTTCAGTATACCGCGCTATGCAACTGTTGTTGTTCTAATTCCAGAACTTCTTGGTGGCATACCTACATTATACCACGGTAGGGATTGAAGGCTCAATTCGGATATTTTATGTACATCAGTGGATCGCAATCAACAGTCTTGATTATTCACAAAATTATGGTGGCTTAAATAACATTTTTCTAACCCTAATCAATATCCAACAATTTTAACCATGATTTCATAATTTCCTAAATTTTACAGTTTTAGAAATTAACTTTCAAAATATTATTTTTAGAAAATAATTTCTTCTAAATTTTATTAATGGAATTATATGAAAATTGTCAAGTTAATATTTTGAGTTTCAAAAGATAATTTAAGAAAATGGTTTGAAAATCATAATTATCTTTGACTAATAAAAGAATTTATTTTTAATCATTACTAAAGAGTAGGTTTTAAACTAATTATTTGTTTACGTTGGATTAATTTAGTTTTGGGATTTATTTGGTCTGTAACTAATTACATGATTAACTATTTACTAATAAGAGTTAGTCATACTCTAGAAACTTCTATAAGGATAATTTTTTATCCTCATCCATTTCCTCTTTGGACATTTACCATTGTACCACTCTCATTTTCTTGGGGAGCAAGCTCAACCTACTTTATAAGGAGTGCTTTATTTTTCTTGCTTCTTTCCAAAACAAATTCTCAATTTTCAAAGCACCACCTATAGAAAGATGAAAAATCTAGATCCATGCGTCCAACAAACATGCGCCCCAAGATCGACTAAGAAGAAATTAGGCCGCAGAACGACTATGCGGCCCAGAAAAGCAGCTACCATGCGCCAACAGTAATCAAAGGCCATGTGCCGCAGTGAACAAGCCCCGACGTCATAATGATCCAGTGTCATATGCCGACCGCTTCATAACTAGTGTTTTAGTGTGCCATCAGTGCCATACGCCACTAACTAACTAGTGTTCCCATGCGCCAGCAGTGTCATACACCACTAAGTAACTAGTATCCGCATGTGTCACTCCTCGTTCCCAATATACGTATTTGGAACATATTAGTTTTTTTACCTATATTATTTGTTGCTTGCATGATAATTAGGTTGCATGTCATGGAGACTAGACCCATTCTTTGTTTCAATTAGACTCATGGTTTAATTGTTGGGTTGGTTTGGTCATGAGTTGAACCCATGGTCTAAACCTCAACCCTAACTATATAAGTTAACTTCTTTCTCTCTATTCCCTCATTTTTTTTTTCTTTTTTCCTTCCTTCATTTAGGCAAGTACACCTTGCACTACATGAAAAAATCTCTTAATTTTCGATTATTGCTCTTTTTTTGTATTTTATTAGTCTATTATATGCTCATGATGATTCTAAATACTTTTAGTACTTGGAGTTTTCGGTTTTAGTGGATAAATTTGAGTAGATCTACATTTGAAGTTAGGGTTTTCATGGATTCCAAAAGTTTTTTTTTGGTTTTTGTGGGTGATTGAGCATTCCATTTCAAGCCTTTTGGCTTTTGGTTTACTTGTTTTGGAGTTAAAATAAAGTTTTTATGAAGAAAATATTATTTCAATTTTTGGAGCTTTCTGCCATGGATGAACTTGTTGTCTGGAGAAGACGAAGTTCTCATGCGGCCAGGGAGCTATGCGGTTGAGAGTGCTATACGGCCTGAGAGGGTTATGCTGCCTGAGCACTTGTCGAATAATGACAGCATGCGGCCATCTTGTTGGACGCATGACTTCTTATTCACACAAGTGTCCTTGAACTTTTGTGCTTTCACTCGCTGAATGAATGAGAAATCCGCTAAGTCCAAAGTCATCTATGCGGCCTGATTCCATGCGACAAGCAGTGCATGCGGCCATTTTCCTTGGATATGTGACTCTGAATTCTTGGCACATTATTCTGTAATCTTGTCTTTTTTAGATGTTGTCTTTTCTCTCTGTCATACTTTATTACAATGTCACATCAGTCACTTTAATCACTTTATTGTCACTTCAATGACACTTCATATTTACGCTTGTCACTCAACACTTCTCCCAAGGAGTGGACTTTGCCCTGTCCCATATGAGGCCTGACCTATGCGGCACTGAGCTCATGCGACACGACTCATGCGACACTAACTCTATGCATCCCTGATCCTCATGCGGCCTACGTGTACGTTTTATTGATTTGCTTGGTTTTAATACTTTATGTAATTTTGTGACTCCATGTGTGATTCTAATGATTGCTACTATATATGAGCTACATGACCATGTGTTAGACCTGACTATGTGCAAGAACTCATATGATTTACCAATGATTGGTAACTTGACTCGACTATTGGTATCTGTGCTGATACACTTACTACGTATTATGTGTTCCTACGTGCTAAGTATTTCTACGTGATTATGTTACATATTTCACACCGAGGTATGCCTACGTGCTAAGCGACATATAATGTAATCAAATTCTTCCAGCATGGACAAGATAGTTGGTGAATAACCAAGCGTGGCTAGGATTTGTTGACTGTTGCATCACGCTCGGGTGAATCCAAATTGAACTACAAAGTGACAAAGCTGATTCGTATATAGCATGCCCGTACTACGGTACAACATATAAGGGGAGTAACATGTGACCACACCATGTGATTCCAGCTAACCTTAGGGTTAACTAACAACAAAAACATGTAGAGCATTGGGAGGGACGAAATCTCGAGATCGTGCTTAACTCGCCACCCTCAATCATTATATGGGGAGTGAAGGTTGGCCCCCATGGATATGGTTTAAATCCTCGTTAGTGGATGGCAATATCCGACTATTATATTATACTATGTGTTCTATGCGATCTTAGCACGATGGCCTTACGAGGGATCGATGCATACTACTATGTGTTATACGATGATTCTTGGCTCGGCTAACCCCTGCTAGAACATGGGTCGATCTGAGAATTCCTATTATATGCATAATACCTCTAGGATAACCCAAACTCCATCTAGTAAGTTGTACAAGTGATTGGCCAATTTTTGTAACTAAGCTTGATTGTGATTGTACCTTATGTTAAATAGTTTAGGGACGTGGGCTATCATGGTGCGATGGTCTAACCCTTGTCCTTGTTTGGTTGTTGGGTTAGATTGTTGTATCCCGGTAGGCTATGAACTGAAACTACGAGACATAACTATATATATATATATATATATATATATATATATATATATATATATATATTATAAAATTTTATTTCTTTATTCGTGCTTCCTTTGTAGTACTTGCTATTTGGGGTCTAACTCCACTAGTTTTGCATGACCAGGTTTAGAACCAACACTCGAGAATCAAGCGTACTTTCCCCTGATCAATGGCACGTACCAGACGGATGGCCACCGAGGGAAACGAGTGGATTTGTTCTTCCCTGCTCGTTATTGCACACTTTACTCATTTTGGGCATTTAGCCACCGACACTTGTTAGCCGTAAATTTGGATATTTAGTTTTCTTACATGATTGTAATTAATCAGACTGCAGTTGATCATGGTCATGTACTTTTGATACTCTGTTAGCTTTCTTATTTTTGCACAGCTAGTTTCCAAAATATTATGGCAGGACATTTGGGACGCCTTACTTCCTTGTCATATATGTTCTATGTTTGCTGTTCTTACTTGACTGGTTGAGATAATAGATGTGGTGTGTGACCCTAAGTGACTTGCTTGTAGTATGCACTCCTTGTCGAGTTACAGTCGTAACCACTATACAACGTTCTATACCTTATACGGGGGAGCTGGCCGTGTCCGTCTCCGTATTCCGGTACTGGGGGCATGACAGCATGCGCTACTACCTCCTCAAGCATCCCTACGCCCCAATACTGGTTACATAAAGGCCTAACAGAAAGATTATGTCTGACAGAGAATCCTGACAGAAAGAACTTTTTGAACGCCTCGAAAGACGTAAGCACGCTAAATGACATAACCTCATGTTAGCATGAACGTTACTCCCGACAGTCGTGCAATGTCACATATTCGAGACTGCTCGCATCTCAGACTCCATGCGTTCTATGCATCTCTGGCCCCATACGTTCCTGACTCCATGCTTCTCTGGCCCTATGCGTTCCATACGTCCAATGCATCCCAGACTCAATGCGTCGAACGTAGCAGAGTTCCCTGAAATAAAATATTTTTATTGCGATTGAATTGATTCTTTCTAAAAAAATACGGGCCACCTGTCATGCTGACCAAGTCACGCAAACAAAAGACGAGAACTGCCCATATATTCAGCAACAACAAATCACAACAAACTTCCATATGGCAGCTCGGCCTGGACTCAACTATATCCTGTTCAGGATGTACATGTGGAAGCCTGTCCATAACATGCGGCTATAGTTGCAACCATATTCTGTTGAAGGAGCCCCCTGCGGCTACCAAACAGAAGCATACACGGCATCTATAACCAACCAACATAATGGCTATAAATAGGAACAACTTGGACGTTCAAATGGCTAGTTTTTCTGCTTCAGAGACCATACTCCTCCATGCGAGCTAAGTACATGTGCACAAGCTCATGAGAGAGCAGAGAGAATAGAGCATCCTCATTCCCTTATGGGATCGTCAACGGAGTAAAAGAGTCGATGTAGTACTCGATCTCCATCGTCACATTACCCAGATAAAAATATTATAATTAGATTTTCTATCTAGGATTTCTTTGTACTCTTTTTGTTTGTTATTAAACAAAATTTTCTCAAACTCACTTTCAATGGCAAACAAGGTGGCAACTCTGCTGGGGACTTCCTTCTCCTCTGATGAGAAGGTCATGACGCAGTCGGACGCGTTGAAGTTGGGTTTGACCCAGAGGATGTTGGTTATACGCTTCGACCATAAAGCCTTTGAGAAAATGATCTCTTAGGACGGCGCTTCTCCAAGTCTGGCAAAGCCTAAGAAGACCCGCAGGACATAGGTTGCAAGGGACGATGTGCCGTAGGGGACTCACATCATGCGTCCACGCGAGCTGATTCTTGCACGCCTTTATAATGAATCTAAGTTTTTTTAATGCTTGTTTGCTAAGAGGATTATTGTTAACATGAGAATGATAAAATGAGAATCTGCATGCTTAGTAGATAACTTATTTTCTTGTATAAAAGAGATAGAACCATTGCCATGCTAAGTCAAGATAGAAATATTGCATGATTAGTTACACAGACTTTGCTATCGAACGAACCGCTGCCATGCTAATAAACAAGAGTAAAATAATATTCATATGTTTCCATCGTATGCTAAACAACAATAAAATTGCATGCTTAGCTAAAAGGGATAGAAGAATCGTGCTATGTTTTGCTTGTCATTGATGTTTGATAGTTAAAACTGTTATGAAAAACTCGTTATATGTTAAATAGATTGATATGAATGATACGACTAGTAGTGCACCCTGAGGATCGGTCCTACGGGATCTTGGAGGGTATGGCTATTAGATATGTAAAGAGAAGATTGAACCTATCAATTGAATATAAGAGAAATGATTGAATAGTTTGCTTGTTATGAACTTGTACATATTATAAAATTATTATTGATTAATTGAAGAGCATTCATCACATCGGTCGGGAGAACTTGTGCACAAGTATCGTATCTCTCGAGCGGTATCCTGGGGCACTGGGACCGTTCGTCCTGGGAGAGACTATACGAAACACCCTAAGGTAATAAAGTCCTCGTTATTAGGCGAGTGTTATGTCCATTGGTTAGCTGGTTTACGCGTCAAAACAACTAGTATATGAGCTAGTATATTAGTGTAGAGCTGGACCGTGATAACATCGCTACTAATCATAGTTTTCATGGGCCATCATATAGTTAGGGTGCATTCTAAGATACCCTTCTTGTATACCTAACTATTTGATGTGGAGACGGATAGGGAATAGAACATGATTCATATATATCGAAATGTTGCTAACTTGTATGTCTGTTGCAGAGATAACCATTCGATAAAGGGGTAAGAATCACTAAATAAGTGATATATTGATTTTGCTTATTGCCTTGTATCGCACTTAGACTTGCATGCTTGCTTGAATTTGATGATCGCCTTGTATTATAAAAGAATAGTCTACTAGATGATGCATTTGTCCCTAGAGTCTTTGAGTATAGGTCACGATATACGCTGCGCACACCCTGATAGTATAAGAATTGACATATCATGCTTGAACTGCTTGCCCTGTATGCTTAGTTGTATTGAACTGAACTCTGATTTTAAAGATATTTTCAAAAAAAGTAATATGACTCTGCTCCTGTACTGCATTGAACAAATCTAGGTAAAATTAGAAAGATCATTAGTAATGTAAAGTTTTATCATATGCTTAGTTAGTGTCGATTTTAGTGAATGTTACTTCTGTTCGTTCCTTATACTCACCAGTACTTTCCCTAAGTGCTGACCCACCAAAAGTTTGCTTGTTCGCAGGTGCTGGATCATCCGAGAAAGCGATAGCCATGCCTCATCCCCAGGACCCAAAAATCTAGTGTTGATGCCTTGTGCCGTATCGTGATGTTTTGAGCTTCTTTTATATAGAGGGACATAATGTATTCAAAGAACCTCGTGCCTTGAGCTTTGCTTCGTTTACTCAGATGGATTATTGTTGTAAAACTGCTCCTCTGCTGCAAACTCGATTAGTTTGGTTTAACCAAGATGACTTATATTATTGCCTTGTACGAGAGCATCTACAAGCTCACACGATATCATGTCTCGAGGGGAACGCCCATCCCGTGGGAGCACTGGCGCGATGATTCTTGCCCGACAGGGGCGATAGAGACCGCGGGAGATCGGGACATAACAAAGTGGTATCAGAGCAACTCGATTATCTGGCCTTATGCCATTTTCACTGTCGTTCTTAGATGACGATTCCTTGCCCATTGATAGCATTGCTGAGTTGAGTGTTCCATTCAATACATCTATAAATATTCTCAAAGATGTGCGCAAAAGTTTTCTGGATTTATTTTATTGCTTGAGAGTTGTGATTTTGTGCTTCTTGATTGCTAGTGTTTTCGATTGAGGATGGTAAGGGATGAGGACTATCGCTGCTCCGAACATCAAACGTTTCTCCTTGAAGTTTCGAGGACAAAACTTTTTCTTGGTGGTTAAGTATGTAGTGTCCCACTCCGCATTGGCACTATGTATAAGAGATATCACTTTATTGGCTTAAGTAGAAGCCTTCTGGAAGAGTTTCCCGATAGAAACACAAGACGATTGATCTAGGTGAGTGGGCAGAACTTCATTCTCTGATTCTTGTACGCCTTTACAATAAATATGAGTTTTTGCAATACTTATTTGCTAATAAGATTATTGTTAACATGAGAATGATAGAAAGAGAACCTGCATGCTTAATAGAGAACTTGTATGCAAAAAGAGATAGAACCATTGCCATGCTAAGTCAAGAAAGAAATATTGCATGCTTAGTTATACGGATACCGCTATAGAAAGAACCGCTGCCATGCTAATAAACAAGAGTAAAAAAATATCTATATGTTTCCATCGTATGCTAAACAAGAATAGAACTGCATGCTTAGCTAAAAGAGATAGAAGAATCGTGCCATATTTTGCTTGTCATTAATGCTTGATAGATAGAACTGTTATGAATAACTCGTTATATATTAAATGGATTGATATGAATGATACGACTAGTAGTGGACCCTGAGAATCAGTCCTACGGGATCTTGGAGGGTGCGGCAATTAGATATGTAAAGAGAAGATTAAACCTATCGATTGAATAAAAGAGAAATGATTGAATAGTCTGCTTGTTATGAACTTATTCATGTTATAAAAATGGTACTGATTGATAAAAGAGCATTCATCGCATCGGTTGGGACAACTTGTGCACAAGTATCGGGTCTCTCGACCGCTATCCTGGGGTACTGGGACCATTCGGCCTGGGAGAGGCTATACGAAATACCCTGAGGCAATAAAGTCCTCATTATTAGGCGGGTATTATGTCCATTAGTTAGCTGGTTCACGCGTCAAAGCATCTAGTATATGAGCGAGTATATTAGTGCAGTGCTGGGCCGTGATAGCACTACTACTAATCATGGTTTCCATGGGTCATCATATAGTTAGGGCGCATTCTAGGCAAGCCTTCTTGCATACCTAACTTTTTCATGCAGAGACGGACAGGGAATATAATCTTATTCATATATATGCAAATGTTGCAAACTTGTATGTCTGTTGCAGGGATAACCGTTCGACAAAGGGGTAGGAATCACTAAATAAATGATATGTTAATTTTGCTTATTGTCTTGTATCGCACTTAGACTTGCATGCTCGCTTGCATTTGATGATCGCCTTGTAGTATAAAAGAATAGTACACTAGATGCTATATTTGTCCCTAGAATCTTTGAGTATAGCTCATGAGACACGCTGCGCATACCCTAATAGTATAAGAAATGACACATTGTGCTTGAACTGATTGCATTGTATGCTTAGTTATATTGAACTGAACTCTAATTTCAAAGATATTTTCAAAAGAAGTAATATGACTTTGCTTCTGTACTATATGTAACGAACCTAGGTAAAACTAGAAAGATCACTATTAATGTAATATTTTATCACATGCTTACTTAGTATCGATTTTAGTGAATGTTGCTTCTGTTCGTTGCTTATACTCACCAATACTTTCCCCAAGTGCTGACCCACCAACGGTTTGCTTATTCGCAGGTGTTGGATCATCCGAGGAAGCAATAGCCGTGCCTCATCCCCAGAGGTGGAGTGGAACGAAAGATCCCCGGATTGGGGAGCACACAAAAATCTGGTATCGATGCCTTGAGCCGTATCATGATATTTTGAGCTACTTTTGTATAGAGGGACACAATGTATGGAACGATGCTATTATATTCAGAGAACTTTGCTTCGTTTACTCAGATGGATTATTGTTGTAATACTGTTCCTCCGCTGCAAACTCAATTAGTTCGATGATAACCAAGACGACTTATATTGTTGCCTTGTGTGAAAGCATCTCCAGGCTCGCTCGACATCATGTCCCAAGGGGAACGACTGTCCCACGGAAGCGTTGGCACAGTGATTCGCGTCTGGCAGGGGCGATCGGGACTGCGGGAGATCGGGGCAGGACAACTACAACCCGGAGAACAGGTACAAGCACTATAGGCAGAGGAGTTGCCCTTCACATCGTGTTATTATGCTCGGACGGCCCCCTCCATGAGGGGAGGACAGAAGTCCAGCACCTCCAGTCCGTCGCTCTCGGCTAATGAGTCAAGAAGATGGATCTAAGGAGGACAGTTAGCGGAACCCGCAGAAGGTATTTTCCTAGGCACCCGCTCAAAGAAGAAGTTGTCAGCCGCTGGTGGTAGTTCTTTCTTAGGACCTCACGTAGCCATGCAAGCTGGGGGTTGTAATCCCCCAGACCTCTATAATAATCCGACATTCTGAGAAGACGGTGATTCCCAACGAATAGATGCTGAGATCCCTGGGGGTAGACACCCTTGTCAAGAGGACACAACTTTCTATACTGGGGGTAGTGTTCCCTCCGAGTCCGAAGAGGATGCGGTACTACCAACTTTTTTGGATGACTATTCACGACAAGATTGTGAAGCAAAAGGTGCCATGTCTACTGTCCCATTTATTTTTCCTCATGTGAGGTATATATGGCAGAGGACTATCATGAGGGCTCCAACGATCTACAATACCTCAAAACCCTCAAGGCCATGATGCAAACCATGAACACGTCAATGCAGGCCTTGACCTAGACAATGCTGGATATCAAGGCAAATATAGCCTCACCACCAGCAAGGCCTCCAGTCAAGCAAGCGTAGACCGCAGGACCAACGAAGATTCAAATAAAACTGCTCTATCCACTGGCGTCAATCATTCCATGCTCGGATCATCTTCTCATTTCGCAATCGATAAAGCCCGGGAAGTAATGCGGGAGGTATGAGAACTCTGAGCCCGCCTAGACTCAATGGGCAATCGGGACTCACTGCACGAGCTCGAGATCTGACAACCATATCCCCTCGAGTGGAGAGATGTACCATACCCGCCCAAGTACAAGCCCTTTAATTTTATTTTGTTTGATGGAAAGACATCTTTCTGTCAATTCATGAGTTACTTCGAGACGCTAACATGGCATCTGCCCAACAATGATGCCCTCTTAACCAAGCTCTTTGTCGGGGCATTATTTGGAATAGCTTTCGATTGGTTCTGTAGGCTCCAGGGCAACTGCATTTTATCATTTGATGATCTAAAAGGTCTTTTCCTTGCTCGGTTCTATGATGGAGAAAATGACATGACGATGTCCTCTTTAATGAACATCATTCAAAGGAAGAAAGAGTATGTACAGGAATACATCGAGCAGAACAGGCAAGTGACGCTAAAGTTATCCTACGATAACCCTGAGTCCACGCTGATGGACACCTGCTGGAGATTCACCTTCCCACGGTCAGACTCTAGATGGGAGACTCTCAGTTTAAAGACTAGACGACATTCATCATAAATGTTTTTGGTGCTAAAAAAAAGTAAAGGACGCCCGCCTCATGGGAATATAGATCTCCGTCACTAATGATAGGGAAAAATGCCCTTACAAAAACAACAACAGCGGCAATAGCGCCCGGGATGACAAGAAGAAGTAGGCTCTTGTCGCCAATATAACCAAGAATCCCGAGCAAAAGCCCACAGAGGGTCCCAAAATGAATGAAACTTATTCTTTCGAAGTTAATGATGTCATAGCAATCTTTGAAGTGCTAATGAAGGGAAACAAGATTCGGCTCCCCGACGTCAAGCGCCTTGTTGAGGCAGACGATGTGAATAATCTGAAGTGCTGCCACTACCATCGATTCGTCCACCATGTGACACGGGATTGCTATATACTGAAGCTTAAAATCCAGCGTCTCTATGACACCAAGGCCCTCATCTTGGATTTTGATGACAGAAAAGTTGCTGCTAATATGGTATCTCTCTAGTTCGGTAACTTCTCGGCAATGGAAGCCCAAGACGGAGTAATCCTGATCCCCAGGGCAACAATAAAAGTTGTCAATCTTCTGCCAGCTCATGACCAAACAGTCGGGCTGATACCTCTCACCACATCACGTAGGGAGGTCATGTAGGTCCATTCAGATCTTGCTCCAGACATGATGCAGCAGGCAACACCTTCTTCCACCAAGTCCAAGATCCTACTATACGGTTTCTATCCCTTTCGAAGAAGCTATAGCAGGAACAACGAGGTCAGGCCTGGCATACCAATGAGAGTACAATATCCCTTACGATGGTGCACTCCCTATTGCCGCATCCGATCCGGGTCCATCCCAGCCTCTAACAGTGGACAAGTCCAAGCAGAAAAAAACTCGCTTTGTTAAACCACTGTGTAAAGATACCGCTCAAGGGATGGAAAAGCTCTACAACTTTGATATCTTGACACAACTGGCTAATATTCCAGCAAAGTTGTCACTATTTGAGCTTCTCCGACTCTCTAAAGACCCTTAGATTGCTCTGAGTGAGGCATTGTAGAATGTCGACACCTACCTGGCGCAGGTCAAGCAGCCAACTAAAAATCCTGTCGCATGCCCCACTGCAATAATATGATGGAGGTGATACCCAATATCACATTCTTGCAACAAGACATATTGCTAAAGAATAATGGGCATGATTGTCCTCTGTATTACACAGGGTACATAGGCGCCATCAAGGTGGATCAGATGCACATCGACCTCGGTTTGTCAATCAGCATCATCCCATAGAGTCTGCTTAAGACCTTGGGCATCCCGATGCATCGCCTGGCAGCAACCAATACTGCTATTAGTTGCTTCAATGCACAGAGAAGCTACCATCTGGGCAAGATTCGCTTGAAATGTCAGATCGGTGATTTGAAAATAGAGGTCACCTACTACGTCATAGACGTAGACGTATCCTACAATGTCCTGTTGGGATGTTCATGGATACACCAGTACATGATCGTACAATCAACCTTGCACCAGTGCTTAAAGTACGTAGATGATCATAGCATTGTCAAGACAGAATTTATCGACATTGATCCATTAAAAGGGGTTAAGGCCTATTACTCTAACTCGATCAAAGTCCACCAAGATAAATGTAGTAATGATGCTGACAATAAGGCAGAGACTGGGACCACATCAGATGAGATCTTGAGAGTCCATCTCAAAGCACACACTCCCGACACAACCCCTTCCCTCATGGTAAAACTGTACAAGAAAGCACCCGAACCTCTGGTCGTTCGCCTTCGTAGACTGACTCGACTGTTGAAGAAAGATCCAACACCTACTATGACTTCTAAACCTCTAGTGGTAAAGTTGTGCAAGAGACCTCTAAAACCGTCGCTTGTACTGGGGGGTAGATATCGGGAACGATGAACTGGAGGAGTACGTAGCCGCTCATGCTAATGTTCCTTCTCTTGACGATATAAATTTTGAGGGTAAGATACCTTATTTTAAGAATAAAGGGTTATCTTTGAACTACTCGGATATTGCACATATCTGCACATTATATTCTAGGGAGCACTGTCTAGGCTTTCACCTACATACACAGGTGACTACCACCTATGCAGTGAACCTAATTCTCCCCAATCAAAACTCCTACTTTATAATTCCAGCAAGGAAGAGGGAAGACAAACTCATCATCTTCGGCAGGGTAAAAAGTCCCTAATCCTCTATACCAGAGGAACTGGAGCCAGAACCCGATACTGGTAAAATATGACTTCACCGGTATACCTCCCAAACCAAGCACCTTAACTTTAAGATGGGGTAAGACTTGAAAGCTACTAGGGGCTTAAACTACGGCAAAGGCCGACAGCTGCCACTGCATCTGCAGGCTCCTGCAGGCAAGTCCGAGGATTACTACCATAAGACCAAGCATGGCTTAGGGTACGTCATGCCTCCCACAACCCCTAAAGTCTCGGATGAAGAAGACGAGTTATACTCTCACTCTTTAGAATCTTTCATTTGGGACTCCGATGTCAATATTAGGGAGATACTCAAACAAACATTGGCTGCCAATATGGTGTTATCTGACCCTGAGGAAGATGACTAGGATCCACCTGAATTCTTTGAAGTAGAACCATAGGCCCAACGCCTAGACGCACAATGGGAGATGCAGTTTGAGCAACAAAAAACTCATATTGAGGACAAAGTCTTACAAATTGATCTGGGCGATGAATTATTCCCTAAACCTATCTTCATCAGCAAAAGCCTATCTAATGGAGATCAGGAATCCCTGCTACAACTCATCAGGGAATACATCGATGTCTTTGCTTTGAGTTACGAAGAAATATCAGAACTGGACCCCCAAATCGTGATCCACATGCACAACATTATGCCGAACGCTAAGCTGGTCAAGCAACAACAACGGTGGTTCCGTATGGACATCATGAATTCTATCGAAGTTGAAGTGAATAAACTGATAACTAGTGGCTTCATCCATGAAGAATAACATCCGAATTAGGTAGTCAATATCGTTCTCCTCATCAAAATAATAAGAATATCTGGATCTGCATTGAATTTCATGATCTAAATGCGGCGTGCCCTAAGGACGAGTTTGTCCTTCCGATCACAGACATAATAATCGACAAAACTTGTTGCTTCAAGTGTATGTCCTTTATGGACGAATTCTCAAGCTACAATCAAATCTAGATATTTTCTAACGACAAGAAGCATATATCATTCCGGATGTCGATAGGAGTATACTGCTACACAGTCATGCCCTTCGGTCTAAAGAACGCATGTGCTACATACCTGTGAGCTATAAGCACCATCTTCTGTGAACATCTGCGTAAGATAGTAGAGTATTACATTGATGACATCACTGTCAAGAGTTGCTCCAAAGATGATCTCCTCCGAGACTTGAAGACTGTGTTCGACCTCACGCGTGCGTACAAGCACAAGATGAATCCTAATAAATCCTTCTTGGGAGTCTCCAGCGATAAATTTTTGGGTTTTATCAAAACTTCGAAGGGTATCCACGTATACCCTGACAAGATTAAAGCAATCCTTGAAATGAACCCATCGAAGAACCTCAAAGAACTTTGTGGCCTTCAAGGAAGATTGACATACATCAGGAGATTCATATAAAACCTCTCTGGACATTGTCAGTCATTCACTCATCTCATAAAGAGGGGAGTCTCCTTTGTGTGGAACAAAGAATGCTAACGCACATTCGACAACATCAAGGAGTATCTCATAAACCCCCAGTATTGGTGGCCCCTATTGTGGGAAGATCCTTCTTACTATATGTGCGAGCAATAGATCAATCCCTTGGACTCAACTAGCCTATAAAGTAATCCAGGTCACAAATAGGCTGTCACGCCCCTATTCCGAAGAATCGATAGTCGTCCCCCGAGCGTGACGCCATGCAGGCCAATATTGTGCACCGCACAAGGCAAAGGTATTTTTTGCATAGCGAACACATATTCAGAGTACGCAAATAAATTGAAACACAAAGTTAAAGCATGGAAAAGTTATCTTTATTGATAATGAACATCTATTACAAACTCTTGAAAGAGTCATAAAGGTTGTCGCACGGGCTTACAAAGTGTTGACACAAAATGAGATAGTTGTCATGTACATTACATCTCTTATTAAACTTCAAAATATAAGACCTCCTGGCGGAATAATGGCTTTCCCTCGGAGCTGCATTAAGTTGGGTTGCTAGCTCCTTGCTTCAGAATACTTCAAAAGGTGGCACGAACAAGACGCGCCTATAACTGGACTGGATTGGGGAATCACTTCGGCTCCTCGCTCAATTCTCCTTAGTGCAGGAAACCTGTTTCAACGAGGGTCAATACATCGAAACGTACTGGTAAAGGCAAGCTAACCCAACTATACCAATCAATACGTTGTTTAGATGAAGCATGCATATTCAATTATGGTCTTTCTATCTTGCCTTAGTTTATTTTACAAGTAAGCATTATATAGAATTTTACTGAAATAAACTTTGCCACCGTTCGGTGACTTTTACCTGCCCGTCTGAACCACCTGCACAATACTTACCATGTCCTTCCCTGCCATGAAGACACAAGTTAGCTTACAAAAGGTTTAAATATATAAGAGAATCACTGGTGTATGCCAGAAAGGACCAATTTTAGTCATTGACGAGGATGGTATGCAACGAGAGCACAGGATGGCTGCTCGCCATTCCATCCTTGCACAGGATAACTAAACAAGAGAGTTCCGTCCGGATCAGATCGGGGTCAGTGCCCCAACGACCGTCCGCAGAAACTAAGACTTTGTGCACAAGTTGTCCGTGATCAAACGTAGTACACTAATTTAGCAGTTGAGGCAATTTCAGGCAAGATCAGGCATGGGATAGTAACAGGGCAAGATCTACTTTTGTATAGTCTTCCTGTTCAATTTATTTCATTCAGGATGAGTTCTATATATAGCACAATTTAAGAAGAAGTATATATATTCTAACTTGTATTTATGCATATGATGAACATTCCAAATGAACAAGCATGCAAATAAGTAACCGTTCACAAGTTTGATTGACAAGCATAATAATCCCAGTCTATTACCTTTTTATCTTAATTTTTTTTAGTTATTACTTGGTATCGTCTGATCGGGGCAAACAAGAATGCAAGATTTTTAGGTGTGAAGACTTGGAAGAAGGGACAACTAAATCGAATATAAGGCACTCACAATTTGGTTGGGGAATGGAAGGAAAAAGGTGCTTCAGGACTCCGCTCGAGCGTCGCCTACTGTCCGTTCACCTGCATTGCCATGAACAGCTGATCAATACCTCTTCCACTCTTTCCATTATCAGAATTGAAGTATAGTTCAAAGAATGAAAATAATAAAATCCATCAAAATCGTTCAAGAAAACGCAAGCAAATCTGAAAACCAAATCAAGGCACGAAAGCAACAAGCGACAACGAAAATTAGGCAACAAAAGATGCAGCGGAGAGGTCCCTCCCGACTCTTCCACTAAGTTGATCCTGGGGGCACGGTCCACTGAATATGAGAATCAATTCTAAAGAAGCAAATCCATAATAAGGATGCATTCTTGATTCAATCTATCCCGATCGAACGATACTGTCTTGTATTTCTTAGTCGCGCTCTCCGAATAGGGGGAACGGGGCACCACATCCTACCCAACTAATTGGAAGTTTCATCCCGAAACTTAGGAATAGAACCTACCACTAGGAAACAATGAAGGAAACCTATCCCTCATCTCAGATTCAAGCTCCTATGTGGATTCTTCAACTGAATGATTTCTCCAAAGTACGCGCACGAGAGGAACTGAGCGACTTCGAAGCAACTTTTTATTACGATCCAAAATTTGTACAGGTTGTTCGACATATGTCAAGTCTGCCTTAAAGTCCAGTTGATCAAGATCTACCACATGACTCGGGTCATACACGTACTTCCTATGTTGGGAAACATGGAAAATATCATGCACTTCGGCAGTGACAGCGGTAGGGCAATCTGATATGCAACTGAGGTAACTCACTTTAGTATCTCGAATGGACCAACGAATCTTGGACTTAGCTTTCCCTTTGCTCCAAATCTGGTGACTCCTCGTATGGGCGAGACTTTGAGAAATACTCGATCGCCTTCTAAGAACTCAAGTGGCCGTCGATGCATATCAGCGTAGCTCTTTTGGTGACTCTTTATAAACCCCCTCGACCAAATCAGAGCTATTTGGATTAAATTACGAGACTAGGGTTTAATTGGATGCAATTAGATTTAAAGTACAGCAATATTGTAACTTAAAACACCTTACGGTTGCCTTAACGTTTGGAGCACTATACTAGTTGGTACCCCCAAACCAATTAAGTACTCATCCCCTAAACAAGCCAGACTACCCACCTGCACTTTGTGTAACTATTAGATTCCCACTATGACGCTTAAATCTAGTTGCACAACAGTCGTTGAAAATGCCAAAGTATTATTTTCTTAAACCGACCCTTCTCCTAAATGCTTGATGCAATTGCTTGTAACCTAAATTAAATTGAGGCCCAGATCACCCCAAAAATAAGTCATAACCCAGCCCTGTATACCTATCATGAGGACCAGACCCCACCCCAAGGAGTCCAGACAAGCCCAAGGCCCCATGCCATAAACTCTCCTATATAAACAACTCTTTCTACTACTATTGAAACCCTAACACCTTCACCCTCTTTTCTCAACCCTAGCCGAATCCCTACCATCCCCGACCACCCCTGCCGGACTGAACCACCCCTGACTCATCGGACCACCGCCCCCTCGGCATCAACCGCCGCCTCCCCGCCAGAACTCCACCCATCCAGCCACCATCACCAATCCATCCAAACCCGACCACTTGAGCCCGCTGTGCCCTCCCCGACATCCAAAACCACCGCCCTCCGCTCTGCCTGACGCCGCCAGACCTCGCCAGCCGACTCGCCGGACCCCCCCCACTTCACTATCACCGACTGCCTCCACCGCACCATCTATACCCAGCCACCATCACAGCCCCGTTAGACCCCCGGCCGATCCCGACTGCTCCCCACCACCCTCCAGCGCCGTTGAACCACCCGCGAGGCCGACCCCGACCAACCCCTGCGACTGGACCATCACCTTGACGCTGGCTCAGCACGCTGTCACCATGCCAGGTCACTGTATCCGCGACTTCAACCCTTGCCGCTGCTGTACACAGCAGGCCGGACCCGTCCACGTCGACCAAAGTTTACCCACGTCAGAGAAGACAGCCAACCAGCGAGCGGACCCCCTCGCTCGGCCGATCAGGTACTCGTTCATTGAACCCTTCACTCGTGTGTCCTATAATTCTCCTTCGTGTCGTCGTGTCACACTTGAACCCATATCTATAGTGTTTAACTTAGGTAGAAATATATGCATGGAAGTTGATGTTAATCAGATATTAATTAATGAATAATTATTCTAAATAAATGACCAGTTATCAGGGACAGGTAATTCACTAGAAACACCTGGATATAAACTTAGTATGTCGAACATGGAAAATAGAGACATGTGTTCGCATAGAACCAAAATCATGGACAACCCATAACTAGATAAATTATTGCCTCGAGACGCCTGTTAACCGAAGACAGAATACGTGTACAACCTAGCTATGTGCACACGTGACATTATACTCGAGCAACAGTGAACTCGCGACAGTAATCAAGTATAGCGTCTTAGTCGTATGTAGTTAATGCATAGTGTCTGATGTCTGTATTATTGTGTTATATTGTATGTCTAGGGTCTTTGGATCAGCCAGGAGACGCTACAGGAGGAGGCTTTTGGCATTCACCTCTTGAAGACTCAGGCAAGATACCTTGCCATATTTACTGTCTAATTTAAATTATGCAAATATTGTATTGTATGCTTGTTGTTCTGCTTTATACAACTGTGCGCATCCGAGTTTGTCTCAGGTGCATTCGATGGATACGTCGATGATTAGTATACATTGACTTAGTCATTAGCAGACCTACCTCATTGGATGATACTCTGTTATCTTCTAAGACCTGACACTTTCACACGTATTCATAGTGACAAATCTCATATTGGGACGCGAGTTCGCGTGTTCGACTAGCTATCGCCGTGTGTGACATGCATCACGGTTAGCAAGCAATTTAGGACTATTTCAGTAGAGAGACTTGGCATTTAGATAAAGGGGTATGCGCGTCGATTATTTTACTTGTATATCTATATTGGGCGGGGAGGACGACTAGTAGGCATATGGGATACACCACTCCTTTACACTGATACCGCACTCGACGGAGTGAGACGGACGTATATATATATTACTGATACCACGTTCTGTATAGTGTTGGACGTTACTTGGTGATATTGCAGATACCATACTCTATAGAACGTCGGACGTTACTGTATTCCTGCGCCCGTGTTATAGGGAGCATGTGTGGCATATACTAGCCGGTTTCCACGACTGGTGAATTACGTCAGCATATGTCTAGCCTACTGTAGTGCCCCGTTCTCCCGGTGCGGAGAACGCGGCTAAGAAACACAAGACAGTATCGTTCGATCGGGATAGATTGAATTAAGAACTCGTCCTCGTTATGGATTTGTTTCTTCGGAATCGATTCCCATATTCAGTGGACCGCGCCCCAAGGATCGGCTTAGCGGTAGAGTCAGGAGGGACCTCTCCGCTGCTATCTTTTATTGCCTCGGTTTTCGATGTCGCTTGTTGCTTTCGTACTTTGAGTTGGTTTTGGGATTTGCTTGTTTTCCTTGAACGGTTTCGATGGTTTTCATTATTTTCGTTCATTGACTTGCACTTCTATTCCAAGATTGGAAAGAGAGGAAGAAGTATTAATCGAGCTGTTCGTGTACAGGTGAACGAGTAGTAGGCGGCTTGCGAGCGGAGTCGTGAAGCGCCTCTTTCCTTCTCCTTCCATCAATCTAAGTGAGTGGCTACTAACCCGATTAGCTAGCCCTGCTTCCAAGCTTCACATCTAATAAATCTGCAATCTCCTTTGCCCCGATCAAACGATACCAAGTAATAATAAAAGAAACCAAGATAAAAGAGAATAGACTTGGTATTTATGCTTGTCAATAAACTGCACGAACGGATACTTAATGGCATGCTTGTTCGCTTGGGAATAAATCATGAATTATTGCTTGTCTTGTACAATTGCTTGTCTTGTACTCTTGTTTCCTCAAAAGCATGAACTATTAACTAAGTAAACGAATTGTTCGATCACGGACAACTTATGCACAAGGTCATTAGTTCCTGCGGACGGTCGCTGGGGCACTGGTACCGATCCGGTCCGGACGGAACTCTATTGTATAGTCCATTATGCTGGACGGGGTGGCATATAGTGCTCCTTGTTCATTCGCTGCATACCATTCCCGCCAGTGACTAGTGTCCATTGTGGCATCACGCCAGTAATCTCTTGTATATTTAAACCTGATGCAACTAACATGTGTCTTCGTGGCAGGAGAGGCATGGTAAGTATTGTGCAGGTAATTCAGACGGGCAGGTAAAATCTACCGAACGGTGGCACGTTCATTTCAGTAAATTCTATATATTGTTTACTTGTAAATGAACTAAGGCAAGATAGAAACCCACAAATATGCATGCTTCATTAAAAACGTGTTGATTGGTATAGTTCGGCTAGCTCGCCTTCACCAGCATGTTTCGATATGCTGACCCTCGTTGAAACATGTTCTCCGCACTAAGGCGAACCGAGCGAGGAGCCGAAGTCGTCTTCCCGATCCAGTCCAGCTATTGGCGCATCTTTACCGCGCCTCGAAGCCTTTTGAAGTCCGAAGCCGCAACTCTTCATACACAAATGCAGCTCCGTGGCAAAGCTATCCTCCAGCCTGGAGGTCTTTATCATTTGAGTTTATAAAGGGATGTAATGTACAGGACTGCTATCTCATTTTGAGTCATCTCTTTTGTAAGCCGTTCGGCATATTAGCTGACTCGTTCAAGAGTTTGTAATAGATGTTCATTATCAATAAAGAGAACTTTTCCATGTTTCAAATCTGTGTTTCAATTTATCTGCGTACTCTGAATATGTGCTTGCTATGCAAAATACTTTAGCCTTGTGCGGACGCAACCCCAGGCCCGCACGGCATCACGATTCGGGGGACGCCCCAACGATTCTAAGGAATCGGGTCGTGACATAGTGGTATCAGAGCACAGATTCAAAGTTCCTTAGACTTCGTGCTGGAAAAGTTCCTTTAACGATCAAATTCCTGTGCGAACTCTTGAACTCACTAGGCCAAAATGAGATACGTTCATGCAATAAGTCCATAATACATTATGATCCTAATGTAATTTACCTTCTTTTGAAGGAATGGCTCCAGCGCAATCTGCAGCACAAACCCCGGACGAAATGCAAGGCCAAGGAAGTAGTTCGGGCACTTCGGGAAGTTCAAGGAGCCAGGGAGCCACGCCAAGCATCGATCCCATCCAGCAAATATTGCGGATGTTGGAGAAAAACCAACAAAGGGACGAGGCTCGCTACGAACGGGCCGAGAAGCGAGCGGAAGAGAGTCAGCTCAAGTTTTAAGACAATATAGAAGCACGATTCTCAGTCCAACAAAAGCAGGTAGATACCCTACAGCAGATCGTTCAGACTTTGGTATCCAACCAGTCCGCGGCAACGCCAGCGACTCCGGTGGAACAACCCATGCTTGAAGTAGAGATGCCGCAAATTTCAAGGACGAGGGACGTGACTGCCTTCGACTTTGGCCACTTCAAGAAAGTCTGTAACACCCCATTCAACGGGACTGAGGACCCGATCGTAGGTCTAGATTGGTTGGCCGAACTTGAAGATCACTTCGCTCTGCTAGAGGTCCCCGAAGAGAAGCACGTCACCTGCACGCAACTACAGCTCCGCCTCAACGCGCACGATTGGTGGAACGTGCATCGACGATCTTTTCAATTTGATCACGGAGAGGAGGCAATCTCGTGGACGACTTTTTGTGCCGCGTTCGAAGAGGAGTTTGTACCCCCTCCAGTACAACGTCAAATGAAAAACGAGTTCGTGCAGCTGCGGCAAGGCAGCATGATAGTTAAGGAGTACTCCGCCGAATTCAACCGACTCTCCAAATTCGCTAGGGCCTATTTACCTGATGTAGCGAGTCGAGCTAGAAGGTTTGAAGGTGGACTACGTCCTGTCATCCATTCGCACGTAGCCGTTCATCAGTATCGTACAATGCGTGAAATCATGAATCACGCCCTATCGCTTGAACCACACTATCCTCACGTTCCTGCCGGTGCTGTGCATACATCCAGTCACAAACGCCAAAGCAACGACAGAGGAAATACTGCTGCAAAGCGCCGAAATAACGGTGGTCCACAAAGAGTGAAACCAGGGCAACTGTGTTACTTCTGTAACAAGCCGGGGCATACGAAGGATAATTGTCGCCTGTAACTTGGTTTATGCCTAGCCTGTGGCGGATCAGACCATTCTGTTCGTGATTGTTCCTTGAGTCATGATCGCCGTCCCGAACGCAATAATCCCTAACGGTAGGTCCTATTCTTAAGTTTCGGGATGAAACTTTTAATTAGTTGGGTAGGATGTAGCGCTTCGTTCTCCCGGTGCGGGGAACACGGCTAAGAAACACAAGACGGTATCGTTCGATCGGGATAGATTGAATTAAGAACTCGTCCTCGTTATGGATTTGTTTCTTCGGAATCGATTCCCATATTCAGTGGACCGCACCCCAAGGATCGGCTTAGCGGCAGAGTCAGGAGGGACCTCTCCGCTGCTATCTTTTATTGCCTCGGTTTTTGATGTCGCTTGTTGCTTTCGTGCTTTGAGTTAGTTTTGGGATTTGCTTGTTTTCCTTGAACGGTTTCGATGGTTTTCATTGTTTTCGTTCATTTACTTGTACTTCTATTCTGAGATTGGAAAGAGAGAAATAAGTATTAATCGAGTTGTTCGTGTGCAGGTGAACGAGCAGTAGGCGGCTTACGAACGGAGTCGTGAAGCGCCTCTTTCCTTCTCCTTCCATCAATCTAAGTGAGTGGCTACCAACCCGATTAGCTAGCCCTGCTTCCAAGCTTTACATCTAATAAATCTGCAATCTACTTTGCCCCAATCAAACGATACCAAGTAATAATAAAAGAAACCAAGATAAAAGAGAATAGACTTGGTATATATGCTTGTCAATAAACTGCACGAACGGATACTTAATGGCATGCTTGTTCGCTTGGGAATAAATCATAAATTGTTGCTTGTCTTGTACAATTGCTTGTCTTGTACTCTTGTTGCCTCAAAAGTATGAACTATTAACTAAGTAAATGAATTATTCGATCACGGACAACTTATGCACAAGGTCATTAGTTCCTGCGGACGGTCGCTGGGGCACTGGCACCGATCCGGTCCGGACGAAACTCTATTGTATAGTCCATTGTGCTGGACGGGATGGCATGTAGCGCTCCTTGTTCATTCGCTGCATACCATTCCCGCTAGTGACTAGTGTCCATTGTGGCATCATGCCAGTGATCTCTTGTATATTTAAACCTGATGCAAACTAACTTGTGTCTTCGTGGCAGGGAAAGCATGGTAAGTATTGTGCAGGTAATTCAGACGGGCAGGTAAAATTCATCGAACGGTGACACGTTCATTTCAGTAAATTCTATATGCTGCTTACTTGTAAATGAACTAAGACAAGATAGAAACCCACAAATATGCATGCTTCATTAAAAATGTGTTGATTGGTATAGTTCGGCTAGCTCGCCTTCACCAGCATGTTTCGATATGCTGATCCTCGTTGAAACAGGTTCTCCGCACTAAGGCGAACCGAGCGAGGAGCCGAAGTCGTCTTCCTGATCCAGTCCAGCTGTTGGCGCATCTTCACCGTGCCTCAAAGCCTTTTGAAGTCCGAAGCTGCAACTCTTCATACACAAATGTAGCTCCGTGGCAAAGCTATCCTCCAGCTTGGAGGTCTTTATCATTTGAGTTTATAAAGGGATGTAATCTACAGGACTGCTATCTCATTTTGAGTCATCTCTTTTGTAAGCCGTTCGGCATATTAGCTGACTCGTTCAAGAGTTTGTAATATATGTTCATTATCAATAAAGAGAACTTTTCCATGTTTCAAATATGTATTTTAATTTATCTGCGTACTCTGAATATGTGCTTGCTATGCAAAATACTTTAGCCTTGTGCGGGCGCAACCCCAGGCCCGCACGGCATCACGATTCGGGGGACGCCCCAACGATTCTAAGGAATCTGGTCGTGACACCTACAACTTCCCATATACTCACCGTTGTCCTCACACTGCATGCACTTAGATGGTTAGCACACCCTTTGTTGTATTTACTTTATTCAGTATTTATATATGGCATATTTCTATGTATCTTGTTACATCCCTCTGAGGACCTGGTACCTTTTCAGATTTGGACGAGGCTTTCTACCCCACAGTATACGGCCCCGGATAGGAGACGAGATTCGCTACAGCTGAGGAGTTAGAGGTGCAGCCGTCAGAGTTTTCGTGACCAGTTGGTAGGCCTTCCTCCTAGGATTGGGTGTCTCATTATCTAGTCAGACGATGCCCTAGTCTTTATCTTTTATACCTTATGTTAGTACTTTATTTTGTCATAGTAGTGGGTTTGTTCCCACTAGACATTATTGGTTGTACTATGATATCTTGAGATTGGTATTTATCATCCAGCAGTTTATTTAGTACCTCTTGCTCTTTATATTATGGATGAGATTAGTTTACCTGTTGTTCATTGATATGGGATATGTTAGTTATTTAGGACAGCGTAGCACTCTTCATGGATCCATTAAATTGGGACATCCTTAGAGACGTGTCTGCTGGCTATTGCCACGTGGCCTAGTCCCATATATTTTGGGACTGGGACGTGACATGATTTTAGTGGTGGCCCATGCAGGTCAACCTTTTTTTTGCTTGTGGTATGGTAACATGCCCAGCGACCTTGCAATAGGATAGAAATTATTAGGTCTCATCCACTTTTGATTCGTCTTTGAACTTCCTTCATACTGCTCCTAAATATCTGCATCCTGTTTGTTTGTTCTCGTACTCTTTTAATGAAGTCCTATCTCTTGCAGCGAGATAAATTTGTGTAGTGGACGAGGAGCACCCCGTGCCGCGATGCCAGATAACACCACTCAAGGAGAGGAGGTACCCCAAGTGCAACCCCCACTACAGACCCTGCTGATACATTGGCACGAGACATCGTAGGGCGATCCTACACCACAGCCAGAGGGACAGACTTCCCAGACAATCACCACATAACATTATGAAGGCCAGACTTCAGGAGCTACACCGATGCCGTAGACTGAGAGGCCGACATCTGAGGAGACGCCTACTGCACAGCTAGAGATTCCACTACCACCACCTCCACCCTATATACCCCAGATGCTACAGCTAGATGGACAGCCACAGATGCTTCTGTTCTTTCAGACCATGATGCAAGCACAGTGGCATCAGACAGAGACATTAAGACAGAGTTTGATGGCAGTACTAGAGAGGATACCTGTGATAATACCAGTACCAGTACCTCTACCAGCCCAGACAGGTGGCACTGTTAGATAGTTCCGACAGGTGGGACCAGATACTTTCTCGGGCAATGAGACTGCCTAGCAGATCTCCGATTGGGTCACCAATACGGAGATGTTACTAGAGGCTTCACAACTGCACCCCGACCTTTGGATGACCGCCGTGAGGGCCCAATTAAAAGGCAACGCCCATCACTTGTGGGATTCCATCGAGCACGGTGTAGGCAAGAACCAGACTTGGGAATAGTTCTTAGAGTACTTTAATGCGAAGTATTTCTCAGCTACAGTCAAAAATGCCCTGTACTCCCAGTTCCTACATCTAGAACAGGGGAATATGATGGTTGACGCATATGACACGGAGTTCAGCCGCCTTAGCAGATTTGGTGCCGTCCTGATACCCAACGATCTCGAGAAAGCCCAGAGATTTCATCACGGTCTCAATTTTGAGCTACAGAGGTATACCACTACACAGGCGAGGATTTCTTATGAAGAGGTTCTTGCAGAGGCGAGAATCCAGGAGGCCATCGTCAGAGGAGCTAGACGTTCCAGTACGACTACACCAGCCAGAGCACAGCCCGGAGTAGGAGGACCGATCCGTCGTCCCGGAGCACAGACACAGCAGAGGGCAGCGTCATACCCCCAGCAGGAGCTTCCGACTTGTCACCATTGTGGCAAGAAGGGACACGTCATTAAAGATTGCCGGAAGAAGTTAGGATTATGCATGATATGTGGATCAAGTCAGCACCTTGTCAGGGATTGCTCACAGCGCAGAGAGGCAGCACTACAGACATGACAGAGGCCAGCGGCACCAGTCCTGAGGATACTACCCCTACCAGGAGGCCAGCGCCCACCAGCACCCAGAGGATTTCAGAGGGGACCACCCTTGGCCCCACATGGCAGAAGGACAGAGGCAGGGACAAGCCTTTGCTTTAGCAGCTGCTGAGGAGGAAACAGAAGGGGAAGCTATCACAGGTACCATCTTAGTTGCATCATTACCTGCAACTGTATTGTTTGATTCTGGATCTACATTGTCATTTATATCTAGTAGATTCGTAGAAATGCATAGAGTAGCGACTACCCCCTTACCTAAGAGTTAAAAGATTCTTATTGGAGGAGGTATCGTGCCGGTTACCAGCAATATCAGAACATGCTCGGTAGTAGTATGTGGAAGAGAGATGAGAGCGTGATTCTTGGTATTGCCTATGCCATACTTTGATGTTGTATTAGGAATGGACTGGTTAAGCCAATATAATGCTGTACTGAACTGCCAGAAGGGTAGCATCACTTTTAAACCACCAGATCAACCGAAGTTCGAGTACATGCGAGGGACCGTCGAACAAGGAGTAGGACAGATAGCAAAAACTTGCATGGCTATGGAGATTGCACCCCCGCCAATAGTTGCAGAATTTGATGATGTATTCCCCGAAGAACTGCCAGGCTTACCGCCAGATAGAGACGTGGAGTTCACCATCGAGTTAGTACCCGGAGCAGCACCGGTATCTTCTAATGTATACTGATTGGCGAAGAAGGAGTTAGATGAGCTAAAACTACAATTAGAGGAGTTGCAGAGCAAGGGATTTATTCGCCCTAGTGCATCACCATGGGGAGCACCAGTGTTGTTCGTACCCAAGAAGGATGGAACAGTACGCATGTGCATTGATTATAGAGCCCTTAATGCTCTAACTATCAAGAACAAGTACCTCCTGCCGCGGATTGACGATTTATTTGAACAGCTGACAGGAGCAGTAGTATTCACAAAGATTGACTTAAGATCGGGTTATCATCAAGTGAAGGTGCGAAGAGAAGACATTCAAAAGATAGCATTAAGGACTTATTATGGTCACTACGAGTTCTTAGTGATGCCTTTTGGAATGACGAATGCATCGGCTGTATTTATGAACTTGATGAACAGAGTATTCCACCAATACTTAGACCAGTTCGTAGTAGTCTTCATCGACGACATTTTGGTGTATTCGAAGAGCCACGAGGAGCATGAAGAGCATCTGAGACTAGTGTTAGAGACACTAAGAATAGAGAGAATTTATGCCAAGCTGAGAAGATATGAGTTTCTCTTAGATCATGTTGCTTTCCTTGGACATGTCATCTCAGAAGATGGAATTTCAGTGGATCCGGCGAAGATTTCATCAGTAGAGACATGGCCAACCTCTACCAATGTCTCAGAGGTGAGAAGTTTCCTAGGACTTATCGGATATTACCGGAGGTTCATAGAAAACTTTATGAAGATTGCATAGCCGATGACCCGCTTGACCCGTAAGGAGCAGGAGTTCACCTGGACAGAGGAGTGCCAGAAGGCATTCGATGAGCTTAAGAAGCGCTTGACTACAACACCTATCTTGACCATACCTTCTGGACCCGGAGGTTTCGTGATCTATAGCAATGCGTCCGGAAAAGGATTAGGATGTGTCCTGATGCAGCATGGAAAGGTTGTAGCCTATGCTTCTAGATAATTGAGGACCCATGAGAAGAACTATCCCACCCACGACTTGGAGCTTGCAGCAGTGATCTTTGCTTTAAAGCTTTGGAGGCACTACTTATATGGAAAGAGAGTATAGATATTTATTGACCATAAGAGCTTGAAGTACGTCTACACCCAGAAGGATCTTAATCAGAGACAGAGACGTTGGCTCAAGGTGATGACGGACTTCGAGATTGAGCTACAATACCACCCAGGAAAGGCCAACGTAGTAGCTGACGCGTTGAGCAGAAGACCCATGGCATTCTTCTTGACTACCCAATAACATCTATTGAGATAGCTAGAGCAGATGGGTATAGAGATTGTTACGCCCAGAATAGATGGACAGTTATCGAGTTTTCAGTTGCAATTGACATTAGTGGAGAGAATCAAGGCTGCTTTGCCGCCAGATGCCAGATTTCAGAGGCTTAGACAGAGGACAGAGGCTGGATTATAGACAGGACTGCGTATACATAAAGATGGGACTTTGAGATGCGGAGATCGTCTCTATGTTCCAAATGGAGAACTTCGTCAGGAGTTGATGGCAGAAGCACACAGTTCAACCTATTCTATTCATCCAGGAGGTACGAAGATGTACAGGGACTTGAGACAGTACTACTGGTGGCACAAAATGAAGTGAAAGATAGCACACTTTGTGGCCAAGTGCCTGGTGTGTCAGCAAGTCAAGGCTGAGCATTAGAGATCTACAGGATTGCTTCAACCGCTCCCTATACCGAAGTAAAAATGGGAGCATATCACTATGGACTTTGTTACGGGATTTCCAAGGAGTCCTAGTGGACGCAATGCAGTATGGGTAATCGTGGATAGACTCACCAAGTTCGCACACTTTTTACCCTTCAGAGTTGGGCAATCGACGGAGGCCTTAGCAGATATGTACATGAGGGAGATTATGCGCCTACATGGAGTGCTAGTTAGCATCGTGTCTGACAAGGATACGAGGTTTATGTCTTACTTTTGGCGGAGTATGCAAGAGAGTCTTGGTACTCGCCTGAATTTTAGCACATCATATCACCCACAAACAGATGGCCAGTCGGAGTGCACCATTCAGACATTAGAAGATATGTTGAGAGCGTACATGCTAGATTTCGGAGGATCATGGGAGGACCATTTGCATCTGGTCAATTTTTTCTACAACAACAGCTATCAAGCGAGCATCCAAATGGCTCCCTATGAAGCATTGTATGGAAGGAAGTGTCGTTCTCCAGTATGCTGGAGTGATATAGGCGAGCGACAGATTCTCGGACCAGAGTTGGTTGTTCATACCGTAGAAAAGGTGAATAAGATCCAAGGGCACCTTCGAGCAGCACAAGACAGACAGAAGCATTAGGCGAATGTACATCTTCGACCCTTAGAGTTCCAGGTTGGAGATCATGTATTTTTAAAGATTTTGCCTACTCGAGGGACTATCAGATTTGGAGGCAGAGGGAAGCTGAGTCCGAGGTACATCGGACCATTCGACGTGTTAGAACTTGTCAGAGAGGTTGCTTACAGATTAGCCTTGCCGTAGACCTTGGAAGGAGTTCATGACGTATTTCATGTATCTCAGCTAAGGAGGTACATACCGGATTTGAGTCACGTACTTGACCACTCAGAGATCACAGTTGGCCCGAGTTTATCATACCAAGAGGAGCCTGTTGAGATTCTGGACAGGAGTGAGAAAGTACTGCGAGGGCAGACTATTCCCTTAGTTCTCGTCGCATGGAGACATCATACACCAGGCGAGTCAACTTGGGAACGCGAGGAGGATATTAGACAGCGCTATCCCCATATCTTCGAAGGAAGAGGTACACTTTAGCATTTTAATTTTAGTTAGTAGTTTATACCATGCGTATGTTTTAATTTCGAGGACAAAATGCTCTAAGGAGGGTAGGTTGTAAACCCCCTCGACCAAATCAGAGCTATTTGGATTAAATTATGAGACTAGGGTTTAATTGGATGCAATTAGATTTAAAGTACAATAATATTGTAACTTAAAATACCTTACAGTTGCCTTGACGTTTGGAGCACTATACTAGTTGGTACCCCCAAACCAATTAAGTACTCATCCCCTAAACAAGCCAGACTACCCACCTTCACTTTGTGTAACTGTTAGATTCCCACTATGACGCTTAAATCTAGTTGCACAACAGTCGTTGAAAACGCCCAAGTATTATTTCCTTAAACCGACCCTTCTCCTAAATGCTTGATGCAATTGCTTGTAACCTAAATTAAATTGAGACCTAGATCACCCCAAAAATAAGTCATAACCCAGCCCTGTATACCTATCATGAGGACCAGACCCCACCCTAAGGAGCCCAGACAAGCCCAAGGCCCGAGGCCCAAGGCCATAAACTCTCCTATATAGACAACTCTTCCTACTACTATTGAAACCCTAACACCTTCACCCTCTTTTCTCAACCCTAGCCGAATCCCTACCATCCCCGACCACCCCTGCCGGACTGAACCACCCCTGACTCACCGAACCACAGCCCCCTCGGCATCAACCGTCGCCTCCCCGTCGGAACTCCACCCATCCAGACACCATCACCAATCCATCCAAACCCGACCACCCGAGCCCGCTGTGCCCTCCTCGACTTCCAAAACTGTAACGCCCCGCTCCGAACGGTTACTTAAGAAACACTACGCTGCTTCGACTCGGTTGAGAATCGAGTCTCGGGGAAACCTTACCGCCAAATCAACACGGACGAAGTGCAATGAACCCTTCGAATTAATCGAACGGCTTCTATTGAAATGAGTCCAAGAGTTTTCGTTGGTTGCTTTGCTTCTTGGTTTTGTGTTACTTTATGTTTTGGGTTGCTTTCGATGACTTGGTTTTCATGATTTTGCTTTCTCGCTTGCGCGTTCTTTTCGAATCGTAAGGGATGGAGATTGAAGTATGCTAACCAAGTATTGTTGCATTTTCAGGACGCATAACCAAAGAGTGAACGTCGCCTAAGGCTTCCCCATCCTCTCGTTCGATTGATTCGGTGAGTGGCTTAGGCCCTTCGATGAATCTTTCAATTCACATGCCTAATGAAAAGAATCTCTAGTTCACAATGTTGCCTCACTAAAAAGATAAGCTAAAGAAATGAACTGCATGCTTAAAGAATTAGAATTATGCCTTTGCTATCAATTATATTGCATGTTCATAGTCCCTATGCTATACGACCCGATCTGTGGCAAGTCCCTTTGTTTCGAATGTGTTATGTGGGAAAAGAATAAGAGATGGAAATTGTGTATTCGTTCCTTTGAACTGTGCATCGTAGTGTTATATCTGTTAGATGTTTCATATCATGCATTGGTCTTGGACAACTTGTGCACAAGGTCTCGTCTCTCGAACGGTTCCTGGGGCACTGGGGATCGTTCGGTCCGGAAGAGATTTTTGGATCGCCCTGAGGATACGGCCCGTAAGGGGGTCTAGTGGGGCGATATGTCTATTAGTGAGATGGGCTTGTATGTTCCAACTGCTAATCATGGGGCGACCCGTGGACCGTCATATAGATAGGGCGCATGCTAGGTTTACCTTCTTGCATACCTATCATTTATGACACCAAAAGATTGATTCATAAGTTATTCATATGCAAATTGTGTCTAACTTGTGTGTCTGCTGCAGGGATAACCGCTCGGCCGTGGGTAAGATTATCATATGCATATGCTATATATTGTCTATGTTTCCATGCATGAATTGTTAAAAAGAAACTAGACAACGAGAAAGACCACTTAATAATGCTAGCTTTATATGCTTACTTAGTGTGGATTTCTAAGGTGAGTTTGGCCACGGTCGCTCACCAGTACATGTGGTAGTACTGACCCACGTTTGTGGGCAAATATCCAGGTACTGGAAGCGAGAGCTTGGCTAGCATCTTGAATCTGAATCAGCGTGTGCGCACCCTTCCATAGGACTGTGTTCGTGCTGCTTCTCCGTCGCTTACCTCTTCAGTGGGCTACTTCCTCTTCTGCTAGATGTTTTGCTATTTTGGTCCTACTACAAGGGCATAATGTAATGGGCGTTGTGGCTAGTTTTGGGAATGTGAAAAGAGTTGTAAGCCTTCTAAGGCATATTTTGTAACTCAGCCAAGCAAACACTTTGTAATCCAAATCTTCAGTATTCAATAAAATGGAAGTATTTTGTGTGCTTATCAAATGTGTTCAACTTTGGTTCTCTGCGTTCTACTCTGTACCTATATATGTATATTTTGCCTAACTTGTCTTGTGCAGGTACGTTGCCTGGTGCAAGCGCAATTTAGGCTTGCACGGCATCGCGCCCAAGCGAGGACGAACGGTTCCGTAGGGACCAAGCGAGGACGAATGGTTCCGTAGGGACCAAGCGAGGACGATAGGCCCTACGGGATCGGCCCCTGCGGGATCGGGGCACGACAGGTGGTATCAGAGCGTGGCTTTACGTCCTTGGCCTCTTCAAACATCGTCTTCGAAAATGATATAAGTTTTCAAGCGATTTCAAAAGTCCCGAATTTCGAAAATAGATTTCAAATCTATAAGAAGTAAATCGAGAGTATGAAAGGTCTCTAAAAGTATAAAAACCCAACGTCCCATGCAATAAGTCTATAATACGTTATGAGACTAATGCAAGCTACTCTCTTTTGCAGCAAAGATGACAAAAACAGGTACTGGTAACCCTGAGTCATCGCGCGCAGCTAGCGTGAGCGATGATCAATTAGATAGACTGATTGCAATATTACAGAATCAAAATGATCGTCATGCTGCGCAACAAGAACGATTCGAGGCTCAGCAGCAACGAGCAGATGCTAGAGCCGTGGCACAACAAAAGCAGCTTGACTCTTTGACTCAAATTGTAACAACGCTAGCAGCGAACAGTGGTGCATCTGGCACCGCCGCAACACCAGTGACTGCCCCGACCATGCCTCAAGGCACAGGATTAGCAGAAACAAACGAGCCTCCTCGCGCGGCCGGAAAGTCTACCTTTAAAGGCGCTGAGTTCCTGAAGTTGAACCCTCCGGAGTTTGAAGGCAGGACCACGCCGGATAAGGTGATGGACTGGGTCGCAAAGATGGAGAGCTTGTTTAGCTTTGCCTCAATACCTGCGAACAAGAGGGTGGCGTGCGCAGATATGCAGTTGCGGTTACGAGCACACGATTGGTGGGAAGTCAAGAAAGCAGACCTCGCCACCAAACATCAAGATGGTAGGATTACTTGGGGAATGTTCAAGGAAGCATTCCTTGCTCACTATCTTCCACCGGCTGTCAGGCAGAGAAAAGAAGACGAGTTCACCGAACTTAAGCAAGGGAGCATGTCCGTCGAAGACTATGAGTCGGAATTCTCCAAACTTGCTAAGTTCGCTAGCTCGATGATTCCCGATGAGGCAGCCCGCACACATCGGTTCATAAAAGGCTTAAACGATAATCTGAGGAAGGATGTTATGAACCGAGAGTGCAAAACCTATATACAAGCCTTTGAGGCAGCCGTGCAGAATGAGCAGTTCACTCCGCAAAATGCTCCAGAAAGGGCACCGGCTCCTCGAAACCCTCCTGCTAAGCGATACCATAATGGCGAGAAGAAAGCTGATCCCGAGAAACAGACCCATGCGGGTGAGAACCGCGGGAAGGTGTGCAGTTTCTGTGGCCGTCAGGGTCACACCAAGGAGACGTGTCGCCATATTACTAAGGGATGCTTTAAGTGTGGAAAGTTAGATCATATGATTCGTGATTGCCCAACCCTTAAGGCGTTGGTAGCAGATGGCACTGAGACCCATACCCCTCCGGGTCCTGCTCTTGACCCAACTGATCAGACAAGAAGGCCTAGAGTGTATCAGTTGAATATTGAGCGTGATGAGAGTGGGCACGATGTTGGTGAGTCTTATTCCTTTGAATTCTTGATGCATAGTATATCGCCTCTTTGATCTCTTAAGTTTCGAGGACGAAACTTTTTCTCAGTGGGGTAGTATGTAACGCCCCGCTCCGAACGGTTACTTAAGAAACACTACGCTGCTTCGACTCGGTTGAGAATCGAGTCTCGGGGAAACCTTACCGCCAAATCAACACGGACGAAGTGCAATGAACCCTTCGAATTAATCGAACGGCTTCTATTGAAATGAGTCCAAGAGTTTTCGTTGGTTGCTTTGCTTCTTGGTTTTGTGTTGCTTTATGTTTTGGGTTGCTTTCGATGACTTGGTTTTCATGATTTTGCTTTCTCGCTTGCGCGTTCTTTTCGAATCGTAAGGGATGGAGATTGAAGTATGCTAACCAAGTATTGTTGCATTTTCAGGACGCATAACCAAAGAGTGAACGTCGCCTAAGGCTTCCCCATCCTCTCGTTCGATTGATTCGGTGAGTGGCTTAGGCCCTTCGATGAATCTTTCAATTCACATGCCTAATGAAAAGAATCTCTAGTTCACAATGTTGCCTCACTAAAAAGATAAGCTAAAGAAATGAACTGCATGCTTAAAGAATTAGAATTATGCCTTTGCTATCAATTATATTGCATGTTCATAGTCCCTATGCTATACGACCCGATCTGTGGCAAGTCCCTTTGTTTCGAATGTGTTATGTGGGAAAAGAATAAGAGATGGAAATTGTGTATTCGTTCCTTTGAACTGTGCATCGTAGTGTTATATCTGTTAGATGTTTCATATCATGCATTGGTCTTGGACAACTTGTGCACAAGGTCTCGTCTCTCGAACGGTTCCTGGGGCACTGGGGATCGTTCGGTCCGGAAGAGATTTTTGGATCGCCCTGAGGATACGGCCCGTAAGGGGGTCTAGTGGGGCGATATGTCTATTAGTGAGATGGGCTTGTATGTTCCAACTGCTAATCATGGGGCGACCCATGGACCGTCATATAGATAGGGCGCATGCTAGGTTTACCTTCTTGCATACCTATCATTTATGACACCAAAAGATTGATTCATAAGTTATTCATATGCAAATTGTGTCTAACTTGTGTGTCTGCTGCAGGGATAACCGCTCGGCCGTGGGTAAGATTATCATATGCATATGCTATATATTGTCTATGTTTCCATGCATGAATTGTTAAAAAGAAACTAGACAACGAGAAAGACCACTTAATAATGCTAGCTTCATATGCTTACTTAGTGTGGATTTCTAAGGTGAGTTTGGCCACGGTCGCTCACCAGTACATGTGGTAGTACTGACCCACGTTTGTGGGCAAATATCCAGGTACTGGAAGCAAGAGCTTGGCTAGCATCTTGAATCTGAATCAGCGTGTGCGCACCCTTCCATAGGACTGTGTTCGTGCTGCTTCTCCGTCGCTTACCTCTTCAGTGGGCTACTTCCTCTTCTGCTAGATGTTTTGCTATTTTGGTCCTACTACAAGGGCATAATGTAATGGGCGTTGTGGCTAGTTTTGGGAATGTGAAAAGAGTTGTAAGCCTTCTAAGGCATATTTTGTAACTCAGCCAAGCAAACACTTTGTAATCCAAATCTTCAGTATTCAATAAAATGGAAGTATTTTGTGTGCTTATCAAATGTGTTCAACTTTGGTTCTCTGCGTTCTACTCTGTACCTATATATGTATATTTTGCCTAACTTGTCTTGTGCAGGTACGTTGCCTGGTGCAAGCGCAATTTAGGCTTGCACGACATCGCGCACAAGCGAGGACGAACGGTTCCGTAGGGACCAAGCGAGGACGAATGGTTTCGTAGGGACCAAGCGAGGACGATAGGCCCTACGGGATCGGCCCCTGCGGGATCGGGGCGCGACAAAAACCAACGCCCTCCGCTCCGCTTGACGCTGCTAGACCCCGCCACCCGACTCGCCGGACCTCCCCACTTCACCATCACCGACCGCCTCTACCGCACCATCTCCACCCAGCTACCATCACAGCCCCGTTAGACCCCCGTCCGATCCTGACTGCTCCCTACCACCCTCCAGCACCGTCGAACCACCCGCGAGGCCGACCCTGACCAACCCCCGCGACTGGACCATCACCCCGACACCGGCTCGGCACGCTGCCACCGCGCCAGGTCGCTGTATCGGCGACTGCAACCCTCGCCGCTGCTGTACACAGCAGGCCGGACCCGTCCACGTCGACCGGAGTTCACCCACGTCAGAGGAGACAGTCGACCAGCGAGCGGACCCCCTCGCTCGGCCGATCAGGTACTCGTTCATTGAACCTTCACTTATGTGTCCTATAATTCTCCTTCGTGTCATCGTGTCGCACTTGAACCCATATCTATAGTATTTAACCTAGGTAGAAATATATGCAAGGAAGTTGATGTTAATCAGATATTAATTAATGAATAATTATTCTAAATAAATAACCAGTTATCAGGGACAGGTAATTCACTAAAAACACCTGGATATAAACCTAGTATGTCTAACATGGAAAATAGAGACATGTGTTCGCACAGAACCGAAATCATGAATAACCCGTAACTAGATAAATTATTGCCTCGAGACGCCTGTTAACCGAAGACAGAACACGTGTATACCCTAGCTACGTGCACACGTGATGCTGTACTCGAGCAACAGTGAACTCGCGACAGTATTCAAGTATAGCGTCTTAGTCGTATATAGTTAATGCGTAATGTCTGATGTCTGTATTATTGTGTTATATTGTATGTCTAGGGTCTTTGGATCAGCCAGAAGACGCTACATGAGGAGGCTTTTGGCATTCACCTCTTGAAGACTCAGGCAAGATACCTTGCCATATTTACTGTCTAATTTAAATTATGCAAATATTATATTGTATGCTTATTGTTTTGTTTTATACAACTGTGCGCGTCCAAGTTTGTCTCCGTGCATTCGACGGATACGTCGATGATTAGTATACATTAACTTATTCATTAGCAGACCTACCTCATTGGATGATACTCTGTTAACTTCCAAGACCTGACACATTCACACATATTCATAGTGACAAATCTCATGTTGGGATACGAGTTTGCGTGTTCGACTAGCTATCATCGCGTGTGACATGCATCATGGTTAGCAAGCAATTCAGGACTATTTCAGTAGAGAGACTTGGCATTAATATAAGGGGGTATGTGCGTCGATTATTTGACTTGTATATCTATATTGGGCGGGGAGGACGACTAGTAGGCGTATGGGATACACCACTCCTTTACACTGATATCGTACTCAACGGATTGATACGGACGTATATATATATTACTGATACCATGTTTTGTAGAGTGTTGGACGTTACTTGGTGATATTGTAGATACCACACTCTATAGAACATCGGACGTTACTGTATTCCTGCGCCCGTGTTATAGGGGGCATGTGTGGCATATACTAGCCGGTTTCTACGACTGGTGAATTACGTCAGCATATGTCTAGCCTACACCTTCCCATATACTCACAGTTATCCTCACACTGCATGCACTTAGATGGTTAGCACACCCTTTGTTGTATTTACTTTATTCAGTATTTATATATGGCATATTTCGTGTATCGTATTACGTCCCACTGAGGATCTGGTACCTTTCCAGATTTGGACGAGGCTTTCTACCCCACAGTATACGGCCCCGGACATAAGACAAGATTCGCTACAGCTGAGGAGTTAGAGGTACAACCGTCAGAGTTTTCGTGACCAGTTGGTAGGCCTTCCACCTAGGATTGGGTGCCTCATTATCTAGTCAGACGATGCCCTAGTCTTTATCTTTTATACCTCATTTCAGTACTTTATTTCGTTATAGTAGTGGGTTTGTTCCCACCAGACATTATTTATTGTACTATGATATCTTGAGACTGGTATTTATCATCCAACAGTTTATTTAGTAGCTCTTGCTCTTTATATTATGGATGAGATTATTTTACCTGTTGTTCATTGATATGGGACATGTTAGTTATTTAGGACAGCGTAGCACTCTTCGTGGATCCATTAAATTGGGACATCCTCGGAGACGTGTCTGCTGGCTATTACCACGTGGCCTAGTCCCGTATATTTTGGGACTGGGGCATGACACTCTTAGCTACCTTTAGTCTTTCTCGAATCAAGCAAATCTTTTGGACAGTCTGTTCCACAAGTTCAGGGCCAAGGATCTACCATTCTCCAAATTTGTCCCCATTGCTGACTGCAGGCTTTCGTAAAAATGCAATAAGAATCGACCATCTCTATTAGAGACTATGGATACGGGCATGCCGTGGAGCTGAACGATTTCGTTGAGGTATATCTGAGCCAAACGGTCGGCACTCCAAGTAGACTTGATGGGCAAAAAGTAAGCTGACTTGGTGATGCGATCAACAATGACCTAGATGGCATCATTCCCCCGTTGCGTCTTTGGCAAGCCAATAATAAAATCCATTGTTATATGTTCCCATTACTACTCCGGAATAGCAAGGTTCTGCATCGCTCCGCCCAGCTTCCGGTGCTCGGCCTTTACCCTCTGATAAGCCATACAATGCGACAAGAATAGCGCCACATCTCGTTTCAAGTCGTGCCACCAAAATATCGTACGGAGATCTCGATACATCTTGGTACTACCCGGATGAGAAGTATAACTAGCATAATGAGCTTAAGTGAGTATCTCCTTTCTGAGGGCCGCATCATCTGGAACACACAGTCTTTCCTTCACTCGTATCATTCCGTCCGTGCCTACCATAAAGTCGGTTGCCTTTCCTGCTGAGATAAGGGCTTACATCTTTTGTAGGAATATGTCATCCTTCTGAGCGGTCTTGACTTTTTGTAACAAGTCAGGCTCAAGGCGCAGTTGAGCCACTTGCCCCCTTTTTTATATCTGATTATAAGTGTAATGTCCAATGATTCAAGATCTCGGCGCAGTTTATCATCAATAGACAAACTCCTAATGAACACTCGACTCAGTGCATCAGCTACGATGTTTCCCTTGCTAGGCATGTATCTGATCATAAGGTCAAAGTCGCTAAGGAGCTCAAGCGCGCCGTTGGCGAAGATTCAAATCTTTTTGTGTATAGAGATATTTTAAGCTCTTATGGTTTGTATAGATCTTGCACGGTACACAGTAAAGGTAGTGGCGCCACAGCTTTAGCGTGAACACCACAGCTGCTAGTTCTAAATCATGTGTTGGGTAGTTCTTCTCGTGAGGCTTTAGCTGCCTCGATGCGAAGGCTATCACTTTGTCCTATTGCATAAGGACACATCACAATCCCTTACCTGACGTGTCAGTATATATTTTGAAGTCGTCAGGTCCGTCCAGAAGGGTAAGAATTGGGGCTGAGACGAGACGCTGCTTTAACTCCATAAACGAAGCTTCACAGTCGTCTGTCCACATGAATGTTACTCCCTTCCATGTGAGCTAAGTCAGAGGCGAGGCAATATTTGCAAAATTTTGTATAAATCTCCAGTAGTAGCCCGCCAGACCAAGGAAACTCCGTATATCGCTAGCTGACTCAGGTCGTTTCTACTGCACAATGGCTTCTATTTTCTTTGGGTCTACCGAGATGCCCGTTGCAAAAATAATATGCCTTAGAAAGGATATACTGTCCAACCAGAACTCGCATTTACTTTGCCTGGTATACAACTTGTTGTCTCGAAGGGTCTGAAGCACCATCCGCAGGTGTCCTGCGTGTTCATCCCTAGTCTTCGAGTACACCAAGATGTCGTCTATAAAAACGACTACAAATTTATCGAGGAAGGGTCGGAACACTCGATTCATCAAATCCATAAAGGCAGCAGGTGCGTTTATTAGACCAAACTGCATAACTGAAAACTCGTAGTGGCCATATCGGGTTCGGAAGGTAGTCTTGGGCATGTCTTCTGGCTTAATCTTCAGCTGGTGGTAGCCCGAGCGAAGATTAATTTTTGAGAACATCATTGCCCCTCGCAGCTGATCAAATAGGTCATCTATCCGTGGCAGAGGGTACTTTTTCTGATAGTGACCTTGTTCAGCTCCCGATAATCGATACAGAGGTGTAGCATTCTGTCCTTCTTCTTTACGAAGATCACAGGCGCCCCCAAAGGAGACACGCTCGGACGGATGAACCCACAATCCAGTAAGTCTTGTAATTGGTACTTTAACTCTTTCAGTTCAACATGGGCCATTCTGTACGGAGGCTTTGAAATCGGCTGTGTATTCGGGAAGGTGTCTATGGTGTCTCTCGGTCTGGTGGCATGTTGGGTAGTTCCCTCGAAAATACATCAGAGAACTTTGCCTCAACGGAAGAAGACTCGACGTTTGTGTAGTCCTGTTGTATGTCCCGAACTGACGCTAGGTATCCCTCACAGCCTGAGTGTAGCATTCGCCAACCAGATGTCGCATCAGTTGCTGGACTACTCGTGTAGCAGAATTCGGCTTCTCCAGACAGGCGAAAAATGACTCATTTTTCTGCACATTCAATAGTTGCCGAGCAGGCGCCGAGCCAATCTATTCCTAAAATGATATCATAGTCCCGAACATCTAGAACTAAAACATCTAGCGATAGCTTCTTTCCTCCAATACAGATGTAACCACCTTGCCATACTGAACGGAAGGGGTGCTAACACTAAGGTCTAGATACAACGGAGTCACTTTTATATTGTTTTCTACGACAAAATTTGTGGATATGAAACTATATGTTGCACCAGAATAAAATAGCACATATGCAGGTATATTATTAAAAAACAAAGTACCTGACACAACGGTGTCTGAAGCAAGAGCTTCCTCTCGTGTCATTATATAGACCCGACCTTGAGCTTGGCGACGCTCTTGCTGAGGCACAGCTCGATTGACCTGGGTTACAGCAGCCTGATTTGGATATTGAGGGCGGCGGTTAGGAAGTGGTCAGACATCAACCTGTTGGGTTGGATCACCACAATGGAGGCATGTCCCGAGCCTTTTACGACAGTCTTTATAGAGGTGCCCTGGATTCTTGTAGAAGTTACACGATTTGTCTATATCTTCCTTCACTTGACCACCATTATTTTGAAGCTTTGTAGCGATGTTTCCTCTTTCGTTGCTTTGGTATTTGTGATTGGAGGTATGCACAGCGCCGGTAGGAACGTGAGGATACTGCGGTTCAAGGAAAATGGTATTACGCACTAGTCCTAAAATACCGAGGGACTGACATGTGGCAATGGCCAGCAGCACACACCGATGGAAAAATCCAATTTAATAGACCCATTATGGTGTACTTAAGCTGTAAAACAACAATAAAGGTCTATGATATTAATCTCATCCACAGAAATAAATACAGTCAATATGAAATAATAAGCAACATCAAGTCTCAATAAAATATATCTCGGGAAACAACCCGATAATAAGTCTGATACAACAATCAATAGACAAGAAATAAGGAGTATAACAACAGCAAAGACTGAGTATAGATAAAGCAGATACTCTGGAGAAATTCTCAGCGATCACCTCGTCCTTGGGTTCTGGTACTGCTCCAATGACTGCTCCTATTCCGTACACCTCAGGGTAGATCTCCTCTGCTAAACCTGGGGACATAATCCGGATTCCAGGTCCTCAGGGGACATAGCAAGGTACAAGAATAACTCAAGCTAAATAAGTGCAGTATATAAAATAAATCAATAGGGCAAACTATATAACCAGCTAAGTGATATGCAATATGAGAGTATAACTAGAACTCAGGTTGAGACTACTACAAGCTCGGTGTCGGGGAGCCGGTAGCAGTGATATCATGTCGGAGCCTAGCTCGGCGTAGCTACGCACCATAATAATATAAACAACATGTAGCCTATGTGTCTCTTTCTACCCAATGTAATCAAACGTCTCATGTCCACGACGTCTCATGTCCATGTCACACAATATCTTGACCTCTAACTGATACAAGGAGGCATAATGAAAGCTAAGCATATGTAGTATCTATGTCACAAATCTTGTAACCTTTACAGAATTACCATGAATATCTCAGGAAGATTCTGTCTCATGAACAATGTCAAGTGTCCTATGGTATGACGTACTTGATGATGCAAGCACAAAAAATGTATAGGGTCTCGATATCCATCTCTAGGTGACGTTACACAACTCCACGTACAGCGTTGACACCCGAATATTATTCGGACATTTAGTAATATCACACGGTCCTAGGTTGAACATATATATTACAGAAATAGATCAAGAGAATATGAAATAATTTACTGCAAGTATGGCAAGGTACACTTGCCTGGTGCTTGGATTCCAACTGCTGCTCTGGTATCAGCGGGTTCTGCAGGTACTCCTCCGGTTGCTGAAATAATCATTACCATCATGTTCAGAAGATATCAAATAGCTAGAATTGCCTGTCCATAAGTCCAATTTGGACACAGGGGCAAAATTGACCGTTTATGGTCAAAGGGAGGTCCACAAGTGGCCTATTTCGTACCAAAAAATGTGTCAGAGACAAAGTTCTCAAAATTCGTCACTTAGTGTCTACAAGTTCAGAACGACGATACGAACCCAATGGAATGTCCATAACTGGATTCCGATGAGCCGATCACAAAATCGCCCGTCAAGTGGAGCCGTGGGGCCCCCGATATGGAACTTTGTCAACGTTCTCAGAATCAAACCAAAATTGGGTCACAGGACCAGCGTATTGCTACGAGTCCGATGGCCCAAGTTTCGTTTCGAAATGACGAGCACACACAAAGTTACAACGAGTTTCAGAATAGGGCCGATATGGGGCGTTGTCGACGGATACGCGTTGATTCCGGTGTGCACGCACATCCAAATCAACTTTCGCGAAATCCCAAACGTCCGTATTGACTGTGCGAACCTTTCGATAAAGTTCGCACACGACCAAGTTACCTCGTTTAGCGGGGCACACCCAGTTCCGGGAAAATCAAAATTTTAAAAGACCAAGTTTTTGGTCATTTTTACCCTCGAATAACATGCAATTTACAGCTCAATAAAATAAACTAAAAATAGGGTTTAAAACTCAGTTATATGGTCTAAATAATTTTTTAAGCCAATTTTGAAAACATTTATCAGGTTGGTCGTAAAACGGTCGTGAACTAGGAAGTTTGGGACAATTTCTGATTTTAAGAAATTGGGAATTATTTTCCTGTTTTTGCGTCGCAGTTTGCGATCGACATAAGACACGATACCCCGAATGAGTTATACGGGGTTCGAGAGGGTCACGTTGGGTACGTGTACGATTCGACAGAACAGAAAATGGATCGATGTATAGAGAGAAATGCAAGTCAGAAGAGGGATACCTCACTGACTTTCTCGTGTCAGGGTGGCACATCGCGCCTACTACGGGGCGGCGGGTTGCTGCTCGTCGGTGGCTGCTAACGTTGAGGGCACAGCAGAGGGGAGCTCGGGGTGGCCGGGGCTGGGTCGGCGTGGGAGTCGGGCTCGCAGAGGCTGCCAGAGGGGCTCGGGCGGAGGGAAGACGTTGGTGGTAGTGGCTGTGGGTGGTTGATGGTGGTGGCAGCAGGTTTATATAAGAGAGGGTCGGCCGGCGTTATGAGGAGGTGAAAGGGTAGGGACGGCCGGCGGGGAGGTGAACCGAGAGGTCACGGCCGACAGCATAAGTAAACGGCAAAAGTCGGAGTGGCGGATAGGTTTAGGTTAGGGATCGGGAAATTTGGGTACTGTAGCATGCGAGTCGGCGGGTTTAGCGGGTTCGGGTTTTAGATCCGACCCGACCCGCTAGAGTTTGGGTCCGGTTCAAGATTTGGGTTGTTTTATTTTTAAACCATTTTGGTTCAGCTGGGTTTAATCCGGTTTATTTTGGTTTATTTAAAAAAAAAGTTTTTGGGTCTTTAAAAATAATTCTAGGGTCCAATAAATTCCAAAAAAATTACAGTAAGTCTAATATTTTATTTTACACTCAAAAATATTATTTTCATAATATTTTAATATTTAATAAAATCACAAAAATTATTTAATACCAAAAAACATTGATTTTAATTAGTTAAAAATCACAGAAAATTCCCAAAAATTTATTTTTAATTTCTAAAATTTTTTGGGTGTTTATAATCTACCCCCCTTAAGAGGATTGCGTCCTCACAATCAAAGGATAATGAAACATAACCGGTCAGAAGAGATGACACGGTTGCAAAATATGTTTGAAAGCATGACACAAAGAAAGGATATTGATGAAGGAGAAATCGAAGGATGAGGGTTAAGCAAAACACATAGGGAAGGAATAATGTATTTCTTTAGGAAATGAAAGTTTGGTAATTCAAGAGTAAAGAAGTCTGGATAGAGCAAGGAAAACTACAGCTTAGGAAAACTATATTATCAATTATTAAAAAGTTCATAATTACTAGATTTTAAGGTTAAGGATTGGACTAACAAGCATGTGCTAAATCAATACTAGGAATGAATATCAATGAATAACTTAAATCTTACGCGCATTTGCTACTCCACGAGTCTGCACGTCCTCCATGATCATCACAAAAGCTTGTCAACGTCCTTGTGGTGGATTCCTCTGCTGCTGCTGGGCCTGCTGAAAGAGTACTGCCAGGGGTACCAAGGGTGGCCACGGATGATATCCTCCTGGTGCTGGTAGAGCTTGTTGGTTTACCATTGATGCTCCTTCTCGACGCTCAGGGCATTCCCTCACTAAATGCTGACTGGATCAGCAAGCTAAACATAATCCCATTTTGCGTCTGCACTCGTTCTTAATATGGCCTCGCTTGCCACAATATTGACAGATAGGTAGTGCCTACGGAGATGCTCCGGGTGGCTGTTGCATGTGAGATCTTTTTACAGCTTCTTTCTGTGGTGCACTGGCTGGTGCTGATGTGAAAGGCCGCTTCAGGCTGGTCTTTCTCCTAGTGATGCACTCCATGCGTTGGGCTGCAGCAAGGACGTCCGAGTAAGAAGTAAGTACAACGGATCCGATCAGTCTCTATAGCTCAAAGTTTAATCCGTCGAAGAACTTCTCAGCCTTCTCTTCTTCTGTCGGGATCAGGGTTGGGGCAAAGCGACTCAGACGAATGAACTTTGTACTCTTCCACTGTCATATTGTCTTGAGTGAGGCGATTGAACTTGTCCCGAAGTTTTGATCGAGCAATAGATGGAATGTACATCTCCTGAAAGAGTCTGGAGAACTCTTCCCAAGTAACTCAGTCTGGTCCGAGCCGTGTCTCCTCAGATAGCCACCAGCGATGTGCATTGTCCGTCTACTGCATCCGGACGGCAGTCATCCAACGTTTCCTTGGAAGCTCAGTTGCTTCTAATTGATGTTGAGTGTTTGTGAGCCACTCATGAACTTCAGAGGGCTCCTACTTGCCAGAAAAGGTGCGGGACTTCAGCTGGCAAAAATCGGTGATAGATCCCGTCGATGGCCGTCGAGCTGGTAGGTTCGCCTGCTCCAGTGGGATTACTAGGCTGTTCCTTAAGTTCTCCAACTTGTGACGTAGAGCCTCTTATTAAATCTTCTGTTGGGCTTGCATCATTGCATAGAACATTTGAAACATCTGTTGCCCGTCCACAGCTTGCCCTTGTGGGAATAAGGGCATTGGTGGAGTAAACTGTGGCGGAATGTCATCTTGCTGGATTCTCGAGGCATGATGATTTGCTTGATTTCTTAGTTGTGCTGATTGACCTCCACCTACTAGTATTACTTCATCTTCGTAGGTTACTACAGCACCTCGTGGTGATCCTGCAGGAGTCTCGTTGCTTGCTGGTGGATCCATTACTCTGCATCCAAAATAAACTATAAGAGGCGCACAGAGAAATTAAGGTAGGATACGAGTCAAGAATTTCGAATACGATATAGAGATCAAGAACGATTTAATCAAGTGGATAAGATCCTATAACTTATCCTATCCTAGTCGTAGGCTTGCTCAGTTCCTAAGTTGAAACCGAAATAATTTAGTCATTGACCAGCATGGGCCACCACAAAAACTATGTCACGCCCTAGTCCCAAAATACCAAGGGATTAGACACGTGGCAATGGCCAGCATCACACACCGATGGGAAAACCCAATTTAATGGACCCATCAGGGTGTACTTAAGTTATAGAACAACAATAAAGGTCTATGCTACTAATCTCATCCACAGAAATAAATACAGTCAATATGAAATAATAAGCAACATCAAGTCTCAATAAAACATATCTCGGGAAACAACCCGATAATAAGTCTGATACAACAGTCAATAGACAAGAAATAAGGAGTATAACAACAGCAAAGACTGAGTATAGATAAAGCAAATACTCAGGAGAAATCCTCAGCGATCACCTCGTCCTCGGGTTCTGGTACTGCTCTAATGACTGCTCCTGTTTCGTATACCTCGGGGTAGATCTCCTCTGCTAAACCTGGGGACATAATCCGGATTCCAGGTCCTCAGGGGACATATGAAGGTTCAAGAATAACTCAATCCAAATAAGTGCAGTATATGAAACAAATTAATCGGGCAAACTATATAACCAACTAAGTGATATGCAATATGAGAGCATTACTAGAACTTAGGCTGAGACTACTACAAGCTCGGTGTCGGGGAGCCGGTAGTAGTGATATCATGTCGTAGCCTAGCTCGGCGTGGATACGGCACCGTAATAATATAATCAACCTGTATCCTGTATGTCTCTCCCAACCCAATGTAATCATATGTCTCATGTCCACGACGTCTCATGTCCATGTCACGCAAGATCATGACCTCTAACTGATAAAAGGAGTCATAATAAAAGCTAAGCATATGTAGTATCTATGTCACGAATCCTGTAACCTATACAGAATTACCATGAATATCTCAGGAAGATTCTGTCTCATGAACAGTGTCAAGTGTCCTATGGTATGACGTACTTGATGATGCAAGCACGAAAAATGTATAGGGTCTCAATATCCATCTCTAGGTGACGTTACACAACTCCGCGTACGGCGTTGACACCCGAATATTATTCGGACATTAAGTAATGTCACACGGTCCTATGTTAAACATATATATTACAGAAATAGATCAAGAAAATAATATGAAATAATTTACTGCAAGTATGGCAAGGTACACTTGCCCGGTGCTTGGATTCCAACTGCTGCTCTGGTATCAGCGAGTTCTGCAAGTACTCCACCGGTTGCTGAAATAATCATTACCAAATAATCATTACCATCATGTTTATAAGATATCAAATAGCTAGAATTGCCTGTCCATAAGTCCAATTTGGACACAGGGGCAAAATTGATCGTTTCTGGTCAAAGTGGGGTCCACATGTGGCCTACTTCGCACCGAAAAATGTATCAGAGGCAAAGTTCTCCAAATTTATCAAACTTAGTATCTACAACTCCAAAAGGACAATACGAACCCAATGGAATGTCCAAAACTGGATTTTGATGAGCCGATCACAAAATCGCCCGTCAACTGGAGCCGTGGGGCCCACGATATAGGATTTTGTCAACGTTCTCAGAATCAAACAAAACATGGGTCACAGGACCAGCGTATTTCTACGAGCACACACAAAGTTACAACGAGTTTTAGAACAGGGCTGTTGTCGACGGATACACATTGATTTTGGTGTGCACGCACATCCAAATCAACTTCTGCAAAATCCTTCATGTCCGTATTGATAGTGCGCATCTTTCGGTAAAGTTTGCACACAACCAAGTTGCCTCGTTTAGCGGGACGCTCCCAGTTCTGGGAAAATCAGGATTTTAAAAGACCAAGTTTTTGGTCATTTTTACCCTCGAATAACATGTAATTTACAGCTCAATAAAATAAACTAAAAATAGGGTTTAAAACTAGGTTATACGATCTAAATAACTGTTCAAGCCAATTTTAAAAACATTTATCAGGTTGGTCGCAAAACGGTAACTGGGGAGTTTGGGACAATTTCTGATTTTCCAAAATTGGGAATTATTTTCCTATTTTTGCGTCGCAGTTTGCGATCGACAGAGGACACGATACCCCGAACGAGTTGCATGGGGTTTGAGAGGGTCACGAGGGTACGTGCACGATTCGACAGAACAGAAAATGGATCGATGTACAGAGAGAAATACAAGCAGAAGAGGGATACCTCGCTGACTTTCTCGTGTCAGGGCGGCACGTCGCGGCGACTGCGGGTCTGCGGGTTGCTACTCGTCGGCGGCTGCTAATGTCGAGGGCACAGCAGAGGGGAACTCGGGGTGACCGGGGCTGGGTCAGTGGGGGAGTCGGGCTCGCAGAGGCGGTCGGAGGGGCTTGGGCAGAGGGAAGACATTGTCGGTGGTGGCTGTGGGTGGTGGATGGTGGTGGCAGCGGGTTTATATAGGAGAGTGTCGGCCGGCGTTAAGAGGAGGTGAAGGGATAGGTACGGCCAGTGTGGAGGCAAATCGAGAGGTCACGTCCGGCGGCGGAAGGAAACAGCAGAAGTCGGAGCGGCGGATAGGTTTAGGTTAGGGATCGAGAAATTTGGGTACTGTAGCATGCGGGTCGGGTCGGGTCTAGCGTGTTCGGGTTTTTTGATCCGACCCGACCCACTAGGGTTTGGTTCCGGTTCAGAATTTGGGTTGGTTTATTTTTAAACCGGTTCGGTTCAACTGGGTTTAATCCGGTTTGTTTTGGTTTATTTAAAAAAATAAGTTTTGGGGTCTTTAAAAATAGTTTTGGGGTCCAATAAATTTCAGGAAAATTACAGTAAGTCTAATATTTTATTTTACACTCAAAAATATTTTTTTCATAATATTTTAATATTTATTAAAATCACAAAAATTATTTAATACCATAAAATAATGATTTTAATTAGTTAAAAATCATAAAAAATTTCCGAAAATTTATTTTTAATTTTTGAAAAAATCTGGTTATTTACAAAGGGCGTGGTTCAGGACTTCCCGCATCGTCTGGTATTGGGGAACGACTACATGCGCATAGATAGCAGGACACAGGCCTCCTTCAAATCTTTTGGCATGACTTGCCACATCAGGTAAATAGGAACTGGCAAATTTGGCGAGCCGGTTAAATTTGGCTGAATACTGCTTTACCGTCATGCTCCCTTGGCGTAGTTGCACAAACTCGTTCTCCTTCTAACGACGTACGGGAGGGGGTATAAACTCCTCTTTGAATGCGCTATGAAAAGTAGCCCATGCAATCGTCTCTTCTTCGTCGTCTGTTGGAAGAGATCATCGATACACGTCCTACCGGTCGTGCACATTCAAATGGAGTTGAAGTTGGGCACAGGCAACGTGCTTCCGCTCGGGCACCTCCAGAAGTTTGAAGTGATCCTCGAGTTCGGCCAGCCAATCTAGAGCCGATATCGGATCCTCAGTCCCTTTGAAGGGTGTGTTGCAGACTTTCTTGAAGTCACCAAAGTCGAAGTAGTCACTTCTATCTTCCTTGGAGTCTGAGGTATCTCAACTTCAAGTGCTGGTTGCTCCACCGGAGTCGCCGCTGTTGCCGCTGACTGGTTGGAGGCCTAGGTCTGAACAATCTGCTGTAGGGTATATACCTGCTTTTGTTGGACTGAGAACCAGACTTCTATTTAGTCTTGAAACTGGTTCTGCCTCTCTTCCGCTCGCTTCTCAGCCCATTCATAATAAGCCTCTTCCCTCTGTTGGTTTGTCTCTAACATCTTCATCATTTGTTATATGGGGTCAACACGAGACATGGCTCTCTGGCTCCGAGAACTTTCTGAAGTGCCAGAACTACTTTCCTGGGCTTGTTTCTCGCCCGACGCTTGCGCTGAGGATTGCTCTTGTGCCATTCCTTCAAAAGAAGGTAAATTATATCAGGATCATAATGTATTATGACTCATTGTATGAATATATCTTATTTTGGCCTAACGAGTTCAAGAGTTCGCACAGGGATTTGATCTTTAAAGGAACTTTTTCAGTACAAGGGTCAAAGGAACTTAATGTCGTGGCTCTGATACCAATATGTCATGCCCCAATTCTGAAGAATCGATAGTCGTCCCCCGGGCGTGATGCCGTACGGGCCTAGATTGCGTACCACACAAGGCTAAGGTATTTTTTGCATAGCGAGCACATATTCAGAGTACGCAGATAAATTGAAACATAAAATTAAAGCATGAAAAAGTTCTCTTTATTGATAATGAATATCTATTACAAACTCTTGAACGAGTCATAAAGGTTGTCGCACGGGCTTACAAAATATTGATACAAAATGAGATAGTTGTCCTGTACATTATATCCCTTACTAAACTTTAAAATATAAGACCTCTTGGCGGAACAATGGCTTTCCTTCGGAGCTGCATTAAGTTGGGTTGCTAGCTCCTTGCTTCAGAATACTTCATAAGGTGGCAAAAATAAGATGCGCCTACAGTTGGACTGGATTGGGGAATAACTTCGGCTCCTCGCTCGATTCTCCTTAGTGCGGGGAACCTGTTTCAACGAGGGTCAGTACATCAAAACATACTGGTGAAGGCAAGTTAACCCAACTATACCAATCAACACATTATTTAGATGAAGCATGCATATTCATTTGTGGTCTTTCTATCTTATCTTAGTTCATTTTAAAGTAAGCAGTATATAGAATTTTACTGAAATAAACTTTGCCACCGTTTGGTGACTTTTACCTGCCCGTTTGAACCACCTGCACAATACTTACCATGTCCTTCCCTACCACGAAGACACAAGTTAGCTTGCAATAGGTTTAAATATACAAGGGGATCACTGGCATATGCCATAAAGGACCAATTTTAGTCGCTGACGAGGATGGTATGCAACGAGAACACAGGATGCGCTGTACGCCATTCCGTCCTTGCACATGATAACTAAACATGAGAGTTTCGTTCGGATCGGATCGGTGCCAGTGCCCCAGCGACCGTCTGTCATGCCCCAGTCCCAAAATATCGAGGGACTAGACACGTGGCAATGGCCAGCAGCACACACCAATAGACAAACCTAATTTAATGGATCCATCGGAGTGTACTTAAGCTGTATTATAATAGTCAGGGTTTACTAATCTCATCCATAGAACATCATGAACTAAAACAAAACTGAATTAAATGCTGAAAGTAAAGTTACTATCGAATATCCAGCAAGAAATAATACTAAGTCGGGTGGAGACAAATCCACTACCGATAAACAAGAGAATAAAGACAAGAAAATGATAACTAAAACTTGCTAGACAGTAACTAAGAAGCAGGGCCATCAACTGCAATCAAACTCTCGTCTGGTGCTGGTCCATAAGCTGCGGTACTCCTCGTTTGCTAAATCTGGAGAACAAAACCAGGTCCTCAGGGGATATAGCAAGATACAAAAGAATACGAGCCAAATACAATAAATGACACGCAAGATAGAGAAGAAAGTAAACACAAGCAAATAAGACACAAGAAATCACTATATCTAAGACAGTGGCATGCCAGTGATGCTATCAAACATGACTACAAGCAATCGAGGTAATCGCATCTCAATGGGAGATCACGATCCTATAGAAAGCAGTCCAACGGGGACTCACAGTCTATAGTATGTCTCTTTCGCAGCCCAACGGGAGCTCACGAAGGAGGTAGTCATATGAACAATTCTCTATTGCAGTACAATGGGTACTCACAATCGAGATTTGCTCAAGTGTAGTCAATGTCCAATAACAATCATCCAGGAAACTAAGAAATCAATCAAGTCAACTCCAGGAATACAGAGTAAACAATATGTCTATGGAACAAGTAGTGATCCAAGGAAAGAGCAAATAATGTACATGTACGCAAAACGAGGAAATAAAACTAGAGCAGCAGGAATAAATCAACAAGCATCAAGAACTATATATGACAGGAAAGTAACAATTGAAAAGCATGCAACCATTGTACAAATATCTTGCAAGACAATGAAAAATAATCCAGGAGATAAGCAACAAAATTGCAGGATTTGGCAAGGTATACTTGCTTGGGTTCTGTCTCCAATTTAGCTCTGACTTCAGCGGGGTTTGCAGGCAGTACTCCGGTTGCTGAAACAGACATCACCATCAGGTCCAAAAAATATTAATCAGCTAGAAACGCCTGTCCTTGAGTCCAATTTGGAGACAAGGGCAAAAACGTCAATTTCGGGTCAAGGCGGGGTCCAAATGTGGGCCGCTTTGCACCGAAAAATGCGTCAAGGTCAAAGGTCTCCAAATCAGTCCAACTTAGTGTCAACAAGTTAGGAACGATGATACGAACCCAACGAAACTTCCAGAATTGGATTCCGATGAGCCGTTCTCAAAATCACCCGTTAGGTGGAGCCTGTGGGGCCCACGACACGCGATTTTCCAACGTTCTCAGAATCGAACCAAACTTGACCCACAGGACCAGCGTATTGCTACGAGTCCGATGGTACAAGTTTCGTCTCGATCCGACGTGTGTACACTAAGTTACAGCGAAATCCAAAAAAGTCAGATACGGGGCGTTGTCCGCGGATACGCATTGATTCTGGTGTGCACGCACATCCGAATCAGCTTTTGCGAAATCCTGCACGTCCGTATCAACGACGCGCACGTATCTGTGAAGACCGCACGCGACCAAGTCGTCCCGTTTGGCGGGGCATACTCGATTTAGGGGTGAATCGGGTCATTGGTTTTTTTCTGTTTTGGATCGCGGTTCACGATCACCACAGGACGCGATGCCCCGAGCGGTTTGTCCGGGCATCGAGAGGGTCACACAGGCTACGCGATACAATTTACGGAATTAAATTCCGAGCTACGAGCAAAAAGTTATGAATACCTGAAGTGGACTTCAAAAATCGAATTCCTCGTGTCTCGAGTTGTGTCCGACACGAGTCCAAAACTAGGGTTAGGGTTTACTGTGCTCCTGTGTCGAATTCTCTGTGTCGGGTCCAGTCCTGTGTCCGGCCGAGTCTTCAGCTGTGTCCTGCTGTGTCGAGTCCTCGCCGGAGGGGTGCTAGGGCGTCGTCGGAAGGATGCGGCGCCGGAGGCGGAGTGCTGCGGCGGCGCTCGAGCGGCTCGAGCTGCGGGATTTGGGGTTGCTGGAGTCGAGGAGAGGCGGAGGAGAAAGGAGGGAGGGTCGGGAAAGACGACGGTGAGGTCCGGGAAGGCGGGGCAGCCGGTGCTGGTGCAGGAGCTCATCGAGGCGGGGTCTGGAGGAGGGTGGAGCTGGAGGGCGAGGCGGCGGAGATCTTAGGGTTATATAGGAACCAGAGGAGGAGGCGGATGGTCGACGGTTAGGAGTAGGGGAGGAGGCGACTGGTGGAGGGAGTGGAAGGGAGATCGGTCGGCGGCGGCCGTTAGGGAATCCGGAGGGGCGCGGCCGGCCGGAGGGAGGCGGACGGTCGGGTGCTGAGCGGGTTGGGGAGATGAGGGGATGCGGGTTGCGGGCTAACGGGCGAACGGGTCGGGTCTAGGGATCCGGCCCGATCCGAAAATCAATAGGCGGGTCGGGTCACGGGTTATTGGGTCGGGTCTGGATTGAACCCGGATCTGACCCAATAGGAATTGGTTTAAAAATAAACCGGTTTGGTTTGGTTCAGTTTTATTTGGTTTGGTTTATTTAATAAAAACCCGGTTTATATTTGGTTTAATATTTCAATTAGTATTTAGGGCTTTTAAAATTCATCCGGGGTCCAATAAATTCCCGAAAAATTACCATATGTCTGATTTTCTATTTTACACCATAAAATATTATTTTCATAATATTTTAATATTAATTATTAATATTTAAAAATCCTTTAAAAATTAAAACAACTGATTTAAATTACAGAAAATTCCAAGAAAATTCCAAAAAATTCAGAAAAATCAAAATTTTAAAATTCTTTGAAAATCAGGGGGATTACAATATACCCCCCTTAAGAGGATTGCGTCCTCACAATCAAATATTAACTGGTCAACAAAGATGACACGGTTGTAACCATTGTTCGAAGAATATCAAAATTAAGGAGCACCTAGGAAAAATTATTTTCCTAAGCATTAAAAGTTATGCAATTTTCCAAATGTGGGAAATCTAGAAAATTACAGTTTTAGAAAAACCAGGTTATCTTTCAAAACTTATCAGGTTAACATTTATAAAACATTCTGAATTATTGGCAAGTTCAAAATTATCAGGTTAATCTGGGTTATCAATTAATAGCAAGTTAAAGTTATCAGGGTGAGGCTAGGGTCACGAACTAATAGGCACGATCTAGAAACAGAAAACTATAAGAACTTACGCGCATTAGCTACTCCTTGGTTCTGCGCGTTCTCAAAGATCATCGTCAGGGCTTATTTGCGTCCTCGTCGTCGATTCCTCTGCTGCTGCTGAGCCTGCTGGAAGAGCAGTGCCTGGGGTATCAAAGGTGGCCTCGGCTGATACCCTCCTGAAGCTGGTGGTAGGACTTCTTGAACTTCCGTTTGTGGTACTCCTAACGCTGGATAGATTTTCCTCAGTACTGGTAACGCTTGTTGGTTAAATTTTGATACTCTTTCTCGATGCTCTGGGCATTCCCTTAATATATGCTGACTGGATCCGCAAGCTAAACATAATCTCTTTTTGCGTCTGCATTGGTCCTCAATATGGCCTCGTCTGTGACAATATGGACAGACAGGTATTGCCTGTGGAGATGCTTCTGGTGGCTGGTGAATGTGAAGTCTCTTTGCATCTTCTTCCTGTGGTGCTCCGACTGTTGCTGATGTGGATGACCTCTTCAGATTGGTCTCTCTCCTGATGACGCTCTCCATGCGTCGTGCTGCAGCAAGGACGTCCGGATAAGAGGTAGGCGTAACGGATCCAATCAGTTTCTGTAGCTCAATGTTTAGTCCATCGAAGAACTTCTCAGCCTTTTCTTCTTCTGTCTGAATCAAAGTAGGGACAAAACGACTCAGACGAATGAACTCCGCGTTGTACTCTTCCACTGTCAGATTGTCCTGAGTGAGGCGATTGAACTTGTCCCGAAGTTCTGATCGAGCAATGGCCGGAATGTACATCTCCTGGAAGAGTCTAGAGAACTCTTCCCAAGTGACTCGGTCTGGTCCGAGCCGGGTCTCTTCAGATAGCCACCAGTGATGAGCATTGTCCGTCAACTGCATTCTGACGGCAGTCATCCAACGCTCCCTTGGAAGTTCAGCTACTTCTAATTGATGTTGTGTTTTGGTGAGCCACTCATGAACTTCTGTGGGCTCCTCTTTTCCTGAGAAGGTACGGGGCTTCAGCTGGCGAAAATCGGCGATAGAACCCGTTGTTGGCCGTCGTGCCTGCTCTAGTACGGTTACTAAGCTGCGACTCCAAGCCTCTTGTTGAGTTTGCACTATTGCATAGATCATTTGAAACATCTGCTGCCCATCCATGGCCTGCCCTGGTAGAATTACGGGCAATTGTGTCGATGGTGGATTGTTATCTTGCTGGATTCTCGTGGCATGATGACTTGCTTGTTGAGCTGATCGTCCTTCATCAACTGGTATCACTTCATCTTCGTTGGTTACCACAACATCTTGTGGTGATATTGCAGGAGTCTCGTTGTTTGCTCGTGAATCCATAACTCTGCAACCAAAATAAATAATGAGAGGTGCTCAGGAATCAAGGCAGGATGCAATTCAAGAAATTAATTCGAATCCGATATAGATATCAAGAACGTTTCAAGCAAGTGGATGAGATCCTAAAACTTATCCTATTCTTATTGCAGGCCTGTTCGGTCCCTAAGTTGAAATCGAATAATTTAGTCGTTGACCTGCATGGGCCACCACAAAAACCATGTCACGCCCCAGTCCCAAAATATCGAGGGACTAGACACGTGGCAATGGCCAGCAGCACACACCAATGGACAAACCCAATTTAATGGATCCATCGGAGTGTACTTAAGCTGTATTATAATAGTCAGGGTTTACTAACCTCATCCATAGAACATCATGAACTAAAATAAAACTGAATTAAATGCTGAAAGTAAAGTTACTGTCGAATATCCAGCAAGAAATAATACTAAGTCGGGTGGAGACAAATCCACTACCGATAAATAAGAGAATAAAGACAAGAAAATGATAACTAAAACTTGCTAGACAGTAACTAAGAAGCAGGGCCATCAACTGCAATCAAACTCTCGTCTGGTGCTGGTCCATAAGCTGCGGTACTCCTCGTTTGCTAAATCTGGAGAACAAAACCAGGTCCTCAGGAGACATAGCAAGATACAAAAGAATACGAGCCAAATACAATAAATGACATGCAAGATAGAGAAGAAAGTAAACACAAGCAAATAAGGCACAAGAAATCACTATATCTAAGACAGTGGCATGCCAATGATGCTATCAAACATGACTACAAGCAATCGGGGTAATCGCATATCAATGGGAGATCACGATCCTATAGAAAGCAGTCCAACGGGGACTCACAGTCTATAGTATGTCTCTTTCGCAGCCCAACGGGAGCTCACGAAGGAGGTAGTCATATGAACAATTCTCTATTGCAGTACAATGGGTACTCACAATCGAGATTTGCTTAAGTGTAGTCAATGTCCAATAACAATCATCCAGGAAACTAAGAAATCAATCAAGTCAACTCCAGGAATACAGAGTAAACAATATGTCTATGGAACAAGTAGTGATCCAAGGAAAGAGCAAATAATGTACATGCACGCAAAACGAGGAAATAAAACTAGAGCAGCAGGAATAAATCAACAAGTATCAAGAACTATATATGACAGGAAAGTAACAATTGAAAAGCATGCAACCATTGTACAAATATCTTGCAAGACAATGAAAAATAATCCAGGAGATAAGCAACAAAACTGCAGGATTTGGCAAGGTATACTTGCCTGGGTTCTGTCTCCAATTTAGCTCTGACTTCAGCGGGGTTTGCAGGCAGTACTTCGGTTGCTGAAACAGACATCACCATCAGGTCCAAAAAATATTAATAAGCTAGAAACGCCTGTCCTTGAGTCCAATTTGGAGACAAGGGCAAAAACGTCAATTTTGGGTCAAGGCGGGGTCCAAATGTGGGCCGCTTTGCACCAAAAAATGCGTCAAGGTCAAAGGTCTCCAAATCAGTCCAACTTAGTGTTAACAAGTCAGGAACGATGATACAAACCCAACGGAACTTCCAGAATTGGATTCCGATGAGCCGTTCTCAAAATCACCCGTTAGGTGGAGCCTGTGGGGCCCACGACACGCGATTTTCCAACGTTCTCAGAATCGAACCAAACTTGACCCACAGGACCAGCGTATTGCTATGAGTCCGATGGCACAAGTTTCGTCTTGATCCGACGTGTGTACACTAAGTTACAGCGAAATCCAGAAAAGTCAGATACGGGGCGTTGTCCGCGGATACGCATTGATTCCGGTGTGCACGCACATCCGAATCAGCTTTTGCGAAATCCCGCACGTCCGTATCAACGACGCGCACGTATCTGTGAAGACCGCACGCGACCAAGTCGTCCCGTTTGGCGGGGAGTACTCGATTCCGGGGTGAATCGGGTCGTTGGTTTTTTCCTGTTTTGGATCGCGGTTCACGATCACCACAGGACGCGATGTCCCGAGCGGTTTGTCCGGGCATCGAGAGGGTCACACAGGCTACGCGATACAATTTACAGAATTGAATTTCGAGCTACGAGCAAAAAGTTATGAATACCTGAAGTGGGCTTCAAAAATTGAATTCCTCGTGTCTCGAGTTGTGTCCGACACGAGTCCAAAACTAGGGTTAGGGTTTACTGTGCTCCTGTGTCGAATTCTCTGTGTCGGGTCCAGTCCTGTGTCCGGCCGAGTCTTCAGCTGTGTTCTGCTGTGTCGAGTCCTCGCCGGAGGGGTGCTAGGGCATCGTCGGAAGGATGCTGCGCCGGAGGCGGAGTGCTGCGGCGGCGCTCGAGCGGCTCGAGCTGCGGGATTTGGGGTTGCTGGAGTCGAGGAGAGGCAGAGGAGAAAGGAGGGAGGGTCGGGAAAGACGACGGCGAGGTCCGGAAAGGCGGGGCAGTCGGTGCTGGTGCGGGAGCTCGTCGAGGCGGGGTCTGGAGGAGGGTGGAGCTGGAGGGCGAGGCGGCGGAGATCTTAGGGTTATATAGGAACCAGAGGAGGAGGCGGATGGTCTACGGTTAGGAGTAGGGGAGGAGGCGACTGGTGGAGGGAGTGGAAGGGAGATCGGTCGGCGGCGACCGTTAAGGAATCCGGAGGGGCGCGGCCGGCCGGAGGGAGGCGGACGGTCGGGTGCTGAGCGGGTTGGGGAGATGAGGGGATGCGGGTTGCGGGCTAACGGGCGGACGGGTCGGGTCTAGGGATCCGGTCCGATCCGAAAATCAATAGGCGGGTCGGGTCACGGGTTATTGGGTCGGGTCTGGATTGAACCCGGATCCGACCCAATAGGAATTGGTTTAAAAATAAACCGGTTTGGTTTGGTTCAATTTTATTTGGTTTGGTTTATTTAATAAAAACCCGGTTTATATTTGGTTTAATATTTCAATTAGTATTTAGGGCTTTTAAAATTCATCCGGGGTCCAATAAATTCCCGAAAAATTACCATATGTCTGATTTTCTATTTTACACCATAAAATATTATTTTCATAATATTTTAATATTAATTATTAACATTTAAAAATCCTTTAAAAATTAAAACAACTGATTTAAATTACAGAAAATTCCAAGAAAATTCCAGAAAATTCAGAAAAATCAAAATTTTAAAATTCTTTGAAAATCAGGGGGATTACACCGTCCGTAGAAACTAAGTCCTTGTGCACAAGTTGTCCGTGATCAAACGTAGTACATAATTTAGCAGTTAAGGCAATTTCAGGCAATATCAGGTACGGGACAGTAACAGGGCATGATCTACTTTTGTATAGTCTTCCTGTTCAGTTTATTTCATTCAGGATGAGTTCTATACATAGCACAATTTAAGAAGAAGTATATATATTCTAACTTGTATTTATGCATATAAGAACATTCTAAACAAACAAGCATGCAAATAAGTAACCGTTCACAAGTTTGATTGACAAGCATAATAATCCCAGTCTATTTCCTTTTTATCTTGAAATCTTTTAGTTATTACTTGGTATCGTCCGATCGGGATAAACAAGAATGCAAGATTTTTAGGTGTGAAGACTTGGAAGAAGGGCCAACAGAATCGAATATAAGCCACTCATAATTTGGTTGGGGAAAGGAAGGAAATGGGGGCTTCAGGACTCCGCTCGAGCATCGCTTACTGTCCGTTCATCTGCATTACCATGAACAGCTGATCAATACCTCTTCCACTCTTTCTATTATTGGAATTGAAGTGCAGTTCAACGAACGAAAACAATGAAATCCATCAAAACCTTTCAAGAAAATACAAGCAAATTCGAAAACCAACTCAAGGCACGAAAGCAACAAGCGACAACGAAAACTAGGCAACAAAAGATGCAGCGGAGAGGTCCCTCCTGACTCTGCCGCTAAGTCGATCCTGGCGGCACGGTCTACTGAATATAAGAATCGATTCCGAAGAAGCAAATCCATAACGAGGATGCGTTCTTGATTCAATCTATCCTGATCGAATGATACTGTCTTGTATTTCTTAGCCGCGCTCCCCGAATAGGGGGAACGGGGTACCACATAGGCTATCTACTATCTCAGCAGAATGATAGCCGACATAGAGCATAAGTACAACATAGAGCATAAGTACAACCCCATTGAGAAGGAGTCCCTTGCTCTGGTTTTTGCCATTCAGAAGACCCGACAGTATATGGCAGAACAAACCATCCATGTGATCTTGCGAGTTAATCTTCTCCGGGTCCTCATGACTAAACCCGGAGAACTCAACTCTCGCGTAGCCACATGGATAATACTGTTGTCGCCGTATAACATGGTATTTGTACCACAAAATATGGTCAAAGGACAAGAATTGGTAAATTTCCTGGTAGCCCACCTTGTACCAAAAATCTTGAAGCTCTACATGGATATCCCAGACGAAGTAGCAGACTCAAACATGACCCCAAGAGCAAAAGCCGTTTGGCGAATGTTCTTCGACGGTGCTTTAAAAATAGGGTCCAAAGGCGATATTGTCGCTGGCGTCGGTATAGTACTGATTTCCCCATACGATCTGGACCTAAACCTCGCTTACTCCCTCATAGAGCCATGCTCCAACAATATAGCTGATTATAACCCCCTCGTTATTGGGCTCCAACTCGCTAAATAAGTGTGAGTATACTACCTGGAAGCCTACGGCAATTCCAAGCTGATATTCAGTCAAGTCCGGGACGAATACGAGGTCCGGCACAAGAACTTAATTTTCTACCACCAAACCGCGCTTGGAATAATCTCCACCTTTAAGGGGTTCTTCATAAAGTACGTCCCTCGGCTGCAAAATACCGAGGCTGACGCCCTGGCTGGCCTAGCTGTCTCCCTGGCAGTCCCGGTCAAAACCCATCAGCTGATCACAGTGGTCGGTCAAGAGTTGGTCTGCCCGAAAAAAATCTCTGTCTATGCCTGAGCTACTAAATAGAGATAAACATCGACTCCCAAGACTGGAGACTCCCATTCATTGACTATGCAGTCTATGGATTACTTCCCGATAACCCAAAGGAAGCTACTTCTATCAGAAGACGTTTCCTCCTATTCTATTACAATACGGCTACTAAAATGTTGTATTATCGTTTCCACGATGGTCTTCTGTTATGATTCCTATAAAATGTAGAAGCGAAGCAGGCTCAATGTAAGGCTCATGATGGGGTTTGCGGTGCCCATCAGCCTGGATCCAAGCTACAAGACTGTCTCCGAAGAATGGGTTACTATTGGCCGATAATGGTAGTAGAGGCTGTTGACTATGCGAGAAAGTGCCAAGCGTGCCAAATCTACGTAGACTTTATCCGCCAGCCCTCAGAATTCCTACACCCAACTTTAGCATCTTTGCCATTTTAAGCATGGGAAATAGACATTATTAGGCCAATTAGTCCACCTTCTTCGAAGGGACATCGGTTCATCTTGGCTATCATCGACTACTTCTACAAATAGGCGAAAGCTATTCGATTCACTAAAGTCAAGACCTCAAACGTGATCAGCTTTGTCAAGCATTACATCATATGCCATTTCGGCTTGCCATAGAGGATCATCCATGACAATGGTCCACAGTTTGTAAGTTATGCTTTTTACCAGTTTTGTGACAAAAATTGAATCCATAATATAGCCTGGACTGCCAACAACCCAGCAGCAAATGTCTGACGGAAGCATTCAATAAGACCATCATAAATCTACCTAAAAAGTTTGTGTCATCCAATAAGTACGATTGGAATGAGAAGCTGAATGAATGTCTTTGGGCCTGCCGCACAACGGTTCGGACACCTACTGGAAGCATGCCATTCTTCTTGGTTTCCGAAAGCGAATCGGTCCTCCCACTAGTGATCCAAATTTTGTCACTCCGAGTGGCTCTTTCCAACCGATTGACCATTGACGACATTCACCGCCGACGGCTACAAGAGTTGGAAGCACTCGACGAGAAGCCTATCTTAGCTTAAAAGTGCATTGAGCTGTACAAAGCACGCCTCTCAGGAGCCTTCAATAAATGGGTCAAGAAGAGGACTTACCAAGTGGGTGACCTCATCTTGACAGTAAGAAGACTGATAGTTATGACCCATAAGACGGCCGATAAATTCTAACCTAAATGGGGGAGACCGTTCATTGTGGAGTCTGTGTTCTCTAATGGCACCTACCGGCTCATAAAATCTAATGACGACTTGCTTATGATACCTATCAACATAAGTTACTCAAAAGTACTATGTCTAACCTAGACTTGTACTCCTTTTACTATCAGCTGGACAACCAAGATTTATAGTGTACATTCCCCATTGTTCATTCGCAACAAGTGTGTAAGAAAAATATGCACTTCTCTTCCAAAAAAAAATTAACGAAAGCCATTGTCTCTATTTAGGAATCCTGAATATGCAACAGACAGTGGATCCTCAAAAATCTTTCCAGCGGAGCCACCTTCAGGTCTATCTACACTTTCAGGTAGACCACTCACAATCAGTTTGCTTGAGCATTAGTTCACGTTCACATCACCTCTGAACTACCATCCTAACCGATTATCCCCAGCAGGGTTTGCCAAATCCATATTACCTTTGAGAAGACCTCTCTGTATGATTATTGATTATCATGTCTATAATACCTATGATATCGGTTGTTATCTAAACTTATCACCCGTATTTAACTCTAAGTACGTCAGCGGTATTAAGTCCATAAAACCTGTCACGTCTATATCACATCTGGCAGGGCTTGTCTCGAACTTATTACTTGCACTCAGGTGCGCAAGAAGTTATGAGGCTACAAAATCTATCACGTCCATATCACCCCCAATAGGGTTTTGTTTCAAACTTATTACTTGCACTCCATTGTGTAAGAAGTAATTGGTCTACCAAAGATCCCCCAGTGGAATATCCTTAATAAAAGCAAAGAGTTCACATCCATATTATCTCTGGACTATAGCTTCCCATGTACCCCATCCAAAGAAAATAACCATGTCTATATGACAGTGAAGCAATACTCCGCCGAGTTTAATCGTCTCACCAAATTTGCAAGCTCTTACCTACCTGATGCGGTGAGTCGTGCAAGATGATTCAAAGGCAGCATGTGACCTGCCATGCATACGTACGTGGTCATTCCCCAGTACCAGTTGATGCGAGAAGTTCTCAACCATGCCCTTTTCCTTGAACCGTAGTATCTTTCAATTGCTGCTGGCACTATGCATACTTCCAATTACAAGCGCCCATGCAACACGGGAGAAAATAATGCTTCAAAGAGTCCAAATAACGGCGGTCAACAAAGAGAGAACCTAGGGCCATCTTGTAATTTCTGTAAGAAATAGAGGCACACAATCAACAATTGTCACCTAAAGAACAAGTTATGCCTTATTTGTGGTGATCCAAATCATGCATTGTGTGACTATCCGTGCTACTCTAATCACCGCCATTAATATCAAAGTCTAGTTCCAGTGCCTCATGCAAATCGGGCCGTACCGCAACAGGATCGTCGTCAAGCTCAAGGCCGGGTATTCACTTTAACACGGGAAGAAACACTCGCTACAGACACCGTTGTGTCAGGTATATTGCTTTTCAGTAACTTACTTACTCGCGTGTTATTTGATTATGATGCTACACATAGTTTTATATCCGCATATTTTGCTGTAGAACACAAGTTAGTAATGACACCGTTATATCTAGACCTTAGTTTTAGTACCCCATCGGGCACAAAAATACCTTTTCGTTCAGTATGTCAAGGCGGTCATGCCTGTATCGGAGGAAGGAAACCGTTACTCGATGTGTGAATACTAGACATCGGGGATTATTATATCATCTTGGGGATAGATTGGCTCTGAGCTTGCTCGGCCACTATTGAATGTACGAAGAAAAGGGTCGTCTTTCGTCTACCAAGAGAGGCCAAATTTTGCTACTCGAGTGGTTCAGCGTCAGAAGCGTTGAAGTCCTGCATGGTGATATCTGCGATGTCAGGTCGACGGATGTTGCACTCTGGCTGCAAAGGATATATAGTGTCGGTTCGTGATACGTGGCAAAATTGTGCAAACATAGAGTCTACTTCCTGTGGTGGCCCATGCATGTTTGGCTTCGTAACTAATGCGATGTCATGGTAGTACAACGGCTTCTTTGTACTACTGAGAGCCTGCGATAGAATTTAGGATATAGGATATAGGATATAGGATGATTGAATACTCAATCACAACTAGAAAACATTTCTAACCTATTGATTCTTGCTATCTTTATCATTCTATATATTGCTTTCCTTGAAAATTACTGTCCTTCTTTGATGATATCGTATCTTACTCAATATTGATTCCTTGTTTTGAATTATCTTCAGGATGATGCCAAAGACCAAATCGCGGGGTTCTGGGGCAGCTTCAGTGAGGCCTGTTACTTCTCCACCTCTGAGTTGAGCAGCAGCAGCTATCACGTCCCGGTCCCGCAGGGCCGTTCGTCCTTGTTTTGGTCCCTACGGAACCGATCATCCTCGTACGGGCGTGATACCGTGCAAGCCTAAAGTGTGCTTGCACAAGGTCAAAGCTCTAAACAAGGGCAAGTAAGCTATTCAATACTGAAGCAGCGGCACGCATATATTGCAGAAAAATAAAGAACACAATGGTACATAAAAAACAAGCTCTTTTATTGATAATCGAAAGTGTTATAAGCGGCTCATGGCCGAGGTTACAGATCGCTCAAGCACTCTTTCTCTCAATTACAATGACACCGTTCCATATATTATGTCCCACTATATAAAAGCAGCTCAAACTCGATACGGCTCAAGGCATCGACTCCAGATTTTCGGTTCCTTGGGATGAGGCACGGCTATCGCTTCTTCGGACGATCAGGCACCTAAAAACAAGCAAACTGTTGGTGGGTCTGCACTTTTATAAGTACTGGTAAGTATAAACAACTGAACAAAAGCTACACCCCCTGAAACCCACACTAAGTAATCATGTGGCAAACTATTACATTTCTAGTGATCTTGCTAGTTTTACCTAAGTTCTTTTCATGCAGCTCAGAACTAGTCAGATTACATCTTTTTGAAAACACAAGTTAGAAACAAGTTTTGCATATTCGATACTCAAACATTCAAGCAACTATAAGGGACAGTGTTCTCATCATGCAGTGTGCTGCATGTATTGTGCAATCAATCTAACTCTTTGGGGCAAAGCTTATCTAGCAAACTGATTACCTCAAATCAAAGCAAGCATATCAAGTGGACTATCATTCATTCAAACGATTAAGGCAACATATCTATATAATTTCGGTCCCCGTGAAGCTCAGGATCGGTAGCGGTAATCCTGCTAACCAATAACTCACATACTGGTACTATTAGCAGCTGTGACCAAGGTTCAGCTCTGCACTAACAGCCATTGTCCAACCGATACGAATACATGAAGCACTAACAGAAACTCAATGATGTAGACTAAATGAACAAGCAAGCTATACATAAACTCATTTTATTTCTTACCCACGGCCGAGCGGCTATCCCTGCAGCAGACACACAAGTTAGTAACAATTTACATAACATAATGTATACAGTTCTCTAGTTTCCTGTCCGTTCCTGCATCAAACAGTTAGGTATGCAAGAAGGCTAGCCTAGCATACGCCCTAACTATATGATGGCCCCCTCCACGGGATTAGCAGTTGGGACATAAACCCATCTCACTAATAGACGGGTCTACCCTCCCGTAAGTAAGGTGTTTTAAGCCTCAGGGTATCTAGATCTCTCCTAGGCCGAACGATCCCATTGCCCCAAAAAATGCTTGAGAGATGGCTTTGTGCACAAGTTATCCTGACCAAATACGTGAATACAAGCTCCTATTAATAACAGATAATGCACATAATCCAGAACAAGCAAGCAAACACATCTATCAAGTCCATATAGCCGAAGCTCTCTCTCTCTCAATACACTTGCCTAATAGCCACACCCTCCCGTAAATAAGGTTTTTAAGCCTCGGGGTGGACTATTAGTCTAGATGCACAAGTTCACGCCATTCACCAAGTTCTATCTCTTCACAAGCCAATAATGAAACATATTCAAGCAAGCTAACTCTTAAACCAAGTAACAAGCAAGAACAGTTCTATAAATCTAGCATGCAATTCTATCTCCTTGGACAAGCATTCAAGTATTCCAGTCTAGCATATAATTTCAAGAATAAGTGCAAGCAATCTTTTACTCTTTCTTATTAGCATGGCAACGGTTCGTTCGATAGCGGTGTCCGTGTATCTAAGAATGCAATATTTCTTATTCTCTGGACTAGCATGGCAAAGTTCTATCTCATTCAGACAAGCATTCCTAATTCTCTAGTTAGGCACGCAAGCAGATTCGTTTCAAGGAAAAGCTATGTGAGTTCTTTTATTAAGCATGCTGAGGCAGGTTCTATCATTCTTCTTATGAAATAATCTTCTTAAGCAATCAAGTATTCAAAAACTCAGATTCATTATTAAGGCATGCGAGAATCAGAGATTGCAGTTCTGCCCACTCACATTGATTAATCGGTCGGGAACTCTCCGAGAAGACTTTCGTTCGAGCAAGCAAGGCGATATCACTTGTACATAGCACCTACGCGGAGCGGGGCACTACAGCAGCCACTGCTCCATTATCTCCAGTTCATAGGGCTGCCTCACCGGTCCATGTGGGCGTTACCGCAACAGCTTTCAGGGGTGCTCTACCTCCAGTTTAGAAAGCAGTACCTGCAGTTTCGGAGGAGCTTCCACCACCCCCACCACTAATTGATCCTATACAGATATTTGCACTCTTCCAATAGATGATGGAGGCCCAGAGGGCCCAAGCAGAGACCCAGCACCGCCAGTCAGAAGTGGTGAGGCAAGAAATAGAGAACGTCTATCAATTAGCGCTATCAGCCATAGAGAGAGTAGCGCTTACTCAACCGCAGATTGTTCTACCCTAGGCCGATCCGTAGCCGAGGTCGGGTACTATTATGGACTTTAATAGGATAGGAACCAAGGAATTCAAGTGCACCGAGGGAATCTTGTATGCAAACGACTGGATAGAGGACATCAAGAGGAAGTTACGATTGGCGCAGATCCCGAAGATACTACGAATAGTGGCAGCTGGCAGCCAGATGTTCGATATAGAACTGACATGCTTTCACACGAATCCAAGGATTGCGACACCTGGATTGACATAGGGAGCTTTCAAAGAGCTCTTCAAAGAGAAATTATTCCCGGATATGGCTCAGAGTGCATTGGAGAGCCAGTTTCAGGATCTCTTCCAAGGGAGTATGTCGGTGGACGAGTATGCCGCAGAGTTTTGTAGACTGGACAAGTTTGTAGAGGGGCAAAATCCTCTAGAAAGAGCAAGGAAGTTTCGGAAGGGTTTGATTAGGGAAATCAAATCCCACATCAGGGGTCACCTTACTACTACCTTCGAGGAGATGCTGGCAGATGCCCAGCAAGCGGATGATGACTTATAACTCAGGGCCAAGAGGATGAGATTCGCATCATGGGAGTTAGCAGCAGTACGGGTCCAGCTAAGAGATCCCATTTTTAGCAGCCAAGAATATACCATCTTCAGCAGTTTCATGTGCCAATCAGGGCACCAGCTTAGCAGACCCATTAGTTTCAGAGCCCAGTTTATCAGGCACCATAGCAGCCTCAGAGGTAGACTCAGCAGACTTTTTCTTGTTCCTATTGTGGGAGGTATGTGCACGATTGGGAAAATTATCGGAAGAGGCTCATACTATGCTTTTATTATTGTCCCCTGATCATCAGGTAAATGAGTGTTCCAATAACCTGTATGGTCCAAATCGTGGTATAGTTCCACATAAGAGAGGTAGAGTTAGGCCACCTGTGGCACCGCAGACTACTCACCACCAGCAGAGGGATCCACCCCTGCAGGGTAGAGCATTTATGATGACGGTCGAGGAGGCCGACGTTACAGGTGATGGATTAGCATATTTTCTCATATTCTATTATATTCCTTTCCATCTATTATTTTGTGAGCTTTGTGGTTTTATATAGTCAGTAGAGTACCCTGACAAAGATTGCAATACTATGATGGACAAAGACTATAATAATGTATGACCATAATTAGTGGTTCCTTTTGAATTACATGCTTGTATGATTTTAGATGGGTTGGGAGTTTGACCTAGAGGAGATACAACCATCTTTAAATTTTGAGAATTTTTTTTTCTAAGGAGGGTAGACTTGTAACTACCATATTTCTAGAATTGGGGTAATTTTTTGAATACTATTGATTCTCATCCCAAATTTTATTGTAGAAAATTATATTAGTTATATATAGTTATATTTGACATGTGTATATAGTATTAGTTAAGTATGGGGGAATTGGTATGTTGATTGATAGTGTATCTTGGCACTTGAGTGAGTACCTTGCCTTGTGCTCAAGGTGTTTGTTGTGTTGACTACTACTAGTATTAGTGAATTGGTAGTAGGAGTATATTGAGTTGTGGTACTAGTGTTGTTATTAGTTTATAATAGATAGTGTATATAAGTTATATACATGTATATCTATATTGCTCTAGTATATATATGCATTGGTTCATAGGACTACCAATGAGACTTGGGGTCGGGTAGTTGTATCAGTCACCGGTGCAATATTGTGTGTGTGTCTCTGGAGTGGAATGAACAAAAAGGTATGGGTGTGTTGGTTTTATTTAGTGTATCCTATAGTATTAGTGTTAGTGAAGTGCTGGAGTGAGTTGGAGACAAGAAGGGGGGAACTATTTAGTACACATCAGCAGTAACAGTGAAGGGGGTTGGGGTAAATATCTTTAACCGAGCAGTAAAAGCAAGCACAGATGCTTGGCAATAGAGTGTCAAGTGCAGGCCATACATGCTCGGGCTAGTTAGGGGCTTTATTATATTTATGTGAGTGTGTTGTGCATTAGCTTGTGTATAGGAGTGTCTGTGCTGCATTGTGTGTGCTGCCGTGTAGTGAATTATGACAGAATGGTCCAGTGGCAAGGTGTCGAGTTATGAATTGAGTAGGTGAGGGTGCACAATAAGATGATGACAGTGTTGTGCACAGTTGGGGTTGGAGTCTAAGACTGTGTGTGAGTAACTTGGTGGCTCAGTTGAAGTGATATATAAGGAATACAGATAGGTATGGGTTGAAAAGTATGAAACAATTCAAATTTGAACTGCAGGGCATTGGGGAGCTTTGTGCAATATCGGTGCACAGTTTTGTGCACAATTAAGTGACCAGTGGTAGTATTAGTGAGAGGAACTGAGTATTCCAGGTAAAAGTTGAGGGAAGTAGGTCATGGGTGTTATTGATAACTCACAAATTATAAGTATTGACCCTGGTACAAAATTTAGTCTCTGGATTGGTGGAATGTGTGAAATCAAATGAGTTAGAGTGGGTCTTGATCATGTTAACCCTCATTGGTGTGCTAATAATACCTGTGTGTAAGGAGACCCTGGTATCAGTATGAAGAATAGGGTATTCCCTAGAAGTGTTCTGTTGAGAAATGGAAACTGATACCTGGCTGAGGTTTATGCATCCGTGATATTTATATAATATAGTAAGTTTAATTCAAGTGGGGATAGGCAAGGCATTAACTACAACAACAACATAGGAGGCAACAATAGTAGGTTAGAAGCAGTTGCAGTAGCAATATTAGTATGTAACAATAGTAGTTAGTATAGAGGTAAATGTGGTTTAGTATGGAGCAAGTTCAGGTGTATCAGAGTATATCACCAAGTGTCATGAGGAATGAGATACCAGGCATCAAATAATTGGGGTATGATTAAGAGGAGTACTAAGGTATTAAGGATACCTAGACTTGTAGTTATAAGTAACTATATAAGCTGAGGGTTGTGGGTATCCTAAGATTTTGAGTATTAGATAACTAAGCTGAGTTTGGGGTGGATACCTAATGGTACTAGATATATTGTCATACCTAGTTAGAAGGGGGAAGGGTAAAAGTTAATGTAGCCTAAGGTATTGTTTGTAGGCTAAGGTGTATTTACTAAACTAGGTATTAAGGATATACTCTGACACTATATACATATGAGTATTATATATAGATATATAGTAATAAGTAGGTAGGTAGTTAATTCCCATCAAGGTAATACCTTAGAAACCTAACTAAGACCTAGTGTCACCTAGTATGAACTAGTTTAGACTTGTAGTCAACCTAGAAGCTAGATACTGACCTAAAATCAAGGTAAATATCTAGATTGACTGAGTATGACTAGTGTGACCTAGAAATAGTCTAAAAATCATATTTTTGAGCATTTTAGCTTATTATCACTTCATTACACCAAATGACATAGAATTTTATATATAGGTCTGTGAGGCACCGATACGGACACAGTTTGATATCCTTTTGCTCTGGACCACAGACAAGTACATTCTCTGATAGTTTTTATTATTTTATAATTAATATAATACAAGTATTTAGAAATATATTACTTGATTCCTAATATATTGGTACACAGATTAGTATATACATGTATCTTCAGTCATGAGATGTTATTGATTGTTTTATTGTTTCTATGTTCTTGCATGGTTTAGAAAATATTTAATACTAAACAATGTTTAATATTAGACAATATTCATTGGGTATCTTGTATCGTAATGTGTTATGGTTGGATCCATTATACTAGTTGGAGAAAAAGGGGAAGTGTTAGCTGGATATGTGATCAAAGCCTAGACAATGTTCAATATTTAAGTTAGACAATGTTTATCCAACGTTTAAGTATACAATGTTCAACCCAAGCTGATCACATATCTAACTAGTATTTCAAAGACTTAGTATAGTTACAGTTCGTCACCATATTCTATTTTATTACCTTTGTTCTATTTTATTGTGATCAGTGTCACGCCCCAATCTCCCGCAAGCCCAATAGTCCCCGTTGAACGTGAATCACCATGTTGTAGCTATCCCGCAGGACCATCGTTCTCATCGGGACGTGATGCCGTACAAGCCTAAAGTGCGCTTGCACATGGCCAAAGCTTTGATACAAGGGCAAGTAAGTTATTCAATACTGAAGCAACGACACACATATTGCAGAAAAAGTAAAGAACACAATGGCATATGCAAAATAAGCTCTTTTATTGATAATTAGAAGTGTTACAAGCGGCGTAAGGCCGAGGTTGCATATCACTCAAGCACTCTTCTCTCAATTACAATAACACTGTTCCATATATTATGTCCCTTTATACAAAAGCAGCTCAAAGCAGGCATAATCTCGATGCGGCTCAAGGCATCGACTCCAGATTTCCGGTTCCTTGGGATGAGGCACGACTATCGCTTCCTCGGATGATCAAGCACCTGAGAACAAGCAAACTATTGGTGGGTCAGCACTTTATACAAGTACTGGTGAGATAAAATAACTGAACAGAAGCTACACCCCCTGAAACCCACACTAAGTAATCATGTGGCAAAATATTGCATTACTAGTGATCTTGCTAGTTTTTACCTAAGTTTATTTCATGCAGCTCAGAACTATAGTCAGATTACATCCTTTGAAAACATAACTTTGAAACGGTTTTGCATATTCAAACTATAAGCATACGAATCGGGACAGTGTTCTATCGTGCAGTGCGCAGCATGTATTGTGCATCACAATCTATCTCTTAGAGGCAAAGTTCTTATAGTGGACTGAAACATATCGAATCAAGGCAACATATCAAATGGACTATCATTCATTCAATGACATTTATGGCAACACATCTATATGATTTCGGTTTCCGAGAAACTCAAAATTGGTAGCGGTAATCCAGCTAACCAATAACTCATATTCTGATACTATTAGCAGCTGTGACCGAGGTTCAGCTCTGTACTAATAGTCATTGTCTGACCGATGCAATGCATGAAGCACTAACAGATAATCTCTACGATGCAGACAAAATGAACAAGCAGGCTTATGTATAAACTCATATTTCTTACCCCATAGCCGAACGGTTATCCCTGCGGTAGACACACAAGTTAGCCATAATTTGTATATTCAATAACTTATGTATCAATCTCTGGTGTCATCAATCGATAGGTATACAAAAAGGTAAACCTAGCATGCGCCCTATCTATATGACGGTCCATGGGTTGCACCATGATTAGCAGCAGTTGCCCAAGGTTCAGCTCTTCACTAGCACGCATGGGTGTCGGCAGCTGTGACTCATGGTTCAGCACTTCACCAACACACCCGAGTACTAGCAGCTGTGACATTATAGGTTCCACACAACACTAATAGACATATCGCCCCACTAGACCCTTGTGAGCCGTACACCTCAGGGCGATCCAAAAATCTCTTCCGGACCGAGCGGTTCCTAGTGCTCCAGGAACCGTTCGAGAGACAAGACCTTGTGCACAAGTTGTCCGAGACCAATGCAATGACATAAACACATAGTGCAAGCAAAACAATAATCATGAAAAACATATATGGTCTTAACAGAACACATCTTATAAAATAAAGCATATCTTTCTCAAACGAAGCACATATTTCACATATCTAATAGCACACCCCACTAGACCCTTGCGGGCCGTATCCTTAGGGAGTACTATTAGTCACTGCACTCACACATTTTTACTTAGCAGTTCGATATAGAAAACAGACAAACGAAACATATAAAGGCAAGCACGATTGATCCATATTTCATATGCAATAACTATCTCATTCTTTGCATATTCAAAGGGACATACTCAAGCGATTCCTTTACTTATCTTTCTTAGCATAGCAAATGTTTGTTCGATAGCTGTGTCGGTGTTTCTAAGCATGCAATATTTCTATCTTTCACTTTAGCATAGCAATGGTTCTATTTCATTTCTGACAAGCATTCATATTCTCTTAGTTAGGCAAGCATACAGATTCATTTCAATGACAAACTATGTGAGTTCTCTTATTAGCATACTGAGTCGGTTCTATCATTCTTCTTATGAAACAAATCTTCTTAAGCAAACAAGCATTCAAAAACTCAGATTCATTATTAAGTTGTGCAAGAATCAGAGAATGCAGTTCTGTCCACTCACATTGATCAATCGGTCGGAAACTATCCGAGAAGACTTCCGTTCGAGCAAGCAAGGCGATATCACTTGTACATAGTGCGCCTACGCGGAGCGGGGCACTACAATCAGTGTATACCATATTGCTCTTGTTTAGCTATTTTTTCTACCATAGTATGATATTGTTCCTTATTTTTCGTCTTGTACTACTTTTTCTATTTCTGTTTATAGTTATTATCAATTAATTGGAACTACTATTGGTTTGTACTTTGCTCCAATCCTGACTGGATATATATTTCAGATGATTGGTTAGAAGAGATGTGTTCCACCTATTACGAGCCACAAGAGGGTGAGCCAACAGAGGATTAGTACCGGCTACGGAGGCTACTTAGATTTTTATTAGTATATTATTTTTATTTCACTATAAACATTGGCATGTATATATTATTTGAGATTATGTTGTAGCTAGACTTTTAGTTTTGGATATATTTATTAGAATTTTGAGACTCTTTCTTCTATTCCATATTGTGCCTTTACCTTTCTTTAGCTTTTATTATGATTGAGTATCAATTTTAATTGAACCATTATTTTGTCCTCCATATTATTGACAGATATCCTTATATATTATGTGAGATATTTAGATAGTATTGTATACCTAGACAATGTTATACCGTCGATATTGCGGCATAGGCTGGACGTACCCACGTACTCGTGCCCTTACACCAGGTGCGGGTCGTGACACAGACTTTGAGTTATGAATGGCATAATCGAACAAAATAGATAGCTTGAACGGATCTTGGATCACTGCAAAGAAGGATGATGTAAGAAGTGACTTAATTTGGAGTGGTATATGGTATACCACGTAGTTAAGTGGCATTGGAATGTTTGGATGGACAGTAGTAGAATTATTACGATGGACGCGGGTAGCAGGAATGTAAGTTGGTTGGTGCACATCGGCTGAGTTGTATATCGAAACATGGAGCAAGCAAATGTTCAGATGCGATTGACAAGATCGCCACAGAATAGTTGGTTCAGAATAGACGTTCATTGACGTAGAGTAAATTTAGCGCAAGAGAAACTCTATTTCTAAGTGGTATATGCATGCTACGGAGTGGTGCACACATTGACAATATTTGGAATAAGATAAGCGATAGGTTTGCTCGCAACTGATGGGCAAGTACAAAATTGTGTCAAATATTGGTGTAATAGAGATTGACTCAGGTATTCTTCGATACGTTGGATTTGAGTGATCAAGAACGGACTTGTGCAAATAAAAGTTTTGTTGGACGAGAAAGGAACAAGCAATAGAACAAGTGTTTGAAATTCAAAGGATTGATACGGACCAAGTATTGGAAACGTGATCAGATCGATCAAGATGGAAAGCTGATTATCAAAATTTTGCTTGCGCGATTTAGAAGTTCGATGGAGCATTCATTGATGCAAAAAGAGAGAGTTAAGCATAAGGAACAAATAGTTGGGCATGCATGCACAAGCGATAGGTGTATCGAAGAGTAGCGAGCACGGATTACGAATTTTAGCAACGCAAGGGAGCAGTTGGTTGAGCAAATGAAGCACAATTTGGTTTTGGAGGAGCAATGTGATGGATTCGTACAAACTAAAAGGATTTCGAATATTGGCGCTCGAGGTGTTTGACTCAGAGTTTAGCGAAAGTAAAATTGGAAAAATGATGCAACAATGGTGGACAGATTCTCCAAAAAATGTCAACGAGCATGAGGCAAGTCTAGTTGATGTTAAGTATGATTAAAAGTTAACACTTGCAGTATCGAGGCAGATCGAGACAACGAGTGAAGGCGATATAGATTTGAGATTGTGTTGGAACTTGTATACGAGTCATCGAGTGCGTGTAGACGAATCGAAACACAGAGAAATCAATACGGTGCTAAGAAAGTGGAACGATAACAAGGATTATGGCAGATAGATTTTTGAAGATAGCTAAATGAGAGAGCAACATTAATGCAAATAAAAATATTGTGCCGCTCGAGCAAGTTGGCTGTGTAGTGTGAAGCATGGCATATGAAAAAGAAATGGAGCAAGTCTATGGTTTCGAGAATCATTGCAAGTGGTAGTACGTGAAGTCAAACAAGGTGGTTCAAAATTTTGCTGGATTCAGGGCAGAACGACAGAGTGATGGAAGATAATTTCAGCGAGCACAATTCTAGATTTATGGTTTAGATAGATATTAAGACTCTAGGTGGTTAGATGGTGTTCGATTAATAGATCGTCAAAGGTAGTGCATGAAGTGCTCGGGTTCATAAGTTCAATCGGATGGCTCAAATTTGTTGATAAGATATAGCATGTTTCGTAGTAACTGTCCATCGTGATGACTTACAATTATCGAGTGTAGCTTCGGGACAGCTGACCCTAGAGACTTGACTGCCAAATCGAAATGAATATTGTAGACCCATATAATGACCCTTGCGGCAGCATATTTGGTAATGCGTCGAGGGTGGATATGAATGGTGTATATTAGAGATAGGCTTAAGTGACTGAGTGTTGGATTTGAGAGATTCTTGGGATAGCCTTTAGCTAAAAATGTAGCCAGAAGATCGAGACGATGGTAAAAATGGCCTAAGTCAACTAATAAGTTTCGGAGTAGCAGATTTTTTGAAGATGGCATCACTTTTGACTCGTCGTGCCCCGGAAGAGAATAACATTGATATAATCGATGACTGTGTAACTAGCTTCAAGAAATTAAAGCAACGACTCATTCAGATCAGATCCTTGCACTACTGGATGGGACAAATATGTTTCAGATCTACAAGATAAAATCGGACTTGGTTTGCGGCATGTGCTTATGCGTAGGGCGAAGGTGATATCCTGAGTTTCGAGGCAGTGAAAGCATCATAAAGAACTATTTTATGTGCGACCTAGTGATTGAGGCGAGTGTGTCCGCGTTGAAATTATGGCGACACTATCCCTATGGCATGGTGGCAAAATCTTTGTGGATCATATTAACCTGAATATAGGTGTTTACCAAGAGAGGTATTGAGATTGAGGCAGAGGTGATGGGCCGAGCTGATCTAAGAGCATAGTTTAATTGTTGAGTAAGTCGCCTAGTTAGGGTAGTATCAGTTATGATGATCGTTCGGAGCATAAGATGATAGTTGGAGATGGTGCATGCGGAACATGGTGCAATTTGAGTCATGCTAGAGTTGTTGGTTGAGCTTGGACGGTGCTAGTAAGAATTCAGAAATAGTTGGATGATAGTGTAGTGCCCTGCTCCACGTAGGCACTATGTACAAGAGATATCGCTTTGCTGGCTCGAGCGAAAGCCTTCTCGGAGAGTTCCCGATCGAAACACAAGATGATTGATCTAGGTGAGTGGGCAGAACTTCATTCTCTGATTCTTGCATGCCTTAATAATGAATCTAAGTTTTTGATTGCTTGTTTGCTTAAGAAGATAGTTTTATAAGAAGAATGATAGAGCCTGCCTCTGCAAGCTTATTAAGAGAACTCACATAGCATGTCATTGAAATGAACTTGGTTGCCTAACTAGAGAACTTGTATGCTTGTCTAAAGAGAAAGAGATAGAACTACTGCCATGCTAGTTAAAGATAGAAATATGCATACTTAGTTACACGGACACCGCTATCGATCAAAACGCTGCTATGCTAATAAACAAGAGTCAAAGATATTTATATGTTTCCTTCGGATATGCTAAGAGAAAGAGTATAATTGCATGCTTAGTTAAAGAGATAGAGAACTATTTTTATGCTTGCTTGCTTAAATATAGATTATTATATGTTTCTATAGAAGTTTTTGAAATGCTTGAACGAAATTAGAGAATGTGGCAGCCAGTCTGCATAAGAGATATAAATGGCGGCCTGACCGCACAAAGACAAGAGACAGAAAGAGAAAAGATTGAATATGTGCTTATTATAGAACTGATGCATCCATATAGAGTTTATCAGATAGAGCTGCATTCATGCATTAGTCTTAGACAACTTGTGCACAAGGGAAGATCCCACGAATGATTTTTTGGGGCACTAGAGATAGTTTGCCCTGGGGGGGATTAGTGGAATACCTGAGGCAAAGAAGTCCTCGCGATCAGGGGATATTTATGTCTATTAGATAGCTGGTTCACTTGTCAAAAAAGCTATGTATTATGAGCGAGTAAACATAGTTCAGTGCTAGAATGTGATAACACCGCTGCTAATCTTGAGGAAGGAGATCAAGGACCATCATATAGTTAGGTCACATTCTAGGATTCAGCCTTCTTGCATACCTAACTATTTGATGCAGAGACGAACAGGGAATGAAAGCCTTATTCATATATATGCATATGTTTCTAACTCGTATGTCTGCTGCAGGGATAACCGCTAGGCGAAAGGGTAAGAATCACTGAATAAGTGATATGCATGCTATCAAATATGAACTTATGTATTAAATGCTTGTATAGAGAAGTCTTGTTTTCGTATATGCTTTGATCTCATTCACATGATAAGATGCTGTTAATAAGAGAAATATAGAGATGCTAAGAGAGAGATGCTAATATGATAATCCACTAGATGCTTGCTAAAGTATTTAAAGAAATGCATATGATTCACGAGACACGCTGCGCACCAGAGATAGTATATGAATCTGCTTATCGTATATGAACTGCTTGTCTTGCCTGCTTGCTTATATATCGAATATGAACTCTATTTTCAAAGATGTTTCCAAAAAGAGAAGTAATATGACTCCGTTCCTGTGTTGTATGAAATGAACATAGGTAAAACTAGAAAGATCACTAGTAATAAAATATTTTATAACATGATTACTTAGTGTAGGTTTCAGGGGATGAAGCTTCTGTTTGTTATTTTATACTCACATTACTTTCTCCAAAGTGCTGACCCACCAACAGTTTACTTGTTCGCTGGTGCAAGATTGTCCGAGAAAGTGATAGTCGTGCCTCATCCTAGCGACCCGAAAATCTAGAGTCGATGTCTTGAGATGTATAGAGATTGCTTTGAGATACTTTTGAATAGAGGGGCATAATATATGGAACAATATCAATGTAATCGAGAGAAAGAGAGCTTGAGCGAACTGTAACCTCGGCCAAGTGCCACTTGTAATACTTTTGATTATCAATAAAGAGCTTGATTTCATATATCATTATATTCTTTACTTTTCTGTAATATATGTGTCGCTACTCCTGTCTTGAATAGATTACTTGCCCTTGTTCAAAGATTTGGCCTTGTGCAAGCGCAGCTTAGGCTTTCATGGCATCACACCCATGCAAGGACGATCGATTTCGTAGGGACCAAGCGAGGACGATCGACCCCCCCTGCGGGACCGGGGCCTGACATAATGGTATCAAAGCTACTCGATTCTTTGCCGATTCCGTTGCCTTCGACTCAGAGATGTCACAGGTATTCTAATGCAATGAACGTTCCATACAATAAGTCCATAGATATTCTCAAAGATGCTAGCAAAAAGTTTTTTGGATTAGATTTGTTGCTTGAGAGTTGTGCTTTCGTGCTTGTTAGAGATTGCTAGAGTTTTCCATTAAGGATGGTGAGGGATGAGAACTATCGTTGCTCAGGATATCGAAAGTTTCTCCTTGAGATTCAAGGACGAAACTCTTTATTGGTGGGTAAGTATGTAGTGCCCCGCTCCGCGTAGGCACTATGTACAAGAGATATCGCTTTGTTGGCTCGAGCGGAAGACTTCTCAGAGAGTTTTAGATCGAAACACAAGACGATTGATCTAGGTAAGTGGGCAGAACTTTTATGCCTTAATAATGAATCTAAGTTTTTGAATGCTTGTTTGCTTAAGAAGATAGTTTCATAAGAAGAATGATAGAACCTACCTCTGCATGCTTATTAAGAGAACTCACATAGCTTGTCATTGAAATGAACTTGCTTGCCTAACTAAAGAACTTGTATGCATGTCTAAAGAGAAAGAGATAGAACTATTGTCATACTAGTTAAAGATAGAAATATACATGCTTAGTTACACGGACACCGCTATCGATCGAATCGCTGCCATGCTAATAAACAAGAGTAAAAGATGTTCATATGTTTCCTTCGTATATGCTAAGAGAAAGAGTAGAACTGCATGCTTAGTTAAAGAGATAGAGAACTATTTATATGCTTGCTTGCTTAAATATAGATTATTATATGTTTCTATAGAAGTTATCGAAACGCTTAAACGGAATCAGGGAATATGGCAGCCAGTCTGCATAAGAGATAGAAATGGCGGCCTAACCGCATAGAGACAAGAGACAAGAGACAAAAAAAGAAGAGATTGAATATATGCTTGTTATAGAACTGCTGCATCCATATAGAGTTTAACTGATAGAGCTGTATTCATGCATTGGTCTTAGACAACTTGTGCACAAGGGAAGATCCCACGAATGGTATTTTAGGGCGCTGAGGACCGTTCTCCCTGGGAGGATTAGAGGAATACTTGAGACAAAGAAGTCCTCGCGATCAGGGGGTATTCATGTCTATTAGATAGCTGGTTCATGTGTCAAAGCAGCTATGTATTATTAGCGAGTATACATAGTGCAGTGCTAGAACGTGATAACACCGCTACTAATCTTGAGGAAGTAGACTCAAGGACCATCATATAGTTAGGTTGCATGCTAGGATTCAGCCTTCTTGCATACATAACTGTTTGATGCAGAGATGGATAGGGAAATAGAGCCTTATTCATATACATGCATATGTTTCTAACTCGTATGTCTATTACAGGGATAACCGCTCAGCAAAAGGGTAAGAATCACAAAATAAGTGATATGCATGCTATCGAATATGCTCTTCTGTATTAAATAGTTGTATAGAGAAGTCATGTTTTCGTATATGCTTCGATCTTGTTTATACGATAAGATGTTGCTAATAAGAGAAAGATAGAGTTGCTAAGAGAGAGATGCTAATATAATAATCCACTAGATGCTTGCTAAAGTCTTTAAAGAAATGCATATGATTCACAAGACACGCTACGCACCAGAGATAGTATATGAATCTGCTTATCGTATATGAACTGTTTGTCTTGCCTGCTTGCTTATATATTGAATATGAACTCTGTTTTCAAGGATGTTTCCAAAAAGAGAAGTAATATAACTCTGTTCCTGTGTTGCATGAAATGAACATAGATAAAACTAGAAAGATCACTAGTAATAAAATATTTTATAACATGATTACTTAGTGTGGGTTTCAGGGGGTAAAGTTTATGTTCATTATTTTATACTCACCAGTAATTTCTCTAAAGTGCTGACCCACCAACAATTTGTTCGCAGGTGCTAGATTGTCAGAGGAAGCGATAGCCGTGCCTTATCCCAGGGACCCAAAAATCTTGAGTCGATGCCTTGAGACGTATCGAGATTACTTTGAGATACTTTGTATAGAGGGACATAATATATGGAATAGTGTCATTGTAATCGAGAGAAAGATAGCTTGAGCGAACTGTAACCTCGGCCAAGCGCCGCTTGTAACACTTTTGATTATCAATAAAGAGATTGATTTCATATGCCATTGTGTTCTTCACTTTTCTGCAATAATGTGCCACTGCTTCTGTCTTGAATAGCTTACTTGCCCTTGTTTAAAGCTTTGGCCTTGTGCAAGCGCATCTTAGGTTTGTACGACATCACGCCCGTACGAGGATGATCGGTTCCGTAGGGACCAAGCGAGGACGAACGACCCCCCTGCGGGACCTCGACGTGACAGATAGGGCTTTGTAGAATAATAACTGTGCTTGGGATGCGCAAGGACATGGAGCATGTATTTGATTTTGCTAGAGATGAGATTCAGTCAAAATATGAACTGATTTGAATTAGGTGGAGAGATCGTCAAAGGGGAATCATCATATTTGAGGATATCACTTGTTCGAGTGAGTTATGGGATAATCGTCAGGATCGGTTCTGTCGAGAGTGAAGCGATGAATATCTCGGACATGAAGATACCCTTGTAACTTTTCCAAATTAGCTATCGCTAAGCTCGGCTGAAATGCATGTATTTCAGGGAAGCGTTAAATATGTGTATGATCCAAACTAAGCGATATGTTAAATTCAAATTGAGCTGCAAGGAGGATGTGGGAATATGGAATTTGTGCGAGCATTCAAAGCGAAGCAAAATGAATAGTTTGGATCAATAGAATATAAATTGCATGGAGCATAGTTATGAAATGGTCAAGCGGCAAACGAAAAAGGAATGGATACTGGTTTGGTTCAAGGACGAACCTTATTCTAAGTGGTATATTATGTAATACCCCAAAATCATACGATGTATTACGCTGAGTCGGATTAAACGAGGAAATGGTTGGTTATATTTTAATTTATTGGATTTGGGAGCAAGTATTGATTTGAGTTAGTTTTATGTGCAGATTGCATACAAGTTCGATGGAATCAGGTGTTCATTCAGAGTAGTACTAGGATAGAGGTATTATAGCGATAATGTCATCTTCTTTAGTCCGATCGGTCGGATGATTTGGAGATCACGAGCTTCTTGTACGGTTATACCAATTGAGTAGATCGTGCTTTGCATCAGACCACAGATTCAAGGGATCGACCGTATCGACAAGGCATGGTGCTAAGAGGATCCAGACTTGGTGAGTGGGCTCTGTCCCTTCTTCTTCACTCCTTCATATATAATAATATAGAACACATGTAATGGTTTGAATACGTGGACTGGAATATGAGAATTACTACAATGTGACGTGCATAGAGTGTGAGGCATTTGGATGGATAGGATTTATGGCTTGAGTTGGTCTTGCGTTGGGCAGTTGGGGATTTGAATGGATCATCTTGGTTGGAGAAGCAAAATATTTTATCGGGCGGGCGAGCGAGCGTGCATCCGTACACGATTATTAGTTGGATGCATTGTCAAGCAAAGCATGCAATTATGGTTCAAAACTAGACAACTGCATTGAAAAGGGCATTGTGCTTTTGTTGGGGCATTGTGCCATGAAGTTTTCGGAGGAAGTGGTGTTGTACCAATCGGAGCACTGTGTCAAAAAGTGGCATAGTTTCTAATGGAGATAACTTGAGATGGTGCCTTCGACTGTAGTTGGAGAATGGTTATGGTGCATTAGATGGATCAAGGCGAGTATCATTTGGTGGGACGAGAAGGTAAGATTCTCTCGTCATACCTACATGGTTGGAGTTTGTATTGGTCACGGATAACATGTTGCGCACATAGTTTGATTTTCTCGAACGAGATAGGCTCCGAGACACCGGGACCATTCGGCCATAGAGAAAACAAATGGCAACGTGCCTTGGGCACGGTACTGGTAGTTCTAGATGACCAGGAAGGCTAACTACTCAGTGCTGGATCAGGTTAAATTGCCTTGGATTAGTCCTTTATGGCTTGGACAGTGACTTCATATAGATAAGAGTTGGTTCGGTTTAATTTTGTGCATTCGTTTAGGCGACGGTGCCACCTTGCCTAGGGCAAGAGTGCGCGTATCGATGATTAGCTAACGAGGCTTGGATTGTGACGTGATGCGATAAATTAAGGCTTAGAGTGCGATGTGATTCGATAGGTTCACGCTTTACTTTGGGTTTGAGTAGAACCGTTTGCCTGCTTAGTTTTCTTTGAGTTGGATATAACTGCTAGTATTTTTGCTTTGAGTTTTATGCTTGCATGTTTAACCTGATTTACAATTTTTTTTGACATGCCATACCTTTGCTATGAAATGAATATAGGATTTAAGTAGAAAGATTACCATATAACCGTTTGCTTTCACTATCTACTTAGTGTCGGTTTAGATGAGTGGGTTACTCCGCTCACCAGTACGGCTATGTATTGACCCACGTTTGTAGGCATTATTTACAGGTATGCAGGTGTAGCGGCTTAGCTTGGATATACGGGACATGATGTATGGAACGGTAAGTACTTTTATGGGTAAGAGAAAGAGCAAGAGTATTGCATCGCCTTTGTGGCATTCTCATTTATGGAATTTTCATTTGGACCCTTCGAGATCTTTGCTGCGTATACTCTGATGTGTGCTTTGTATATAATACTTGACTTTTGCTACAACTTGGTCATTTTGATGATAACCATGACATTTGACATCATCACCTTGTGCGAGCGCAACTCCTGGCTCACTCAGCATCTCGTCCCAATGAGAACGATTATCCTGCGGGAGCACTGTAATATGGTGATTCATATTCAACGGGAACGATCGAACTTGTGAGAGATTGGGGCATGAAAATTAATCTTCTCCAGCCTAAGCAGATGGGTTGGTACCCCTCACTACTCCAAGAGGCAAAGTCGTGTAGGTTCACCCAGACCTCATCCCGGATATGTCATGCTCAACAGTACCTCCTACTCCAAAGTCCAAAGGAAAAAAGACTATGTCTTGTCATACGGTCTCTCTGTTAACTGATAAGACTTTGGCAGGGGTAACCAAGTCGGGCCTAGCCTACCAGTGCGACTACAATGCTTCTGATGATATTACGCCTCTGGTTGCCACACCCGTAGCACCCGCTGCATCTGATCTGGGTCCATCCTAGCCTCCAATAACTCTTGAAGACTCAAGAGAAGAAGATAAAACAAAGTCTCACTATTCACAATCTTTCACATGGGACTCTGACACCAGCATCAGAGACATGGTTAAACAAATATTATCCACCAATATGGTATCGTCAGATTAAGAAGAGGATGACGAGTACCCCATCGAACTCTTTGAAGTAGATCTGTGGGCTCAAAAGATGGAATCTCTGTGGGAGTTATGGTTTGAGTAGCGGAAACCTCCTACTGAGGACGAGGTTGTACAAGTTGATTTGGGTGACAACGTCGCTCCTAAACCCATCTTCATTAGCAAAAATCTCTCAACAGAAGAGCATGAATTCCTTGTCTAATTGGTAAGGGAATACATCAACGTCTTCGTATGGAACTAAGATGATATGCTGGGTTTGGACCCACAAATTGCAATGCTTAAACTTAATATCCTACCAAACGCCAAACAAGTAAAGCAGTAACAACTTCAATTTTGCCCAAAAATTATGAAAGCCATTGAAGCAAAGGTGAATAAGCTAATAGCAAGCGGCTTCATCCGCGAGAAGAAGCATCCAGAGTGGGTACCAATAGGAGCAAGTTTTAGGCCAATTGATTGTGTATAGAGATTTCTACATAGGTTTTTGTATGTGGTTTGGGTGAATTACGAGATTGACACATCAATTGTGTGTCATGAGATCAATTAGATATAATTAGACTTATATCAGAGTTGTGGGACTAGGTACGTATCCACAAATGGATACGTGTAGGCCATATCTCGGTATTTTGCGGTACAATATGATACGAGGCTATATTTTGGATATTTTGTGTAATTACTCTTTATTTTCTTTTGTAGCAAGTTCTAATAGTTATATTAAAACGTATTTGATAGGTAGGAAGGATATTTGTAGTATAATTGGGTTCCTAGATGTCACTTCCCATTCCCAAAATATGTATTATGGGATATAATTATTTTTTGCTTGCTTAGAGTATTTCTTGCTCACATGATCATTAGGTTTCATGCATGGAGACTAGACCCATTATTTGGTTTAGCATGGTTCTTGGTTTATTTATGGGTTTGTTTATTCATAAATTTGAACCTATGGTCTAAACCTCAAACCCTAGCTATATAAGCTTTGTTTCTCTCTCTTCCCTCCTTCTTTATTTTCCCTCTTTCTTTTATTTCTAGGCAAGTTCACCTTGCACTACATGGAAAAACCTTTTGATCTTCGTTTCTTATTCTTTTCTTGCATTTTATTTGTCTATTTTGTGCTTATGATGATTTTGACCACTTTTAATACTTGGAGTTATCGGTTTTGATGGATATATTTGCTTAGATCTACTTTTCTAACTTAGGGTTTCATAGGTTCTTTGAACTTTTGATGGTTTTGATCTACTAAAACATAGTATTTTTGAAAAATAGTTTTTGGGAAGGATGGAGCACTTTATTTCAAACATTTTGGCTTTTAGTTTACTCAATTCGGAGTTAAAATATAGTTTTTATGAAGAAAATAAATTTTAGATTTTGGAGCTTTTTTACCATGGCCAAACCTATTGTTGGAGAAAATGAAGTATTCATGCGGCCAGCGAGCTATGCGGCTGAGAGTGCTATGCGGCCCGTGAGGGTTATGCGGCCAGAGCTCTTGCCGCATATTGACCAGCATGAGTCCATCTTGTTGGACGCATGACTACCATCGCATAAGTTTCCTTGAACACTTGTGTTCACTCGCTTAACGAATGAGAATTTTGCTAAGTCCAAAATTATCCACGCGACATCGAACCCCATGTGACACTAACACTTATGCGACAAGCAGAGTATGCAGCCACCATCCTTGGACGCATGACTCTGAAACCGTGGCACATCTTTTTATGTTTTGTCTTTTCTTTCTGACACACTTTATGTCATATCACACTTTATGTCACCTCACTGACACTTTATTTTTCCCCATCATCTCATCACTTATCCCGAGGAGTAGACCTAGCCCTGGCTCCATGTAGCATGACTCCATGTGGCCAGGATTGTCATGCGGCCTAACTTCTCCTGCGGCCTTGATCCTTCTGCGTGCATGCGACCCCTTGCACACATTTTATTGGACTAGTTTTTATGGAATGTTCCTTTGGACTTTATGAGTTGTATGTGTGACTTGATGACCACATAAGTATTAGACTCATCTATGCGTCATGACTCGGCCACTTGTATCCGTGCTGATACGCTTACTACGTGCTATGTGTTCCAACGTGCTAAGTATTCCTACGCGATTATATTACATGTTTACACTGCGGTGTACCTATGCGCTACGTGACATGTGATATGACTCAATCTCTAGTATGTACATAAGGGTTAGTAAATGATCAAGCGTGGCTAGGATCTGTTGATTGTTGCATCACGCTGGGGTTAATCCAAATTAAACTATCAAGTGACAAAGTGGATTCATATCTAGCGTGGCCATAATACTGTACTTCTTGTTAGGGGAATACCATATAACCACGCCATAAGATTTCAGTTAACATTACAGTTAACTAGGCAACTAAACTTGTAGAGCATTGGGAGGGAATAGAATCTCGAGATCGTGCCTAACTAGCCACCTCCAGTCATCTGAATTGGGGTGTGCAGACTAGCCCCCATGGATATTGTTTAAATTCTCAGTAGTGAATGACAATATCCGAATATTATATGATACTATGTGGTCTATACGATCTTAGCATGGTAGCCTTACGAGGGACCGGTGCATACTACTATGTGCTATGCGATGATTTATGGCTCGGCTAACCCTGTTAGTACCTGGTTCGATCTGAGGATTCCTATATGCATAATATCTATAGGATAACCTTGCCTACATCTAGTAAGCCGTATAAGTGATTGCCAATTATGTAAGTGAGCGTGTTTGTGTATTATATCTGTTGTCAAATAGTCTAGGGACATGGACTATCATGGGACGATGGTTCAACCCTTGTCCTTGTTTGATTGTGGGGTTAGATTATTGTGTCACGGTAGGCTATGAACCAAAATTATAAGGCAGAACTATATATATATATATATATATATATATATTTTATAACCTAGTTTTATTTCTGCATTCGTACTTCATTTGTGGTACTTGCTATTTGGGGTCTAATTTCACTGGTTTTGTATGGCCAGGTTTAGAGCTAGCACTCGAGGATCAGACATACTTCCCCCTGAATAATGGCGAATACGAGATGGATGGCCACTTAGGGAAACTAGTTGGTCTCTTCCTCCTTGCTCGTTATTTCACATTTTACTCATTTTGGAAATTTAGCCACCAGCACTTGTTAGCCATGAATCTGGATATCTAGTTCCCTACATGATTGTAATTAATCAGACAACAGTTGATCATGGTCATCTACTCTTGTTACTCTGGTGGCCTTATCATTTTTGCACAGCTTGTTTCTTGAATGTTGTGGCAGGGCATTTGGGATGCCTTACTTCCTTGTCATATATGTTCTATGTTATTGTTCTTATTTTACTGATTGAGACAATAGATGTTCTATGTGACCCTAAGTGACTTGCTTGTAGTATTCACCATCTTGTCTAGTTATAACCATGAACGACGTACATTATTCTATACCTTGTACAGGGGAGCTAGCCATGTTCGTCTCCATATTCCGGTTCTGGGACGTGATAAAGTTTTAGTAGTGGCCCATGCAGGTTTGTATTTTTAGACTTGTGGGTGTTATGGTCATAGGATTCTTAAATAACATTTGTCCCCCTTGATATCTTGCTTCATCTTCCTCGATACCACCACTTGAACTGTTAAACTGCTTTTCTACTTGATCCTTCCCGTCCTGTTCTTGATGGTTCTTGTCCTTTTCTCTAGGACTTCTTTAGTTGCTAGAGAAGCAGGCATGGCAAGGCAGGGTTCCCCTGGATAACAATGGGAGGTAGCACATTTTCAGAGTCAAATTTGAATAGAGCCAGAAATTGAACAAGCTAGCACAGTGGAACCAGAAGTGGGACATATCAAGCAACCTGACCCTGAAATACCAGTACGCCCAGCAGTACCAATAGTACTAGTGGTACTTGACACCCAGCATTGTTAGAGATCCTTTGAGGAAAAATGGCTATGCAGCAACACCAGATGGCGGTGCAATAACATTAGCAGTTTCAACAGCAAGAACAAAATATCTTGTTGACTCAGTTTTTGCAAACGACCCTGGAAAGAGGAGGAACAACTGATTCAGGGGCATCGGTTAGATTTTTCCAACTTAACCCAAGGTACTTCGATGGCACGGAGGACGCCATCACAGCTGATGCCTGGTTACAGAATATTAAGGTTATTATGGCAGTAGTAAGGGTTCCGGCTGATGAACAAGTCGATCAAGTTCGATTGCAGCTTTAAGACCTTACCCGTGACTGGTGGACGTCAATAGAGGTTGGATTGAGACATCCCATCTCTTGGGATAGTTTCAGGGCTCAATTCAGGCTAAATATTTTAGAGTCGTAGCGCAGTATGAGCTCCAACCAAGATTTATCAGTCTCAAACAGGCCGGTAGAACAGTGGATGGATATGCAACCGACTTTTCCAGGCTAAATAGATTCGATCCAACTATGGTGTCTACGGAGTCGGATAGAGCAATTAGGTTCCAACAAGGACTTCATCTGAAGATTTTATAACTGGTAAAAGGACACGACTACCAGACTTTGAAGAGGTACTGATAGAAGCTCGGAGATACGAGCTTACCATGCAAAGGTTATCATCAAGGACAGGAGGCCAGAAGAGGTCTCATACTCAGAGTGGAGGAGGAGGTAGAGGAGTACCTCAGACGTCAACACTATCACCTGGCGTTCGCATCCATGATTCAGCATCGAGGAGGGTGACAGTTTTGACGGTGACAGTACCGGCTCGGCAGTAGTCGAGACAACTACAACAACAACAACTCCAGGGAGCACCGGTGGGTTGCACTTATTGTGGCAAATAAGGCCATACTAGAGATGTATATAGGGCAGTCAATAGGTTATATATGAGGAGTGGCAGTCTAGATCATCGAATTGCCAATTTTTCGATGATGTAGAGGCAAGGAGGGCCAGTCCAACAGTTACCAATACTGCCAGCACCAGGGGTAGTCCAGCAGAAAGGGCCAGCAATAGCAGTAAGGCCATTAGCTCAGCATTCATTACTGACTGAGATTTACTAGCAGCAATATCAGAACCAGCAGCAGGGCCAACAGAGGCCACATCAGCGTCACTAAGGGAGACATCAGCGAGGAGCACAACAGGGCCAAGGGCATGCATTCACTTTGTCTTTGGATGAGGCTTTAGCATCGGGCGACGTGGTAGTAGGTAACATTTATGTCGCATCCTTTCCTGCTGTAGCATTGTTTGATTCAGGCGTATCTCGTTCATTTATATCTGCATAATTAATGACACGTATTAGACTGGAGTTGGAAGCATTGCCAGAAGGGTTGAATATACTCACTGGTAATGGGCTCTTAGGAGTTAGTAGAATATGTATAGTGTGTCCGGTCGTAGTATGCGGGCGTTCACTACCAACACGATTGATCGAGTTCCCTATGGGTAACTTTGACATTATCTTAGGCATGGACTGGCTGAGAGACAGTCATGCTACGATAGATTGCCATAAGGGTAAGGTATTATTTAGTATCCCAGGCACGGAAGGTTTTAACTTTGACATATCTGTGGATGACCAACATGAAGAGAGGATTGCAGTGACAATGTTAGTAGAAAAAGAACTCCCTGAGATAGTTAAGGAGTTCTTAGAAAATTTTTCGGAAGAACCACCATGGTTACACCCAGTAAGAGACGTTGAGTTTTGTATAGAGTTGATCCCTGGGACAGGGCCAATATCTTGTAAAGTTTACCAAATGGCACCATCAGAGCTAGGCATATTATACCAACATATAGAGGAAATAAAGTCAAAAAAGCTTATTCGAGCTAGTGAATCACCTTGGGGAGCGCCAGTGGTCCTAGTAAAGAAGAATGATGGGTCATCACGGTTATGTATCGACTACAGACAGTTGAACGCTATAACAGTGTAGAACAATGATCCATTACCAAGGATCGATGATTTATTTGATTAGCTGAGTAAAGCCAAGGTTTTCTTCAAGATCTATATTCGATCAGGGTATCATCAAGTAACGGTTCGGGAGCAAGACATACCCAAGATAATATTTAGGTCACGATATGGGCATTACGAATTCTTAGTTATGCCATTCGGACTGACTAATGCTCTAGCGTTATTTATGGATTTGATGAACCGTATTTTTATGCCATACCTAGATCAGTTCATGGTTGTTTTCATAGACGGCATTATTCTTTATTCCAGTAATGAAGAGGAACATGAGGGGTATCTTCGGAAGGTCTTATAGATTCTAAGAGAACACCAGTTATACACAAAACTCATCAAGTGTTAGTTTTAGTTGGATCACATGTCATTCTTAGGTCACATCATCTCTGGAACAGGAATTACAATAGATCTGAAGAAGGTTGAGGCGTAGAAAGTTGGCCAGTTCCTAAGACAGTAGATGAAGTGCGTAGTTTCCTTGGATTTGCGGGATACTACAGAAGGTTCGTAGCAGACTTTGTAAGAATTTCAGCATTGCTAACTCAATTAACGCGCAAGGAGGCTAAGTTCAACTGGTCAGCGGAGTGCCAGACATTATTTGAATAATTGAAGAAGAGATTGATTTCATCTACGATTCTCACGCTTCCAATATGTTCTGGAGGGTTTACAGTGTATTACGATGCGTCAGGCAAAGGACTTGGGTGTGTATTGATGCAACACAAAAAAGTGATAGCTTATGCATTGCGGCAGCTTCAAGATCACGAGAAAAATTATTGACTCACTATTTGGTGTTGGCGGCGGTAGTATTTGCACTTAAGCTATGGAGGCATTACTTTTATGAAGATCGGGTAAAAATAGTTACAGATCACAAGAGCTTAAAATATGTATTCACCCGGAAGGACTTGAACATGAGGTAGAGGAGTTGGCTAGAATTGATAAAGGACTATGATGTGGAAGTTCAGTACCATCCAGGCAAGGCAAATATGGTAGCGGATGCTCTTAGCAGGAGAGGTAGTACATTTATGTTGACATCGCAGTGACATATCTTAGAAGATCTTCGAGAATTAGGGATTGAGACAGTACTCCCACAAGATGTAGGAGTATTGGCTAGTTTATAGGTACAATCTACTATTATAGAAAGGATTACGACAGCTCAAGCAGAGGATCCGAAAGTTCAGAAGCTTTGGACAGAATATGAATCTGATCTCAGAAAAGAGTTGACTATTCATGAAGTGGAACTCTTAGGTTCAGAAACCATCTCTGTATACCAAGTAAAGATATCCGACAAGAAGTAATGACCGAGGTACACAGTTCCCAGTATTCAATTCATCCAGGAGGTACCAAGATGTATCAAGACATTAAATAATATTTCTGGTGGAATGGGATGAAGAGGGAGATAACACGATTCATTTCTCGGTATTTGGTATGTCAGCAAGTGAAGGCCAACCAGCAGAGACCAGCAGGATTATTGCAGCCGCTTCCTATTTCGGAGTGAAAATGATAACATATCATGATTGACTTTGTGACTGGTTTACCTAGATCCCTGACTGGTCTTGATACAGTTTGGGTAGTAGTAGATCGTCTTACAAAAGTAGCTCACTTTCTTTCCTTTCGAGTAAAAAATCTACAGAGCAGTTAGCGGAGATGTACATGCGACAAATAGTAAGACATCATGGCGTCCCAGTGAGTATCGTATCAGATCGAGACACTCGATTCACTTAAATTTTTTGGAAGAGTTTTCATACTATGTTGAGATTTAGTACCGCTTACCACCTTCAGACATACGAGAAATCAAAAAGGACCATCCAGATATTAGAGGATATGTTGCGAGCTTTTACTTTTGACTTTGGTGGGTCTTGGAAATATTACCTACATCTCGTCGAGTTTTCGTAAAATAATAGTTTTCAGGCAAGCATTCAGATGGCACCCTTCGAAGCATTGTATGGGAGAAAGTGCAGGTCACCATTGGCATGGGATAACATTGGCGAGCGAAAGATTTTATGCCCTGAAATGATCACATAGACAATAGAAGTTGTCAAGCAAATCAGAGAGCGACTTCGGGTTGCGCAAGATAGGCATCGGCATTGGAAAGATCAACATTATAGGCCATTAGAGTTTTGTGTTGGCGACCACGTGTTCTTGCGGATTTATCTAACCCGTGGAGTCATTAGTTTCGGGATTCGTGGGAAGCTTAGTCCGTGATACGTCGGTCCATTCTATATTCTCAAGCGGGTAGGCGATGTTGCTTATCGTCTTTCCCTTTTGCCTTCACTACGTAAGGTGCACGATGTATTTCATTTATTACAGTTGCGTAGGTATATCCCGGATCTGAGTCATATCCTTGACCATTCTGAGCTAGTCGTTCGTACCGACTTGACTTACGAGAAGCAGCCCATATCTATTTTGGACCGAAGGGAGAATGTGCTCAAGAATCAGACTATTCATCTTGTCCGAGTTGCTTGGGGTTCTCACCCTTTAGGAGAGTCGACGTGGGAGCGCGAAGATGATACCCGATCTCGATATCCGTACCTATTAGACTCGGAAGGTATATTCATTCTTATGCCTTCGAATCTCGTAATTCGTTTATCCATGTTATGTGATACTGTTTCTTCATATGCTTGAATTTGATTACATGATCTCGTAGTTAGCGTAGTTCTTGTTTTGATTTCTCTAGTTAGCCTTGGGTTTGAATTCCGAGGACATAATTTTTCTAAGGTGAGTAGAGATGTCACTCCCCGTTCCCGAATACGTATTTTGTGATATATTTTTTTCTTTCTTGCTTAGAGTATTTCTTGCTCACATGATCATTAGGTTGCATGCATGGAGACTAGATTCATTCTTTGGTTTAGCATGGTTCATGGTTTATTTGTGGGTTAGTTTATTTATGAATTCGAACCCATGGTCTAAACCTTAAATCCTAACTATATAAGCTAACTTGTTTCTCTATCTTCCTTCATTCTTTATTTCCCCTCTTTCTTTCATTTCTAGGCAAGTACACCTTACACTACATGGAGAAACCCTTTGATTTTTATTTCTTATTCTTTTCTTGCATTTTATTTTTCTATTATGTGCTTATGATGATTATGACCGCTTTTAATACTTGGAGTTCTCTGTTTTAATGCATAGATTTTCTTAGATCTACTTTTCTAACTTAGGGTTTCATGGATTCTTTGATTTTTTGATGGTTTTGATCTACAAAGACATATTATTTTTGAAAAATAGTTTTTGGGGAGGATATAGCACTTTATTTTGAACGTTTTGGCTTTTGGTTTACTCAATTCAAAGTTAAAATATAGTTTTTATGGAGAAAACAAATTTCAGATTTTGGAGCTTTTCTGCCATGGCCGAACCTGCTGTTAGAGAAGACAAAGTCTTCATGCGGACAGCAAGCTATATGGCCCATGAGGGTTATGTGGCTCGTGAGGGTTATGCGGCCAGAGCTCTTGTCGCATATTGACCAGAATGAGCCCATCTTGTTGGACGCATGACTGCCATCACACAAGTGTCCTTGAACACTTGTGTTCATTTGCTGAACGAATGAGAATTTTGCTAAGTCCAAAACACTCCATGCGATATTGGACCCTATACGACATCGACACTTATGCGGCAAACAGAGTATGCGGCCACCATCCTTGGATGCATGACTCTAAAATAGTGGCACATCTTTTTATAGTTTTATCTTTTCTTCTTGACATAATTTATATCACATCACACTTTATGTCACATCACTGACACTTTATTTATTCTCCGTCGTGTGATCACTTATCCCGAAGAGTAGACCTAGCCCTGGCACCATGCGACATGACTCTATGCGGCATGACTCCATGCGGCCAGGATTGTCATGCGGCCTGACGTCTCATGCGGCCTTATTCCTTCTGTGCGCATGCGACCCCTTGCACACGTTTTATTGGACTAGTTTTGGTTGAATGTTCCTTTGGACTTTATGAGTTGTATGTGTGACTTTGATGACCACATAAGTATTAGACTCATCTATACTTCATGACTCGACCACTTGTATCCGTGCTGATACGCTTACTACGTACTATGTGTTCCTACATGCTAAGTGTTCCTACGTTTTTATATTACATGTTTATACTATGGTGTAACTATGCGCTATGTTACATGTGATATGACTCAATCTCCAACATAGATATAAGAGTTAGTCAATGACCAAGAGTGGCTAGGATCTGTTGATTGTGGCATCACGCTGGATAAATCCAAATTGAACTATCAAGTGACAAAGTGGATTCGTATCTAGCGTGACCGTACTACTGTACGTCATGTTAACCATGTGACCACACCATGAGATTCTAGTTAATATTAGGGTTAACTAGGCAACTAAACTTATAGAGCATTGGGAGAGAATAGAATCTCGAGATCGTGCCTAACTAGCCACCTCCAGTCATCTGATTTGGGGTGTGCAGGCTAGCCCCCATGGATAATATTTAAATCCTCATTAGTGGATGACAATATCTGAATATTATATAATACTATGTGGTCTATGCGATCTTAGCACGGTAGCCTTACGAGGGACCGGTGCATACTACTATGTGCTATACGGTAATTTATGGCTCGGCTAACCCTGCTAGTACCTGGTTCGATCTGAGGATTTCTATATGCATAATATCTCTGGGATAACCCAGACTCCATCTAGTAAGCCGTATAAGTGATTGGCCGATTATGTAACTGAGCGTATTTGTGTATTGTATCTGCTATCAAATAGCCTAGGGGCATAGACTATGATGGTGCGATGGTTTAACCCTTGTCCTTGTTTGATTATGGGATTAGATTATTGTGTCCCGATAGGCTATGAACCGAAACGACAAGGTAGAACTATATATATATATATATATATATATATATATATATATATATATATATATATATATATATATATATTTTATAACCTGGTTTTATTTCTATATTTGTACTTCCTTTGTGGTACTTGCTATTTGGGGTCTAACCCCACTGGTTTTGCATGGCCAGGTTTAGAGCCAGCACCCGAGGATCAAGCGTACTTTCCCCTGAACAATAGTGCATACCAGGCGGATGGCTACTGAGGGAAACGAGTGGTTTACTTCCTCCCTGCTCGTTATTTCATATTTTACTTATTTTGGGTGTTTAGCCATCCCCACTTGTTAGTCGTGAATATGGATATCTAGTTCCCTACATGATTGTAATTAATCAAACTGCAGCTGATCATGGTCATATAATCTTGTTACTCTGCCAGCATTCTTATTTTTCTGGTTTCTTAAATGTTATCGCAGTGCATTTGGGATGCCTTACTTCCTTGTCATTTATGTTCTATGTTACTATTCTTATTTGACTGATTGAGACAATAGATGTTCTATGTGACCCTATGTTACTTGCTTATAGTATGCACCCCTTGTCTAGTTACAGCCGTGACCGCCGTATGACATTTTATACCTTATACGGGGGAGCTAGCCATGTCCGTCTCCGTATTCCGGTACTGGGGTGTGACACTAGTTCTCTAATTGTATGTGTATCACATTTTCTTAAGTTACGTCCTAAAGGTATTTGTCAAATTATCTTCAGAATATTATATAGGTTAATATCAGTTGATGTATATATATGTAGGATATTAAGTATATGTATATATGTGTATATCAATTTGTAATGTGTATATCGATTTGTAATTTGTATATGAGTGTTTGGTAATCTATGGCCAATGTGCAGTTTAGTATCGCTGTGTATTTGGTGTGTACATAGGGTGTATCCTGGAGTTGGGAGTGTGTTCATATGGGTTGATGATAGAGTAGTGTAGTGTTTGGTTTGTCTATTATTGCTGGAATATGACAGTAAGTAAAGGGTACGATGCTGGTGTTTACAGTTGGCGACGTGTGTTGGTGATATAGTAAGGTACACACACAGGTAAAGAAGGGGATATTAGACCCTGATACTTAAAGTATTAGTGTGCAGTCTATTAAAACTGTCAGTAACTGTGGGGAATATCTGTGTGCGGTGTGTGTGAGGGAGTTGGTGATGTGCTTGAGCTGTTGTAAGGAGAGAAATTGGTGTGCACTTATGGTGTACCGAGTTGAGGGAAAGTATGTACCATGTGCAGGCTTGTATATTAGTTGGATGTGGTAACAAGTGCAGGTGGTAAACTGCAAGTGTTTGGCTTGGGTGAAGTCTGTGGAGGATGAGCAAGTATTCACTTGCAAAGTTAGTCTCAGTTATATATAGATGAAGGAAAGTTTGATGCATGCAATTACTCTAGGGTGTAGGACAACAACAATGTATCAGTAAAGAGGAGAGTTCATGAAGACTATTTTGCAGATAGGTGCAGGTAATGGAGAGTGACTGAGTATGTTGTGAGTTGTTGGCAATGGAGGAAGATCGAGCTTAAGAATTCATGTAGCAGTAGTTGTAGCAGAGGATGTCAAGGGGATTTGAAATATATAAGATGCAGGAGGTATGGCTTGGACTGTGGGGCAAAGAAAGCAGTGCTCAGATGTGCATGAGTAATGGAGTGAAAGGAAATTAGATATAGGGTTCAGTCCTTTACTAGGGTTTGCAACAATTTATGCCATACATAATTTACTGATATAGGTTATGATCATAGGATAGTGAACTGATGAGTATCATTCTACTGATACATGGGGAGGGAAATGGGATACTTGTTCAGTTGTGAGGTAAAGTTGATGCTCAGATAAGAAATTTTAGCAGGAATCTTGACATGGGAAGCTTGCATCATCAGCAATCTTGAAGTTGCACCCAGGTATCATGATGCACTTCAGATCAGTTGAGTATTAGAAATATCCAGGTAAGTATCAGATGTTAGTAGTTAATTAGTGACAGTGATGTTGTGAAGGATAGTTAATATGCTAGATGTTAGCAGATTAGAAGTTATGTCAGTTAGTACATATATATAAGTATTAGTTCGCATTAGTATTGATATAAGTTGGTACCGGTTAGAAGTGATACTAAGAGTAAGTTGTGGTATCAGTTACTAATTAAGAGTAGGATATAAGTTAATATAGTATAGGTATTAGTTAGTGTTATTTAGTGTCAGTTAGTTGATAATGTATGGGTTAGTTAAGTATCAGTTACTATAAAGTGTATAAGTATGGCAGTTAGTTAGATTACTAAATGTTAGTTAAGGTATTAGCTATATACCTAGGTAATGACCTAGTATAGCTATGGTGAGACCTAGTACTAGCTAGTATTGACTAGTTAGTGACCAATATAGACTAATAACCTTAGTTGGACGTAGTATGACTTAGTTGAGCTAGAAGGATTTAAAAAATGACCTAAAAGCATGCATTAGTATATTTTAACTCAATTATCTTTCGTTACACCCAATTAACATGATGTTTGCTAAATAGGAGTGTGATACCAGCTTGGGTATCGAGAGACACACTTTGCTCAGGACCAGAGACGAGTACATCTTTCTGTTAGTTTTTATTACATGATAGTGTATTTGTTGTATATTCTAGAACTGTATACTTAATTCTGACGTAGTGTTACACAGCTGGTACTATATGGATCATATCAGGAGATGTTATCTCCTACCATATTCAACAGGTACTCCTTCATATATATTTTATCGTATGTATCGGGTATTGATTTTAGTGTACTTCATGTTCACACACTGCTAGTGTTCAGAGTGCTTATATTCGTGTTCGTAACGTGTCGTGATTGGATCCATAAGTATTGGTTGGGGACGGGAGAGTAGGAGTTAATTATGTGATCAAGCTCAAGTGTATTCGTGTATATGTCGATTACATATCACACGTGTAATCGAGTTACCATATTATATTCATTTTTAACCCAAACCGATCACATAATGAACTTGTACTCTATGGCACAGTAGCTAGTTCCTCTATTTCCATTACTTACAGTTATTCATATTGCTTGTTCTTTATTCCAGTACATTACCTGTTCACTCTAGTTTATTCTGTTTCTTATGGCTAGTTATCTTGTATTCTTTTCTATTATCTGTTAAATATGCTCTATTATGTATTTGGAACTGCTTTCAGTGATATGTACTTTGTTCCAATCCTGACTGGATATATTTTTCAGATGATTGGCTTGTGGATCAGGGTCCCATTTATTACGGGCCGCAGGATGACGAGCCATTAGAGGACTATAACTAGAGCATGAGGACTTAGTGCCAGTGTCTCAGGAGGATTAGTTATATTTATATTTTTGGATATTATATTAGTCTTATTCTAGACTCATGGCACGTATATATATTATTTTGGACTTATGGATGTATTGTGACTCTTATTTCCCCTTTTATTCCATACCGTGCTTTCATCCTCGTTTAGTTTTATTTTGTGATTGAGTATTGTTTACCATTATCGTATACCATATTGTTCCTCCGTTGGGAGTTGAGATGGCATTGACATGTACCATATGTATATTTATTAGATATTTAGAGAGTATAGTTGATCCTGACAGCGTTCTACCGTCGATGCTGTGGCGTAGGCTGGGCATTGTTCACTACTCGTACCCTTATTTTGGGTGCGGATCATGATAGTAACTAACATCTTTTCCGTCATAAAAAAGAACGATAAAATCTGAGTCTATATCGACTTCCTTGATTTGAACTCGACTTGCCCAAAGGACGAATATTCTCTCCCGATCACAGATGTGATGATCAACAACACTGGTTGCTTCGAGCGTATGTCCTTCATGGACGGGTTCTCTGGATATAAGCAAATTAAAATGTTCCTAGACGATGAGAATAATACATCATTCCGGACGCTAATAGGGGTGTACTGTTACACCGGGATGCCCTTCGGTCTGAAAAATATGGGCGCCACATACTAACGAGATATGAGCACTATCTTTCAGTACCATCTGCGCAAGACAATGGAATGTTATGTTGATGACATCGGTGTCAAGAGACTTTTTCAAGATAATCATCTCGATGACCATAAAATGGTATACGATTTAATACGAACCCACCAACTCAAGATGAACCCTACCAAGTCATTCTTGGGAGTCTCCAACGACAAGTTTTTTGGCTTTATCATAACTTTAAATGGTATTCATATTAACCCTTAGAAGACTAAGACTATCCTAGATATGCATCCTCCGAAGAACCTGAAAGAGATTCGCGGTTTACAGGGAAGACTGCATACATTAGGCGATTTATAGCCAATCCCTCCAGACGATGCCGACCCTTTACTCAGTTCATGAAGAAGGGGGTCTCCTTCGCCTGGACGGAAGAATGCCAGCAAGCATTTAATGACATTAAGAAGTATCTCATGAATCCCCAAGTGTTGGTGGCCCCAATCATGGAAAAATCCTTCTTCTTGTATGTTCGAGCAATGGATCATTCCTTCGGCGCTCTACTGGCCCAAAATAGCAAGAAAGGATATGAAAAGCTATTTATTATCTCAGTAGGATGATGATCGACGTAGAACATAGATACAATCCGCTCGAGAAAGAGTGTCTCGCTCTAGTATTTGTTGGCCCATTGGTCATGGTCGAACCGATTTTGATAATCGATCTAACCTGGACTCGATATAAGCTACTACGACGCTTTTCAGATGTACTACGACGACTACAATATTAACCGTTCAGAGCTTCTTTCTGTCGTCGTGTCTGTTTTTATTTTCCTGTATGCAATATAATTTTCTATTTCATTGAGTCTAGGAATATACTGTACACCGCGTCGTACTGGCAATTAGGCTACCCTAAATTATTTTCAAAATAGCCCATCTCTTTTTCTAAATTAGCCTATCTTGAAATAGCTAATTTGGATCCAAAACTTAGCCCAATTTCTGTTATGGCCCTGAACTATGGGAACAGAACTTGAACCGAGTTTGGTATGAGTTTGGCCCGAGTTCATCCTTAGTGAACATTTTGTTCAGAAACTTGGTCTCCCTGCATTTTTGGATACAACGGCTATTTTCTGATAGTTTGCCAATGAACTCTGGCTGAGTTTTGGCCCAAATCTGTCCGAAATCTCCTTTGAGTAATCCTATAAATTGAGAAGATATTTCACATTCCAAAACATCAATTAATCAAACAATTTACTTTTAATCTTCTATTCTGGTATACGAGTTCTAAAAAGCCATTATTTTTATATCGTAAGCCAGATACATTTCTCGAGTCTCAGTTGCCAGTACGGTACTATCTAGAAGTTCAGAGAGTTGTACTCAGAAGCTTGTTCAGAAGTTCTCTAGTGTTTGAAGTCGGAATGCCCTTAGGATCAAATGCACGTGAAGTCTTTCGAGCCTTCGGATCAAAGCTCGTGTATGTAAGAAGTCGGTAAGCCTTCAGATCAAAACTTGTGTTCCATTCGTATAGTATATTCCAACTAGGAGCTAGAGTCCTTCCGTCTGGATTAGTCCTCACATTGAGGGATACTGGATACATCGTTGTGTTTACGTTTGCCTTCTCACTCTTTACTTTACTTTGGCTTATACTGTGATAGCTGTGACATACCTGCAACATAATTGCTAGACTGTTATTATAGTTGTGACACATACTTATATCTGTGACACATATATAGCAGTCATGATACTTGTATAACTTACTAGAAAGTTTTTTATTTGCTAAATTCTGCTGCATACTCTATTCACCCCCCTCTAGAGTATATTCTATTATATTTTGATCCTACAATTGGTATCAAAGTAGGTACTCTCTGAATTGGTTTCTGATCCCAATTGCTCCTATAATTTTTATCAAAGCAGGTACTCTCTGAATTGGTTTCTAATCCCGATTGCTCCTACAATGGAGGTTTATAGCATTTATTAATTTGATTATATACCTATTATCATCCTGCTTAGGTATATTTTTACTATTATTCAGTTAACTATTATTTACTTGCTTATTGCCTATATATACTTTTAGTGTCACTTATATCTCATGGCTAACTTTACAAAAGAAGGATAATCCATAGATAGACCTCCATATTTTGATAGAAACAATTACACTTATTGGAAGACATGGATGAACTTTTACTTTAAATCAGTTGGTTTTGATGTATGGACTAATATTATTGAAGGTTACAGAAAATATACTATCATTTCTCCTCTTACTTCCAATATTGTTAACAAACCTTATTACGACTACACGAAAGAAGAAAAAAGATTAGCTAGTCTTGATGCAAAAGCAATGAATGCTCTTTACTTTGCTTTAGATAATAATGAACTTAATTATATTTTTTCTTGTGCAACCTCATATGAGATCTAAAAACTTCTTGAAGCTACTTATAAGAATATACATGAAGAAGAAGCTAGCGATATGGAAGTAGAAAAAAATGCTAAGACAAGCATATGGTGTGAAAACGAAGCAAGCGATTCTGAAGAAGAAAAGAATCCTCACAAGTCTGCTAATGTGTGCCTAATGGCATTTGACCAGGTAACTACTAATCCTCTCTATAATGATTTTATATTCAATGAGCTAGTTGATGCCTTTAGTGACCTCTTAGAAGATCATAGAAAGTTGCTTGGTAAATGCAAGACCTCTAAGACAGTACTCAAGGAACACAAACTTGAGATAGAAAGGATAACTCTACTTCTAGCAGATATTAGAGAATATGAACCTTCTAGTGAGACTAATGATTTATCTTCTATCAAGTTACAATTACACAAAGCATCACGCACTCTTAAAAAGAAAGACAAAATCATAGCTCAGCTGTAAGAAGATTTTCAAATTAAGAAAAAGAAGAATATCAATGCGCTGATTAGGAATGATGCCCTAATAGCTTATTACAATAGATTGTTTGACACTTCCAAAAAGTTGAAAATTAAGTTAGAAAAATAGCCGATGATGACTACTTCCTCTCCTAACACGTGTTGCTTACTCAAAAGGAACACTGTGCAACCAAAGACTATCAAACCTATGCCCATGAGAAAAAATCCTCGAAGACATAACTTCTACTACAAGTATCCTACCAAAACCCCTAGACCTACCAAACAAGCACAAAATACTGCACCTAACACTAATCATGCTAGATGTCATTATTGTGGCACTATTAGTCACATTGCTCCTGCATGCAGAGTTAAAAAATTAGTTGCTTTGAATATTTGTGTATTTAACTCTTCAGGACCCAATAAGGAATGGGTATTAAAAGTTTCATCTGCAAATTATTTTGTAGGTGGAGCATCCTACCCACTCTAGAAGCAAATAGATCCTCGACAACGGTTGCTCACAGCACATGACCGGCGATTCATCTTTATTTGCAACACAGTTGAAGAAGAAATTATGACACGTCTCCTTCGTAATAATCTAAAAGGTTATATAATAGGTATCAGTAACATTGGTAAGCTCCCTATCCAGTGATTAAAGATGTTTGTCTAGTAACCGAGTTAAAGCATAACCTACACAGCATAAGTAAGTTATTTAGCTGAGCATGGTTATGGTATTAACTTTGTTAAAGACAAATGTACTATAGTTAATAGCACAACTGGCAGTAGTATTTTTAAAGAAATTAGGGAAGATAATATCTATGTTTTCTATCTTTTGGAAGATACTAACACTATAGGTAGATACCTATACGCCAAAAATGATGAGAATCAACTATGACACATGAGGCTAGGACATGCAAACATGGGCACAATATCGAGATTATCCACACAAAAATTGGTATGAGGCTTACCGGAGATCGCCTTCAAGAAAAACATGGTATGTAGCGATTGTGAAAAGAACAAAGCTATAAAATCAATATTTAAGTTGATCAACGCTGTAAGTATCACTTGACCTCTACAATTATTACATATGAATCTATTTGGACCCAGTAGAGTTGCTAGTCTAAATGGTAAGTTGTATGCATTAGTAATTGTAGATGATTACTCTTAATACAAGTGGGTATATTTCCTTGCTCATAAGAATGACAAACTTTCAGAACTCTTCACATTTGTAAAAAGGTACAAAATGAGAAAGGATTCATGATTACTCGCACTAGAAGTGATCATGGCAGCGAATTTGAAAATGCTGACTTTGAGCAATTTTGTAACACACACGGTTATTTGTACTAATTCTCTTATCCTAGAACTCTGCAACAGAATGACATTATAGAACATAAGAACATAACTCATAGCGAAATGGCTAGAGTAATGTTAAATCAATTCAACCTACCTAAGTATTTCTGGACAGAAGTTGTCAATACAACATGCTATATTTTGAATAGAGTTTTGATTCGACCTAAATTGAAGAAAACTCCCTATGAATTATGGTTTGATAGAACCCCCTCGGTTTCCTACTTTAAGATCTTTTGATGCAAATATTTCAATCTCAATACCAAAGATAACTTAAGCAAATTTGACGAAAATGCCGATGAAGGTTTTTTTCTAGGTTATGAGGCCAAGAGCAAAGGATACCAAGTCTTCAACAAGAAGTCAATGACGATCGAAGAATCAATCAATGTCATATGCAATGAGATGAACAATAAAATGAACAATGATAGTGACGATGAAGATATCGTTACATCAAGCAAAGCACCAACCAAATCTGCTACTTGGAGAATCTGCCAAAGAGGATAAAATTCATGGCCGGTTACCCTAAGGACTTGGTAAAATGTGATATCACAAAAGGTATAAGTACTCGTTACACTAATAAAGATATTATATCTAGTATAGCTTTTGTTTCACAACTTGAGCATAAAAATATTGAAGAAGCATATAGTGCTAATTACTGGATAGAAGCCATGTAAGAGGAATTAAACCAATTCGAGCAAAATCAAGTTTGGAAACATGTTCCCAAGCCTAATGTTCATCCGGTCATTGGCACCCGTTGGGTATTCCAAAATAAATTAAATAAGAATGGATTAGTTACACGTAACAAGGCTAGACTCGTAGCTCAAGGTGTCATGCCCCAATTTTCGCTAAATCGATAATTGTCCCCCCGGGCGTGATATTGTGCACGCGTAAGACGCGCGTGCACAAGGCCTAGGCATAATGATATACTTTAGAACAAATACAACAGAGTACGCAAATAAGATATCACACTTTAAGATATATAAAAGTTCTCTTTATTGATAATGAACATCTACTTACAGACTCTTGAACCAAAAATAATAAATATGCCACACGGGCTTACAACTTGGACACAAAATGAGATTGCCGATCCCTTACTAATATTTCAAAAGCACAAAATACCTTGGGTGCGATTTAGCACCATCGCCTAGGAGCTTCGAAAAGGAAAGTGAGAGCTCCTTTCTTGATTATGTACTTGGGCAGCAAAAGTCAAAACATGAATGCGCGTGATCAGGGGAGGGTTGGAGAAAGCTTCAGCTCCTCGCCACGTCGCCTCGGCTCGGGGAACCTTCTGCAACGAGGGTCAGTACTTCAAAAAGTACTAGTGAGGGCGAGCTAACCCAACATACGAAATCAACATCGTATTCATGTGAACATGCAACATTTTTATTATTTGATCTATCTATATTGCCTTAGTTCAATTCTTTATATACGATAGAATGTAATGACATAACAAAATGCGCCACCATTCGGTGACTTTACCTGTACCGTCTGAACTATCTGTACAAAACTTACCATGAACTTCCCTGCCACGAAGACATAGTTAGTCTGTACAGTTTAAATATACATAAATATCACTATCTTGACTAGCCGTCATGGGCCATAATTTGGGTAGACGGCGATGCTTGCAGCGCAGGTAGCGAGCCCCGCTACAAACTTCCGTCTCACCCGTTCTAAGTTGCTAGCACGACTAACGGATGTTTTGCCCGGGACGAATCGGCCCCGGTGCCCCAGTGATCGTTCGTAGGAACCAAGACCCTTGTGCATAAGTTATCCATGATCATTGACGATCTGAACACTAAGTTAACATACAAAGCATTTCAAACATCAATATGAACTAAACTACTTTAGCACAGTTCGATAGCATAGTCTACTGGCTTGATATGATCAATTCATAAGTTGGGTACTATCCATTGAGCAGTTATAGATAAATAAGTTCTAACTACATCTGAACACAAAATAGCTATATGTATAACGGATATGCACGCATCAATGTGATCGTTAAAAATTATATGTGACAAGCATTATAAGTGTTTCAACTCTACTTCTTTATTCTGCCTCAATTTTATTCTTTTGGTATCGTTGATCGGAATGCACAATTGAGTCAATTTATTAAGAATGAAGACTTGGAAGAAGGTCGCTAATCGAAGTAAAGTCACTCACAAGTTGGTTAATCGGGAAAAAGAATAAGGGAGATCTTCAAGACTCCGCTTGCGCGTCACCTACTCGATCACCTGTACGCACCAACAGATGATCAATATCTTCTGCTTCGATCTCCAAAGGTTCGATACTAAATGCAAAATCCAAAGAACGAAGACAATGAAATTCATCAAAATCGTTCAAGAAAAATATAAATCACAAAACCAACAAAAAGGCAACCAAGCAGCATTCAAAAACGGGCAAAGAAACTAGCACAACGGAAATGCCCCTCTCGACTCTACCGCCGACTCCTTCCTTGAGGCACGATCCTTTGAATGTAGGACCTGATTCTGAGTAAACCAATCCATAACGAGGAAGTAATTTGATTCAATCTGTCCCGATCGAACGATACCAAGTATTTCTTAGTCGTGCTCCCTGAATAGGGGGAACAGGGCGCTACATCTTAACCAACTAACAAAAAGTTTTGTCCTCGAAACTTAGGAATAGAACCTACCCATAGGGAATAATAAGGGAAACTTTTCCTTCATGTATGATTTGAGTTCCCAGGTCGACTTCTCGACCTAGTGGTTCCGCCAAAGAACGCACACTAGCAAGACTTCCCGATTCCGTAATTGTATCTCTTTATGATCCCAGATCTGAACGGGTTCTTCGGCATACGACAAGTCTGCCTGCAGATACAGTTGACCAAAATTTACTATGTGGTTCGGGTCATGTACGTACTTTCTAAGTTGTGACATATAAAAAATATTATGCACTTCTGACAGGGCTAGTGGCAATAAAATTTGATAGGCAACTGAAGTGACTCGTTTGACGACTTCGAACGGGCCAACGAATCTCGGACTTAACTTCCCCTTTACCCCGAATCTCATAACTTCTCGCATAGGTGAGACCTTTAAAAATACATGATCACCTTCAAAGAACTCAAGGGGTTGACGACGAATGTCGTCTTAGCTTTTCTGCAGGCTTTGTGCTACTTTTAGTCGCTCTCAAATCAACCGAACCTTTTGGACTATTTGTTCAACTAGTTCTGGCCTAAGGATTTGACGTTCCTCAACTTCATCCCAGCAGATCGGTGACCTACACTTCCGTTCATACATAGCCTCGTACGGAGCCATTTGGATGCTGGACTGATAACTGTTATTATATGCAAATTCGTCCAATGGTTGGTGGACGTCCCAACGTGACTTCGAATCGATTACGCAGAGATGCAGCATATTTTATATTACCTGATTCACTCGCTCAGTTTGGCCATCGATTTGAGGATGGTAGGCTTAGCTGAACTTCAACTTGGTCGCCATCGCTGATTGAAGGCTTTCCCAGAAACGTGATAGGAATCGTCAGTCCCGATCAGACACTATAGAAACTGGTACTCCGTACAACCAAACTATCTCATCAAGGTAGGTCTGGACAAGTCGATCGATGCTCCAAGTAGCTTTAATGGCAATGAAGTGCGCTGACTTAGTTAACCGGTCGATGATGACCCAGATTGCGTTGTTCCCCCGTTGCGTCCTTGGCAAGCCAACAATGAAGTCCATGCTTATGTGCTCCCACTTCCATTCCGGGATAGCAAGATTCCGCATTTCTCTGCCCGATCTCTGATGTTCTGCTTTCACCCTGTGACAGGTTATGCATTGCGACACGAAGAGCGCCACATCCTTATTCATGCTGTGCCACCAAAAATAGTACGAAGGTCTTTATACATCTTCGTGCTCCCGGGATGGACCGTATAGGCTGCATAGTGAGATTTCGTAAGGATCTCTTTTCTGAGTTCTGAGTCATTGGGGGATGCATAGCCTTCCCTTAACTCATAACACTCCATTCTCATCTACTGCAAAGTCCTTCGCCTTCCCCGCTAGAATCTGCTCGCACATTTTTCTTAGGAATGGGTCATCCCTCTGAGTAGATGTGACTCTCTCTAACAAGTTGAGTACGAAACACATATGAGCAACCCGTGCGCCATAATATCGAATTTAGTGTTCAATGCCCAATTCCTCTAAGTCCCTTTGTAACCTGCAATCAACGGACAGGGATCCCGTAAACACATGACTCAATGCATCTGCTACAACACTTCCTTTACCAGGTGTGTAGTCGATCATCAAGTCATAGTCCTTTATTAATTTTAGCCAATGCCGCTGTCGTAGGTTGAGATCGGTTTGGGTGAATAGTTACTTTAAACTTTTGTGATCGGTGTAAATTCGGTAAGCCACTCCATAGATGTAGTATCGCCATAATTTTAGCCCGAACACAATTGCCGCTAGCTCCAGGTCATACGTAGGATAATTCTTCTTGTGCTTTTTCAGTTGCCTGGATGCATAGGCTATCACCCTATCCTATTGCATGAGTACGCTCCTATTGCATGAGTACGCACCATAAGCCCTGTCCTGACGCGTCGCTGAATATTTGGAATCCCGAGGTCTCGTCTGGTAGTACAAGTAATGGGGCAGAGGTGAGGCGATGCTTTAACTCTTCAAACGAGGCTTCACAGTCGGCGGACCACTCAAATGTGACTCCCTTCTGTGTGAGGTGAGTCAGAGGTGATGGTAATTTGGAAAAATCCTTCACGAAATGCCGGTAGTAGCCCGCTAGCCCGAAAAAGCTTCATATCTCACCAACAGATGCAGGCCGCTTCCACTCGATAATGGCTTCAACTTTCTTTGGATCGACTGAAATGCCTCTCGTAGAAATGATGTGCCCGAGGAAAGATACACTGCTCAGCCAGAATTTGCACTTACTCAGTTTTGCGTATAGCTTGTTGTCCCAAAGAGTCTGTAGCACGGTCCGCAAGTGCTCTGCATCTTCCTCCATGTTCTTCGAGTACACCAAGATATCATCAATGAACACTACTACAAACTTGTCAAGATATGGCCGGAACACACGATTCATTAAGTCTATAAAGGCGATAGGGGCATTGGTTAATCTGAATGGCATCACCAAAAACTTATAGTGGCCATAACAAGTGCGAAAGGCTGATTTTGGCACGTCATCCGCCTAATCTTGAGCTGATGGTAACCTGAGCGAAGATCAATTTTCAAGAATACCGTCGCACATTATAGTTGATCAAAGAGATCATCGATCCTAGGAAGGGGCTACTTGTTACGAACAGTGGCTTTATTCAATTTACGATAGTCGATACAGAACCGCATCGAGCCATCCTTCTTCTTTACGAACAATACAGGCGTAACCCACGGAGACACGCTCGGACGAATATACCTATGATCTAGCAATTCTTGCAACTGAACCTTTAACTCTTTTAGTTATGTCGGAGCCATTCGATACAAAGCTTTGGAAATTAGTCGAGTCTCTGAAAACGTATCAATAGTGAACTCTATCTCTCGGTCGGGCGACATGCCGGGCAACTCATCGGGAAACACATAAGCGAAATCTGGCACAATGGAAATAGACTCAAAGTTTGTGCAATCTTACTGCATGTCTCGAACAGACGCCAAGTACCCATCACAGCCGGAATGTATCATCCGCCGAGAAGACATTGCAGAGATTACCATGTAGGCATTCGACGCTCTCGACTGTGGACTGCACGCATAGGAAAATTTAATCTCGCCAGGTAGACAAAATATGACTTTATTTTCCGTATAATCAATGGTAGCCGAGGAAGCGCCGAGCCAATCCATCTCCAGAATGATGCCGTAGTCCCTAATGTTTAAGACTATCGCATCAAGTGATAATTTCCTTCCACCGATTCAAATGTTACCTTCATGACAAACTAAGTGAGCTGGCAAATCCACGTCCGATGGAGTACGTACGCTAAGGTTTAGGCCTAGCGGTGTTATAGAAAATATGTTCTCGGTGGCAAAATCTGTCGAAATAAAACTGTGTGTGGCACCAGAATCAAACAATACTCAAGTAGGTACATTATTGAAAAGTAATATACCAGACACTGTCATGTTCGATGAGAACGTCTCTTCCCGAGTCAGAGCATAGACCCGGCCCTGAGCATTCTGTGGTGCCATCTGGTTCGCTCGAGGTGCTTGACCCTGATTCTGAGATGGACAATGCTGTTGTTGTGCACGGCACAGAGAGGGATCGTTGGGGCGATACTGACAATCACGAGAAAAGTGGCCAAACTTACCACAAACAAAACATTCCCCTTTTCAATTACGACATTCATTAATGTGGTATCCTGGCCTGTAGCAGTAGGCACAAGGTTGCCCCTGGTTCTTCCTTGGATCTGGGTCCTGAGAGCCACCGTTATTGTGGCACTTATGCGCATTGTTACCACCTGTGTTGCCAGACGCTTGTGATTGGAATTTTGTACAATGCCGGTACGAACTAGGTGGTATTGCGGCTCTAGGGAGAGGGCATGGTTTAGGGACTCCCGCATGGTATGGTACTAGGGACGATGACGTAGGCACGAATAAAAGGTCACTGCCGCACTATCAGGTTTCCTTGTTGCAGATGTGTAAATTCATCTTCCTTCTCGCGACGGACGGCGGGTGGAAGATACTCCTCCTCAAAGGCCTTACGGAATACGGACCAAGAGATAGTCGTCTTGTCGTCTTCACTCATTATAGCTTGGTTGTGCACATCCCACCAATTATTTGCGTTTAAACGGAGCTAAAGCTGAGCGCAAGCAACTCTCTTAGTTTCTTCCATGTGAAGCACTTTGAAGTGGGCTTCCAACTCAACCAGCCAATCCAATACCACGAAAGTATCCTTGATCCCTTTAAAGGTAGCATGACACATCTTCTTAAACTCTGATATTTGCAGGATGGGAACCTTTTCATCTGAGGGCGGAGGTTCCTGAGGGCCCTAAAGCACCGCGGTCTCGGCTACAACTAGCACTGGCGCAGCGTCCACTGATACAGAATGGTTGCTGGAGACCAGCGTCATCACAATCGTTTGTAAGGTATCCGTTTGCTTCTACTGTGCTTTATCCTGTGTCTGCTATGCCAAAAATTAAGCTTCGATCCGGGACTCAAATTGGCTTTGATGTAATTCTGTCTGTCTCTGCTGCGTTTCCATCAAACGCATTATTCGTTCGAACGAATCTACAGAGGGTGTGGCAGCTGAACTTCCTGAGCTGTCCAATGTGCCAGAACTGCTCCCTTGCACTTGCGCTACCATCTGCGCTTGTGCATCCGGCTCTGAGACTGTTCCTTGAAAGAAAAATAACTTGTATCAGTCTCAAAATATATTATGGACTCACTGTATGGAACGCATCTTATTTTGGTCAAGTGAATTCAAGAGTTCAACTGGGAGGGACATGGTCATTTCAAGAAAACTCTTCTGACACGAAGGTGAAAGGATCTGAAGCCATGCTCTGATACCAATATGTCATGCCTCAATTTTTGCTAAATTGATAATCGTCCCTTGGACATGATATCGTGCACGCATAAGGCGCGCGTGCACAAGGCCTAGGCATAATGATATACTTTAGAACAAATATAATAGAGTACGCAAATAAGATATCACACTTTGAGATATAGAAAAGTTATATTTATTGATATTGAACATCTGGTTATAGAATCTTGACCCAAAAGTAATAAAGATGCCACATGGGCTTACAACTTGGACGCAAAATGAGATAGCTGATCCATATATTACATCCCTTACTAATATTTTAAAAGCATAAAACACCTTCGGTACGAGTTAGCACCATCACCTAGGAGCTTCGAAAAGGAAAGTGAGCTCCTTTCTTGATTATGTACTTGGACTCTAAAAGTCAAAATATTGAGATATAGAAAAGTTCTCTTTTTTTCGACAACATTGAGATACTTGGATATTATTGTAGACTTAATAATTTGTTGTCTAGACTTGTGTGACTTGTGACATTATTTTACTTTCTCTTACATTATATTCGTGCCTATTCATGTTCTAGATTTGTGATTGAGTATTTTATATTATATTTGTTATCTTGTCCTACTTATGGAGTTGAGATATATTGTGTGAGATTGTGTTTAGATTGTGATACATATTACAGCGTTCTACCACCAACACTATGATGTCGGGTGGATGTACCCACGGCTCATACCAGATTATCCGGGTATGGGTCGTGACAATTCTATAATCTACGATGAACTGCTAGTGACCCCTCTGGTTCTGGACTTCCTATTGGTGCTGGCCAATAGTCTTGACGCCACTCTTGGACTAGGATTTCGTTCTGATGGCTTGGAGATGATGTTATAGTTTATTTTTATGCACTAGTTTAATGTTGGCACTAGCTTCATTTCTAACTTTTATGTATGTACTAGTTTATTTTCTATGTCATATAGTAGTTTCATTATGGACAACCCTATTTAGTACTTAAAATGATCTGTGGCAATGATATTTTAAAAGTTGTGCTTATGTCTAAACCTATATTATGTGAAATCTCTATGTTATTCTTCAACTTTGTGTCTTTATTATGTTGCTACCCTATATTTTAGGGGAGCTATACCATTTTGCCAAATGACAAAGGGGGCAAAAACAGTAATCGATACCTTACGACACCCGATTGCGGAAGAGCTTCGTTCAAATCTCAAAATTGTGTGTCACGACCCACACCCGGTGTAGGGATGCAAGTAGTGAACAACGTCCAGCCTACACCGCAGCATCGGCAGTAGAATATTGTTTGGATAAACTATCTATCAATATAAATATGCCACAAATAATATGAATATACTCAATCGCAGATCTAAAATAAAAATAAGAACGAATATGATAAAAGAATAGAAGAGTCACGAATACAACTCATGAGACAAATTATAATATCAAATGAGTCAGAGAAAACTAATAACAATAGCTGGAGAAAAATTCAGTACAAAGAGTCTAACAACTAAGCTATGAAGCTACGAGTCCTGGTCGTCTGTCTCAGTCGGGATTAGACCCTCCTGAGCTAAGGTCTCTAACTCTAAGCCAACCACGTCCTGAGGTCCGTAGTGAGTGGGGTACCACTCCTCAGTATCATCTAGGAAAAATATATCCAGACTGGAAATGAGAAGAGTACATCTTTAACAGTAGTTCTAATAAATGATATAAACTATGTAGCAGTAAATAGATATGAATATACAAGATACAATATATAGATACAAGAAATATACAATAACGAAAATACTAAAATAAATACAAGAATGAACAATATGGAAATGAACAAGAATACTAATGACTAAGTGAGTGAGTACTAGCTTTAACATATGATCGGCTTAGGAACTAGCACAAGGATAAAGGCCTGGTTAATCATGCATGCGGTGTATGATTAACACTCACAAGGAACAAGACATGCACAAGGAGGGTATGATCACATATCTATACTAAATACTCCCCGTCCTCGACTGGTATTGTGGATCCAACCATGGTACGTTATGATACAGGATTCCTTGAGAAGGTAGCAAGTCTTCCCAAGAATCAGTGTCTGCACATGTACAAGAAGAACAAGGAAACAAGGTTTGCACAAGATATACCATACATACGAAAGAATAATATCTCATGACGAGATCTGGATATACCAATCCGTGTAACCATCGTGTAAAGAAATCAAGGATATCTATACTAGATACAAGAAACATAGAGGATATCATAAATGAGAAACTATCAGAGAATATACTCGCCTGAAATCCGGTGAACAGTATCACAGATGTCCGATATGGTACCTCGAAGACCTAAATATGGAATATTACATCAATACAAGATTTTGGAATAAAAATAAGTTAAACTAGTCAACTTCTAGGTCAAAAAGCCATTTCTAAGTCAAAATAGTCAAACTAGGTCAACTCTAGGTCAAACTGGTCAAACTACCTACTTCTAGGTTATATGAGTCTATATCTAGGATATTGGGTCCATACACTATGTAACTAAGCCACACTAGCTAAACTAGGATACTAGGAAACTAACAGGATACTGTATCGTAAGATACGCAATAATTAGATAGAATAATATTATAATATGCATATAAATCGATAATATCTAATATTTCTAACTAAACTAATGCTAAGTGAATACATTGGCTTTGAACCAATGTGGTATAGCACCACTCACCCTCATCTTGATACTTAAATCCAATACCTTGAGTATCGACCTAATACCTTGAGTATCCCTCACTACCTCGATATTTACCTTAGTATCTCAAGGTAATGTCAACTCTAGCATATAGTTAACTATCCAAACTCTAATTATAACTAATATATATTTATCTAATACAAACTACTATACTATCTAATATTACATACTAAAACATATAAACATATATACATACGTCTACGCATCACTAACTAAAGATACAAGTATATACATAACACTAATAGTAACAAGTATACATATCACTAATATAAATCACTAGCTACTAGATATCAAATGTACATATGTATACATACCTACTAACTAGTAAAACTACTAATGAACTAGCTAGCCAAACTAACTACTAAACTACTAAACTATCAAGCTACTAGTAAACTATACATCAATATACTAGCTAACTAAACTACTACTTAACTAACTAAATTAACTCAATGACTAACTAACCTCAACCTGCTCTAACTGCTACTGGACCTCTCCAAGCTACTGTTGGACTGCATATAATTATGCCATATTGCTGCTGCATGATAAAACTGCTACTGCAGTTGCTGGCATTGCCTGCATGTGTGCTACCACTGAACTGCTGAATGCAAAAACTGCTAGGTGCACATGCTGCTGCAGCTCGCTTGCCTTGTAGCTATCATGCTGCTATGCTAGCTCACTGAATGATGCTGCATTGCTGTGCAGTGCATACTACACACTGCTGCAACTGTATATTGCTGATTCCTGTTGTCACTGCACACTACTAGTTGTTGCTGCTGTGATGTTGATGTTGGCTTCAGCATTACAGTTCTCGACTACTCTATGTTACTGATACGCACACTATTTCCCTGTTGTGCTGCTGTCCGACCCTTAGCACACACCCACTCACACACAAACACACAACTACACACTCAACACACATCCTCAAGTAGCTATATATATATATATATATATATATATATATATATATATATATATATATTTATATTTATATTTATATTTATATTTATATTTATATTTATATTTATATATGTAACTCTTATCCATACACATAAACATATAAGTACATAACCATTAGAGACACATAAATATATATATATATATATATATATATACATACATACACATCTTTATATATATATATATATATATATATATATATATATATATATATATATATACATACATACATACATACATACATACATACATACATACATAATACTATATATATACACATATGAATGTATATATCACTAATATCTAATACAAATTAAACTTAAAATGCAATGAAACAAACACGTGGAGTGCATCGTACCTGTATCACACTAGATCTATGATACACTTGCGTTACGAGTCTACCACACAACCAAACGGACCCCGAAGGACACAAGCAAGTTTAAAATAATATATATGAACAATACGAAGAGTCAATTATACATCTACGTGTCCGTGTCAAGATATGATATGCCCAAACTCCCGTGTCGAAAGAAAATCCTTCAAATCAACCCATATCTCCAAATTATTGGGATATGGCCTACACGTATCCAATTATGGATATGACACTAGCCACACACAATCAAACACATGTCAATTTGGTCTAATTGACCAATTGACAACACAAAATTTGTAAATCTCAGAATTTCCCCAAAATTGGTAGATGAATTTCCAATGAAACTTCTAAATTGGGTAAAATGAGCCTTCAACTTATAGATCCTTGCTTCCTCCTTATAGATCCTTACTTTCTTCTTGTAGATACTTGCTCTACTAGTCTCCAATGATGATTTGGGAAGGAATTGAGAAGAAATTTGGTGTGGGAATGAAGAAATTGGGAAAAGGGAATTTTAGATCTAGATTTGTAATAAAATAAAGAGAGAGAAATTTCTCCCTCCTATATATCTTGGCCGGTCACCTTAGCCCCCTCTCCAAGCTACTATGAAAAGTCTATAATACCCCTTGGGGTCTCTCATGAAGAAATAGTTAAGGAGGAAAGGTTATAGTCTAATGGGTTTAGTTTAATTAATCCTCCTCCTAATGAACGGGCTTCTAATTGGGCTTAATTCTAACTAAATTAACATGTTGATCCATGGATCTAATCTAAACTAGTTAGGTCCACTAACACAAGTCTAAATCAATAAACTAACATCTAAAAATTATTAAATAATATAATAAATAAATATACAACATGCACAAAATTTAAATAATTATGAAATGACCAAAATATCCTTTCCTAGAAAATATGGCAGTGACAAGTCTACCCCCCTTAAAATAATTTTGTCCTCGAAATTCAAAGATGAAACTACCCCAGAACAGAACAAAACAGAAAAGATCAGAACATACCTTAAGGCACAAACAAATATAGGTAATGCTTTCGTATTTCTTCCCCTCTCTTCTAGGTAAACTCCCCTGGAGAGTGATGCCTCCATACGACACATACCAAGAAAATAGTCTGGTTCCTCAGCACCTTCTCTCTCCGATCCAGAATCTTAATTGGCTGTTCTGGATAGCTAAGAGTAGGGCCCACCTTTATCTCTGAGTGATCCAACACTTGACTAGGATCCGCCACGTACCATCTCAACTGCGATACGTGGAACACTTTGTGCACTCCCTCCAATACAGGTGGTAAGTCTAGTCTGTAAGCAATTACACCGAACCTCTCGAGAATACTGAAAGGTCCGATAAATCGCGGACTAAGCTTCCCGCCTCCACCGAAATAAATCATGCCTCGTGTCGGAGAAATCCTCAGAAATACCGAACCACCAACCTAGAAAAAACATAACCTTAAGAACTTAATCTATAACAAACAACCAATATCAAGCACAAAATAAAAATCTAAAACTATACCTCAAACTCCAAAGGTCTCTGGTGGCTATCGACCCAATTCCGCTGTCTGTCCTGCGCCATTCGAAGTCTATCTCTGATCATCTTAACCTTCTCCGATGCATCCACAACCACCTCTGGCCCTAGCAAAGCTCTCTCTCCAACATCGTCCCTTGACAAGGGAGTATGACATCTCTGACCTTACAGAGCCTCAAATGGTGATATCTCTATACTGGCCTGGTAGCTGTTGTTGTAAACAAACTCTACCAAATAGAGATGGTCCTCCAAAGATCTCCAAAATCTAGTAGACAAGTGTGCAGCATATCCTTGAGAGTCTGAATAGTCCTCTCTGACTGTCCAGCCATCTGGGGGTGATATGCAGTACTGAACTTGAGCTGGGTGCCCAAAATCGTCTGCAAACTCCTCCAGAAATGAGTAATGAAATGACTATCCCGATCCGAAACTATGCTGACGGGAACCCCAAGTATCTTAACGATCTGACTCACATACATCTCTGCCAGCTTCTTTATAGACAAACCCACCTTGAAAGGCAAAAAGTGGGCCGACTTGGTCAACTTGTCAACGATGACCCAAATCGCGTCTTTTTCTCCTGGAGATCGTGGAAGTTCGGACACAAAATTCATAATAATGTGCTCCCACTTCCACTCTGGAATGGGTAATGACTGAAGTAAACCACCTGGTCTCTGCCTCTCGGCTTTCACCTGCTGGCACACTAAGCATCTGGATACAAACTGTGCCACTTCCCTCTTTATGCCATACCACCACACACTCTCTTGTATATCCCGATACATCTTGTTGGTACCTGGATGTATGGAATACTGAGAGCAATGCACTTTCTATAACACCTCCTCACGCAACTCCCCACTAGACACATACAATCTAACACCATGCCACAATGAACCATCTTCAGCAATGGTGAAATCATCCTCCAATCCTTCTCTCACAAGAGCTTTGATGCTCCTTAGAGATACATCCTCATACTGGGCTGCCTTGATCTTATCTATCAACTCTGAGTGTATCTGCAACCCCCATATCTGTATAGCAAAACCAGGAACTATCACCTCAATACCCAAGCTCTCCAAGTCCTCTAACAAATATCGATCCTGCGTCAACAACATAGCTACCAGATACCTGTTCAAGACATCGGCAACTATATTAGCTTTCCCATGATGATACTATAAAGATATATCAAAATCCTTCATCAGTTTTATCCACCGATGTTGCCTCATGTTCAACTCCTTCTGCATGAAAACGTACTTCAAACACGATGCAGATATTTAGAAGCAATAGGAAGGAAATTCAAAGACGAAATCAAAGTAGATGAGACCTAGAAATTTCTATCCTATTGCAGGCTCGCTGGGCATGTTACCATACCACAAGCAAAAAATAAGACCTGTATGAGCCACCACTAAAACTATGTTACGCCCCAGTCCCAAAATACAAGAAACTAGGCCACGTGGCAATAGCCAACTGTCACATCTCCGAGGATATCCCAATTTAATGGATCCTAGTGAAGAGTGCTACGCTGTCCTAAAATACTAACAGGTCCAATATCAGTCAACAACAGGTAAACTAATCTCATCCACAATATAAACAGCAAGAAGTACTAAATAAACTGCTGGAAGATAAACACCAGTCTCAAGATATCATAGTACAACCAATAATGTCTTGTGGGGACAAACCCACTACTACGATGAAATAAAGTGCTGAAATGATAGATAAAAGATAATGACTAGGGCATCGGCTGACTAGATAATGATGCTCCCAATCCTAGGCAGAATGCCTACCAACTGATCACGGAAACTCTGACGGTATCACCTCTAGCTCCTCCTCGGTAGCGTACCTCATCTCCTGTCCTGGGCCGTACACTGTGGGGTAATAAGCCTCATCCAAATATGAAAAGGTACCAGGTCCTCAGAGGGACGTAACAAGATACATAGAAGCATTCCATATACAAATACTGAATAAAATAAATACAATAAGGGTGTGCTAACGTGGATAAAATAAAATAAATACAATAAGGGTGTGCTAAATAAAATAAATACTGAATAAAATAAATAAAATAAATCTAAGTGGATGCAATATGAGGACAACTTTGGTACGTATGGGTAGGCGTAGGCATAACGTCCAACACCCCAAAGAGCATGGCAGTAGTGCAGTATATCGTCTATATTGCTCCGAAGAACGTGGCAGTAGTACAATATATCGTCCATATCGCTCCGAAGAACGTAGCAGCAGTGTAAAGGGAGTCATTGGATCCGTGGCTCCTCTGGATACTACGGACTCAAATGGGTGTATCCTATACGCCTACTAATGTCCTCTCCGCTCAATGTAGATACGCAAATCGAATACTCGACGTGCATACCACGTATCTATATGCCAGTCTCTAACAATAAAACATAACCCGAATTACGTACTAACCGTGATGTAGGTCATACGCACCGATAGCTAGTCGAGTACGCGAACCCGCATCCCAATATGAATTTGTCACTGTGAAACGTGTAAGAGTGTCGGGTCACGGAAGATATCAGAATATCCTCCACTGGGGTGAGTCTGCTAATGTCTAGGTCAAGTACTCTAATTATCGACGTATCAGTCGAATGCACCCGAGCAAGTCTCGGACGCGCACAGTTGTATAAAAGAAAAGCACAAGAATACAATACAACATATGCATAATTTAAATTAGACAGTAAATATGGCAAGGTATCTTGCCTGAGTCATCAAGCTGTGAATACCAGAAGCCGGTTCCTGTAGTGTCTCCTGGCTGATCCAATGATCCTAACAAATAATATAATATAGAAATGCTGACATCAGACACTAAGCAACATATACACACGACTACGACTCTACTCTTGGAATATTGTCGCAAGTTCACGATTGATCGAATATAGCATCACGCATGCACGTAGCTAGAGTGTACACGTGTTCTGTTCCCGGTTATCGCGTGCCTTGAGGCAACAATCAACAAGTTATGGCTACCAACTATTTTTGATTTATACGATTACAGGTCCTTGGTTCCCATGATCAACGTAGTCAGTTTATGTCCTGATGTTTAGATAAAATACTGGTCCTTGGTAACATGTCATATTTAGAGAATGTATCAATTATTTCTAATTATCATCACGCATACACACAACGATTACTTCCTTTTATTAGGTTGGTGTCGACATAGGACACGTCGACACGACGACTCGAGTAAACAGACATACAACGATGCTATGCGAGAATGAGCGAGGGATCGAGTACTTGGCTGCTTGGACGAGGGTATGCTCGTCCTGGTCATCCTCCTCTGGGCAGAGCTCCGACGTAGACCGGTGGATTGGCCGACAGCGGAAGCAGCGGTCTGCAGCGGGCTTGGCGGTCTTCGGTGCGGGCTGAGAACGGCACGGGGCGGCTGACACGTCGTGGGAGTAGGTCGGGGCAAACCTCACGGTGGTGGTCGGCGGTGCCAGAGGCGGCGGGGCTGCTCGGGGCAGCGCTATGGGCGGATGTGGATGAGTGAGTTGGTGATGGTGAAGTCGACAGCGGCGTTGGACGGTTGGGATGGTGGTCTAGCCGTGAGGGGGGTCCGGTGGCTGAAGTGGTCCGGTGGTGGTCGGTGATGTCGGGCAGTCGGGGGGAGCTCGGGTTGCAAGGGAGAACGACTAGGGTTTGGCTAGCATTTTGATGAATAGTAAATTAGGGTTTCATGTGGGAGGAGTTATATTTTATAGGTGTTGACTCTCGTGGGCTATCCTTGAGGTTTGGGCCGACCAGTTCCTCGGGGTGGGGCTGGTCCATATTTAAGGGTGTACACGGGCTTGGTCTGATCCTGTTTTTGGTGAACTTGGCCTCAACTTAATTAAATTACAACTTAATGCGCAAGGCGCTTATTTACAAATATTGCGAAGCTAAGGTGAGACACAATGACGAGTATTTAAGGTTGCACAATGGTCGGAGGGGGTAGTCTGGCATGTCTAAGAGATGTTCGTGACCTTGGGTGGAAGATAACTACTGGTGTGGTGCTCCATCCTCGAAACAACGGCAAGGACATATAATTATTGCACATTTTCCAATTATATCCAGTTAATTCTAAGTATCTCAATTTAATTCAAATTGAACCCAAAATTGGTCGAGGGAGTTACATAGGTAGTGTCTCCAAAGCTTCAAAGCAAAGATCACTGCTACAAGCTCCAAGTCGTGAGTGGGATAGTTCTTCTCATGGGTTCTCAACTGTCTAGAGGTATAGGCTACAACCTTCCCATGCTGCATCAAGACACATCCTAATCCTTTATCGCATGCATCGTTATAGATCACGAATCCTCCGGGTCCAGATGGTATGGTCAAGATAGGTGCCGTAGTCAAATGCTTCTTCAGCTCATCGAACGCTGTCTGACACTCCTCAGTCCAAGTGAACTCCTGCTCCTTACGGGTCAAGCGGGTCATCGGTTCTACAATCTTCGCAAAGTTTTCCACGAACCTCCGATAATACCCAGCAAGTCCTAGGAAACTCCTTACTTCCGAGACATTGGTAGGGGTTGGCCATGTCTCTACCGATGAAATCTTCGCCGGATCTGCTGAAATACCATCTTCTGAGATGACGTGTCCAAGAAAAGCGATACGATCTAGGAGAGCACTTATTCAGCTTGGCATAAAGCCTCTCTCTCCGTAGTGTCTCTAACACTAGCCTCAGATGCTCTTCGTGCTCCTCATGCCTCTTTGAATACACCAAGATGTCGTCGATGAAGACTACCACGAACCGGTCTATGTATTGGTGGAATACTCTGTTCATCAAGTTCATAAATATAGCTAGCGCATTCGTCAGTCCAAAAGGCATCAATAGGAACTCGTAGTGACCATAACGAGTCCTGAAGGATGTCCTTTGAATGTCTTCTTTTTGCACCTTCACTTGATGATAATGTAACCTCCGATTTCTAAATTTCCGAAATAATTAGATTTTTTTTATTTTTATATCAAGTTTATAACATATTTTCTCCTTAAAAATTTGTAGTATTAGATTTTTGAGCAGTGTTGATTTTAGAAAGTAATTTAAAATCTTTTATAAAAATCATTTTTCCTAAATGTCGATGTATTAGAAAATAAATAAATAAATAATAATATATATATATTTCTCTAGTTTCAAATGTTTATTGGCTTGAAATCATGAAATTAATTATTTGATAAAATTATTTAAAGGACTAGTTTTCTTTATAATAATTGAAATCCATTTGGGATAGTAAATAAATAAATTACATATTTTCTAGGGTTTTGAAAATGAGTTTAATTAGTAGCTAATCGGAAGCCTCTTAAAAACATTTTTCTTAAATTATCTTTTCTATTTAATTTACCCGTTTACCGTCTCCCATTCACACCCTCATTTTTTCCCACATGAAAAGCCCGTTTATTTATTATCTTGGGCCATTCGTTATTTGGGCCAACCCTCACCCTTTATCCCACACCTTCTCTCCCGATTTAAGTCTCTCATCACCATTCCCAAGAAACCCTAGCTAGCCCTTACAATTCCCACAAGCCAAGCCACCACCATTTTGTGTGCTCGTGTCCGTGTGTCCAGCATCACCGTGTCAGCCGTGTTGGCCTCGGGTCCGACCCCGGGTGTCCTACCGTATCCATTCATTTGCTGTGTCCAGATTTACATCCTTACAATAAGATTGTGTCCGACACCATCCGGACACATCCACCTCCACCACAGTACATCATCCCTGTGTCCGACAGACCCGGACACGTCCCCCATACCACACAAACCCATCGTGTCCAGCCCCGGACACGTTCCAAACTGACACATCCACACAGAACCCACAACCCTAACCCTAAATCTGACTTAGCCGCCGTCGCCGTCTCGGATCCGCCGAGTTCGACCGCCGCCGTCGTTGGCCGCTGATTCGTCGACGAGCTCCATCCGATCAACATAGTCGTCTTCAGTAGCTCCGTCGTGTCCGACTCTGCGTCCATCCGTCCAATCGAGCTCAGATCCGCCGCTGAGTCGAGTCCGCCGCTGAGTCGAGTTTCCGCCGTAGAAGATCCGGTCGACGTCGCCGCCTCAGATCCGTCGAGCTCCGCCGACCGTCTCCTCGAAGCCGCCTCCCCTCGAACCGAGCACCCGCCGCCACAGCAGATCCGCCGCCTCGAAGCCGCCGCCGCTCTCGAGCTCCGCCGTCGCCTCGAGTCGAGCCGTGGCCGCCTCAGACCCGTCGGGCTTGCCGACCGACCCCGGCGGATTCCCCGAACGCCGACGCCGGAAGAACCCCCAATCGTGAGCCTCCTCTTTTTTTTTCTTCTGTTCTGTGATTTATGGTTTAGTTAATGTAATTAGTAATTGATTAGTTAATTAATTTATAAATTAGTTTAGTATATAATTAGTTAATATACATAATTAGTTTGGTTTAGTTAAATAATTAATCAGTTAATTAATTTTATAATTTGTTAGTTAATATATATTAGTTAGTCATTAAATGTAATTAGTTTAGTTTAATAATAAATAGTTTAGTTATAGGTAAGTAGTTAATTAATGTTTAATAGTATATGTATGTAATTATTAAATGGTACGTGTATATATTGTATATATATTTAATTTAGTAAAAACATATTTTGGTATATAAAATGTAATAGTATACGTATTATTTTGGTATAAAAATATATAATGTTTAGTATATGTATATATTTTGTATATATATGTACTTAATATATTTTCAAATATGTATAGTTAGTATAAATGTATATATATATATATATCTTGTACATACAATTAATGTATTGTATTTGTATTTAATGTGATGTACTAGTATATATTTTAATAATAACATTGACAATATATTTTGTACATGCTTTTATCATATTCCTAATATTCAAAGTATAAACTTAATTTGGTATTAGTATTAGTATATTTAATGCGGTTGTTGACAATATATATATGTTATAATTCTATTATGAGTATACAGTTATACATATTTTTATATAATTTTGGTATAAAGATATATATGTAGATTATATTTTCGTATTGGTATATGTATGTATATCTATATGTTGTATTGGTTTTATATATATAAATGTAAATTGGTATAGTTACCTGTATATAGTATAAGTATGATTTGGTATAATTATATATATATATATTTGATTGTATAGATACAAATATATATTTTGGTTTACGAATATATATATATATATATATATATATATATATATATATATATATATTTACATCTATTTAGTGTATATATTATGTACGTATTTTGTATAAATTACTGATAGGTTTATATATGTGTATTTATATACGTATCCCTACTAGATAACCCTAGTTGACTAGTACCCTGCCTGACGTGGCCCTGAGGCCAGTATTTTTAGACTGTGTTAGTGTAGCATCTGATACAAATGTGGTTTTGCTTGTGATATGTTTATAGGACTGTTGGTTTACCCAGGGGACACTCTGGAACAGGACCTCGGTATTCACCAGCTAAGGACCAAAGGCGAGTACATTCTCTGATTAGTTTTTAATTTATGATATCTCCTATGTTCACTGTATCTAGTATAAATATCCATGTTCTTGACACGTTGGTTTCACGGATTGGTATACACGGATCTCGTCATGAGATGTTATTCCTTATTCATGGTGTAGCTTGTACAAGACTTGTTTCCTTGATATCTTGTGCATGTACAGACACTGATTTCCGGGAAGATTTACTACCTTCCTAGGGAATCCCGTGCCATAGCGTACCATGATTGGATCTACTATACCAGTCGGGGGTTTGGGGAGTACTTTAGTGTAGATATGTGATCATACCCAACTTTATATGCACCATAGCTCACCCCACATCTCACGTCGGGTGCGGCCTGACCATTTACATGCTCCATAGCTGTTACGTGTGATTAGCCTGACCTCTACATGCATCATAGCTAACCAACGGTTAGCCTGACTTTATATGAACCATAGCTAATCACATGTAACCAGCCTGATCAAGTTCCCAAGCCGATCACATATTAAAGCTAGTACTCACACACTTAGTCATAGGATTCTTGCTCATTGACAAATTGTTCTTTTCCTGCATTTACTTACAGTATTTCCAGTATTTCTCTCATTGTACATTTCTCGTACCTATACATGCATCTGGTATGTTTCCATCTAGAACTGCTACATTGTTTATGTCATTTATATAGAACTGCTATTTAGAGATGTACTTTGCTCCTTCCTGACTGGAAAATATTTTTCCAGACTGTGACCTTAGTAGACTGGTTTCCGACACACTTGGGGGAATTGGATGTTACTGATTGCAGGTATAATTATTGTGTCATTAGACTTGTGTTGTATTCTTTTATTTCTTCATTTTCCTATCGTGCTGTAGTTGTGATTGAGTATTTCTAGATTTATTTTATGATATCCATGTCTCCTTATGGAGTTGGGTATTCACGTGAGTTTGATTAGATAGTTATATGACCTAGACAGCGTTCTACCGCCGATGCTGCGGCGTAGGCTGGACGTACCCACGCTCTCGTGCCCCTAAACCGGGTGTGGGTCGTGACACATTTTTAGTGGTGGCCCATGCAGGTCAGACTTCGCGAGTTGTGCGATGTCGTAGTAGTGTGGCATCCTTGTTATACTACTACGTGCCTGCGATAGGATATAAGACATAGGATACTAGGATGAGAGAGGATACTCAATCACAAATTCTTGAGAGATTCCTGGGACGACCCCTTGAGAATCTTATTATAATTTCCAATTTAAACCTTTTTTTTTTCTCCTTGTTTCCGTCCGCTCTCGCTTGTTGTTACTGAACTTGATTCTTGTTGAGAAGTTATTAAGTTAAATTCTTGGTATCATTGTTGAGTTTGATTCTTGTTGACCAGTTGTTAACTTTAATTCTTGGTATCATTGTTGAGTTTGATTCTTGTTGACCAGTTGTTAACTTTAATTCCTGGTATCATTGTTGAGTTGATTTCAAATTGAGATGAATTTTACGGACTAAAATTTACGGTATCATCTGATGACATATATTAATGAGGACAGTGAGAAAGGTAAAACGTCTACTTTGGTTATGGAACCTAGAGTTTATCGCAGCCATTCTAGCTGTCGTGATGAGAACGTAGGAACCAGACTGGGATGTACATACTATAGTTATGAAACTTAGAGTCTCTCGCAGCCATACCGGTTGGCATGGCGAAGATTCTAGATGACATGATTATAGAGTTGCATACCTTAGTTACGGAACCTGTCGTTTATCGCATCTATGCTTACTGGCGTGGCGAGGATTCTGTGTGTCATGATTTCTGACAGACGTGTATGATTATCAGGTTGTATCTTAAATTGGTTCTTAAAGTATCATCTCAAGACTTATCTATTTCTGTTATTCAGGACTTTGTTCCATCGCTTTTTTTTCTTTACTAGCAGTAAAGATACCTTCAATCCTTGATCCAGTTCCTTTTTGAGCTTATTTTCTTTGAGGATCCTTGTTAGTGTGATAATTAGTGACTTGCAATTTTGGTTGTGTCTTGTATTAGTTTGACTGAGTGTGACTTGTGAGTTGTAAGTGTTTCCTAGTTGGACAGGTGAGCAGTAGGTTTTAATCTAGAGATACCCATAGTATAGTACCTTGTAGCAATAGTTCTATGATAGGTGTTATTATAATTAGTATTGGTATTATAAAAAGGGGAGTAAGAGTATCAGTGATAGTTCTTAGAGTTAGTATCAGAGCCAACATACCCGTCCTGGATAATCATGATTATGCAATTGGATGATCTACGTGAACAATTAAGTATCCAGGAATTGTGTTAAGGATTTATGGAGCATGACGTTCAAATTGATGATTGATATCGGGTGTGTTAAAGGTAAAGAAATTTATATGCATGAGGAGTTATAATGAGGTGTCATGAGTAGAGTAATATCGAAATTGGTAATAAAGATGGAGAAGCGTATCACAGATTAGTGTAACAGGCTATAAAAGGTTAAAAGGAAATACCTCCACAACCATCGAGATGAGGAACCATATACTTGCCCAGGAGAATAAGAAAAATGAGTGTTATAAAAGGTACAGCTAATCATGAGTTCTAATGAGCTTGATGAGATGATGCATTAATGAAACTAGTGATATAATACCAAGAGTGCTAATGATTCTATATCGAGGATTAGTCGAGAATAACGTTAATAACAGTAAGCACTCTGTGTGATGATAATTAAATGATATACCAGTTGACATAAATTAAAATCATGAAGGAAAATATAGGTGATGAAAACTTTGATCATTGGAGGTAATAGTACAAGTGATTCAGGCAGTACAATTTTAGTACCCAGTTGGCAGTTGTAGGCAATAGAGGTATTGAGTGCACCTCGAGTATCAGAGACCGTGAGCACTTATATGTATAATTGTGGATTTATAAATTAAAGAGTGGAAATGAATTTTAAATTTTTAGAATTTTTAAGGAGTTGAGATTTTATGTTGTTAAAATATTGAGGATTTAAATTTGATTCAATAAACATAGTTAAGGCTACAAAGATTTTAGAAGTGATTAAATTTTATTTCGATGTGGAGTATCTGATTTTGAGGAGGTATATGCATTTTATTTTAAAGTTGTTTGAGAAGTAAACCTTGACGATTATTTGAGGATTAATTTTATGGTAAATGAGAAATATAAAAATTAATATATGAGTAGATGATATACATATGTAAGAATCTATTGACTTGGGCATGATTGAGATGGCACTGAAAACAGACTTGGGTGTCCATCTAGAGTTGTATTAGGGGGGGAAACAGTATTTAGTATGATGTGTTACACTTGGTGTGCACTGGAGTGATGAGAACAAATGGTATGGACAATTGTAGTAGTAACGAGAACTAGCAGTGGGTGTACTTATAGTAGAACAGAGATACCTAAAGAGATAGAGGTATCAAACTTTACATGCATAATTTGACCTATGATTGTGTTAGAGGTTCTTGGTATCAGATTTTGGTATTAATAGACATGTGTGTGCAATATGGATATATTCATGGATCTTGTGGATAAATGACTAGTTGATATGGGTACCAGTGTGCAGGAATAGGAATTTGTTAGTGAATATGCTAGAGTTAAGTGTTTGTTAGAGAGAGTAGATACTACAAGTAAAATGTTAGCAGGTTCTTTCTTTCCCTCCTAATGTTCCTTTTTCCGTCTTTCGATTGATTGATTTCCTTAGTGTTGTAGTTAATATGCATGATTTTCTTGTTAGAATATAACTAGTAGTACACCCTAACAGAGACTGAAATACCATGACAAAAAATACATGACCTATATATTTTTCTTAAATTGCATGGCTGTAGGTAGAGTTTTCTTAAACCATGATCATTAGGGTTTTGACCATAGCAAAGATCTATGACGAGATTATGACTGACAAAAAGAGACAAGAGAATTAAATTGTGGATGAGCATTAATTTAAATAAAGAATTAAGGGGTTGTTATAACAGAGGTGATGGATCCTTGATTGTATGAGAATCGAGGTTTGATTGAAATTCGAGGATAAACATTAACTTAAATAGAGAGTTAAGAAAATTCACAGGGCAAAATTAAGGATTTATTAAATTTTAGGAATGTCTTGATATGATTAAATTGATTATGAAAAAAAAAAAATTTGAGAAAATTTGAGAGATTATCATTTTTCTATTTGATTGCAAGATAAAAATTTTATAGTTTATATTATGAATGTTGCATTGAAGATTCTGAAAGTATCGCATCGTTGAGTATTTGAGGAAAAAGAAAATCAGGAAATAAATCGTTAATGGAATAGTGTCAAATTCAATTCTCGGAAGAAGGATTTATATTGAATAAGCATCAATTGAATTTGGGTTAGAGGAGTAAGATGAATGATGGATTAGTGTTTAAAATTTAAATTTGGGATACATATTTTTTAAATGTTATAAATAGACATTGATTGGAATTCAATTGGAGGATTGGATATTAAAATCCTTGAGTAATTAGATACGAACTAAAATTTTGGAAGAGATTATGATAAAAATTTGAATTTGATTTTAAAACTTGAAGATTTTCCGGAAAATGATGATATAAAATTTTGAAAGGTTGTGAAATAGCAATATGGAATTACTTCATGATTAATTGGTTTGAAATTTAAATTTTGATAGAAGTAATATGATGAGTAAAGGCAATTATTGAGAATCCTAAATTTCGAGGACAAAATTTTTCTAAGGTGGGTAGACTTGTAACCTCCGATTTCCAAATTTCCGAAATAATTAGATTTTTTTATTATTTTTATATCAAGTTTATAACATATTTTCTCATTGAAAATTTGTAGTATTAGATTTTTGAGCAGTGTTGATTTTAGAAAGTAATTTAAAATCTTTTATAAAAATCATTTTTCCTAAATGTCGATGTATTACAAAATAAATAAATAAATAATAATATATATATTTCTCTAGTTTCAAATGTTTATTGGCTTGAAATCATGAAATTAATTATTTGATAAAATTATTTAAAGGACTAGTTTTCTTCATAATAATTGAAATCCATTTGGGATAGTAAATAAATAAATTACATATTTTCTAGGGTTTTGAAAATGAGTTTATTAGTAGCTAATCGGAAGCCTCTTAAAAACATTTTTCTTAAATTATCTTTTCTATTTAATTTACCCGTTTACCGTCTCCCATTCACACCCTTATTTTTTCCCACATGAAAAGCCTGTTTATTTATTATCTTGGGCCATTCGTTATTTGGGCCAACCCTCACCCTTTATCCCACACCTTCTCTCCCTATTTAAGTCTCTCATCACCATTCCCAAGAAACCCTAGCTAGCCCTCACAATTCCCACAAGCCAAGCCACCACCATTTTGTGTGCTCGTGTCCGTGTGTCCAGCATCACCGTGTCAGCCGTGTTGGCCTCGGATCCGACCCCGGGTGTCCTACCGTATCCATTCATTTGCTGTGTCCAGATTTACATCCTTACAATAAGATTGTGTCCGACACCATCCGGACACATCCACCTCCACCACAGTACATCATCCCTGTGTCCGACAGACCCGGACACGTCCCCCATACCACACAAACCCATCGTGTCCAGCCCCGGACACGTTCCAAACCTACACATCCACACAGAACCCACAACCCTAACCCTAAATCTGACTTAGCCGCCGTCGCCGTCTTGGATCCGCCGAGTTCGACCGCCGCCGTCGTTGGCCGCTGATTCGTCGACGAGCTCCATCCGATCACCATAGTCGTCTTCAGTAGCTCCGTCCTGTCCGACTCTACGTCGATCCGCCCAATCGAGCTCAGATCCGCCGCTGAGTCGAGTCCGCCGCTGAGTCGAGTTTTCGCCGTAGAAGATCCGGTCGACGTCGCCGCCTCAGATCCGTCGAGCTCCGCCGACCGTCTCCTCGAAGCCGCCTCCCCTCGAACCGAGCACCCGCTGCCACAGCAGATCCGTCGCCTCGAAGCCGCCGCCGCTCTCGAGCTCCGCCGTCGCCTCGAGTCGAGCCGTGGCCGCCTCAGACCCGTCGGGCTTGCCGGCCGACCCCGGCGGATTCCCCGAACGCCGACGCCGGAAGAACCCCCAATCGTGAGCCTCCTCTTTTTTTTTTCTTCTGTTCTGTGATTTATGGTTTAGTTAATGTAATTAGTAATTGATTAGTTAATTAATTTATAAATTAGTTTAGTATATAATTAGTTAATATACATAATTAGTTTGGTTTAGTTAAATAATTAATCAGTTAATTAATTTTATAATTTGTTAGTTAATATATATTAGTTAGTCATTAAATGTAATTAGTTTAGTTTAATAATAAATAGTTTAGTTATAGGTAAGTAGTTAATTAATGTTTAATAGTATATGTATGTAATTATTAAATGGTACGTGTATATATTGTATATATATTTAATTTAGTAAAAACATATTTTGGTATATAAAATGTAATAGTATACGTATTATTTTGGTATAAAAATATATAATGTTTAGTATATGTATATATTTTGTATATATATGTACTTAATATATTTTCAAATATGTATAGTTAGTATAAATGTATATATATATATATATATCTTGTACATACAATTAATGTATTGTATTTGTATTTAATGTGATGTACTAGTATATATTTTAATAATAACATTGACAATATATTTTGTACATGCTTTTATTATATTCCTAATATTCAAAGTATAAACTTAATTTGGTATTAGTATTAGTATATTTAATGCGGTTGTTGACAATATATATATGTTATAATTCTATTATGAGTATACAGTTATACATATTTTTATATAATTTTGGTATAAAGATATATATGTAGATTATATTTTCGTATTGGTATATGTATGTATATCTATATGTTGTATTGGTTTTATATATATAAATGTAAATTGGTATAGTTACCTGTATATAGTATAAGTATGATTTGGTATAATTATATATATATATATTTGATTGTATAGATACAAATATATATTTTGGTTTATGAATATATATATATATATATATATATATATATATATATATATATATATATATATACATCTATTTAGTGTATATATTATGTACGTATTTTGTACAAATTACTTATAGGCTTATATATGTGTATTTATATACGTATCCCTACTAGATAACCCTAGTTGACTAGTGCCCTGCCTGACGTGGCCCTGAGGCCAGTATTTTTAGACTGTGTTAGTGTAGCATCTGATGCAAATGTGGTTTTGCTTGTGATATGTTTATAGGACTGTTGGTTTACCCAGGGGACACTCTGGAACAGGACCTCGGTATTCACCAGCTAAGGACCAAAGGCGAGTACATTCTCTGATTAGTTTTTAATTTATGATATCTCCTATGTTCACTGTATCTAGTGTAAATATCCATGTTCTTGACACGTTGGTTTCACGGATTGGTATACACGGATCTCGTCATGAGATGTTATTCCTTATTCATGGTGTAGCTTGTACAAGACTTGTTTCCTTGATATCTTGTGCATGTACAGACACTGATTTTCGGGAAGATTTGCTACCTTCCTAGGGAATCCCGTGCCATAGCGTACCATGATTGGATCTACTATACCAGTCGGGGGTTTGGGGAGTACTTTAGTGTAGATATGTGATCATACCCAACTTTATATGCACCATAGCTCACCCCACATCTCACGTCGGGTGCGGCCTGACCATTTACATGCTCCATAGTTGTTACATGTGATTAGCCTGACCTCTACATGCATCATAGCTAACCAATGGTTAGCCTGACTTTATATGAACCATAGCTAATCACATGTAACCAGCCTGATCAAGTTCCCAAGCCGATCACATATTAAAGCTACTACTCACACACTTAGTCATAGGATTCTTGCTCATTGATAAATTGTTCTTTTCCTGCATTTACTTACAGTATTTCCAGTATTTCTCTCATTGTACATTTCTCGTACCTATACATGCATCTGGTATGTTTCCATCTAGAACTGCTACATAGTTTATGTCATTTATATAGAACTGCTATTTAAAGATGTACTTTGCTCCTTCCTGACTGGAAAATATTTTTCCAGACTGTGACCTTAGTAGACTGGTTTCCGACACACTTGGGAGAATTGGATGTTACTGATTGCAGGTATGATTATTGTGTCATTAGACTTGTGTTGTATTATTTTATTTCTTCATTTTCCTATCGTGCTGTAGTTGTGATTGAGTATTTCTAGATTTATTTTATGATATCCACGTCTCTTTATGGAGTTGGATATTCATGTGAGTTTGATTAGATAGTTACATGACCTAGACAGCGTTCTACCGCCGATGCTGCGGCGTAGGCTGGACGTACCCACGCTCTCGTGCCCCTAAACTGGGTGCGGGGCGTGACAGATAACCCGATCTTAAGTCAATCTTTGTGAATACCACTGCTCCTGTCAGCTGGTCGAACAAATCATCAATCCGCGGCAGGGGGTACTTGTTCTTGATAATCAAAGTATTAAGGGCTCTGTAATCAATGCACATACGTACCGTTCCATTCTTCTTAGGTACAAACAATACTGGTGCTCCCCAAGGTGATGCACTAGGACGGATAAATCCCCTGCTCTGCAACTCCTCTAATTGTAGCTTCAGCTCATCTAGCTCCTTCTTCGTCAATCGGTATACATTAGAAGATACCAGTGCTGCTCCGGGTACTAGCTCAATAGTGAACTCCACGTCTCTATCTGGCGGTAAGCCTGGCAATTCTTCCAGAAAAACATCTTCAAATTCTGCAACTATTGGTGGGGGTACCATCTCCATAGCCATGTAAGTTCCAGCTATCAGTCCGACTCCTTGTTCGATGGTCCCTCGTATGTACTCGAACTCCGGTTGATCTGGCGGTCTAAAGGTGACTCTGTCCTTCCGGCAGTTCAGTACAGAATTATACTGGCTTAACCAGTCCATGCCTAGCACAACATCAAAGTACGGCATGGATAATACCAAGAATTGTGCTCTCATCTATCTACCATATACGACTTTCGAACACGTTCTAATAGTGCTGGTAACCGGCATGATACCTCCTCCGATAAGAATCTTCCAACTCTTAGGTAAGGGGGAAGTAGCTACTCTATGCATTGCTATAAATCTACTAGATATGAATGATAAGGTAGCTCCAGAATCAAACAATACAGTCGCAGGTAATGATGCAACTAAAATGGTACCTGCGATAGCTTCCCCTTCTATTTTCTCCTCTGTAGATGCTAGTGCAAAGGCCTGTCCGTGCCTCTGCCCTCCGGTCTGTTGTCGAGCTCGGTCAAACTGTGCCTCATGTAGGGCCAAGGGTGGTCCCCTCTGAAATCCTCCGGGTGCTGGTGGACGTTGACCTCCTGGTGGTGGTAGTATCCTCGGAACTGGTGCTGTTGGCCTTTGTCCGGCCGACGGTGCTGCCTCTCTGTGCTGTTTACATTCTCGGACTTGGTGCTGGTCTGACCCACAAATCAGACATGTCCGTAGTCTCTTTCTGTAGTCCTTCTCGTAATGTCCTCTCTTACCACAGTGGTAGCAAGTCGGAAGCTCCTTTTGCTGGTATGGCATTGTCCTCTGTTGTGTCTTCTTCTGGGATGACGGATCGGTCCTTCTACTCTGGGCTGGGCTCTGGCTAGTACGGTATTGCTGGAATGTCTTGCTCCTCTGCCGATGGCCTCCTGGACTCTCGCCTTTGAAAGAACCTCTTTATAAGAAATTCTCTCCTGTGCGGTGGTATACCTCTGTAGCTTGAAGGTGAGGCCGTGATAGAATCTCTGGGCCTTCTCTAGATCATTGGGTATCAGGACGGCACCAAATCTGCTAAGGCGGCTGAACTCCGCGTCATAGGCATCAACAGTCATATTTCCCTGTTCTAGATGTAGGAACTGGGAGTACATGGCATTTCTGACTGTAGCTGGGAAATACTTCGCATTGAAGTACTCTAAGAACTGTTCTCAAGTCTGGTTCTTGCCTATACTGCGCTCAATAGAATCCCACCAGAGATGGGCGTTGCCTTTTAGTTGGGCCCTCACTGCGGTCATCCAAAGGTCTGGGTGCAGTTGTGAAGCCTCTAGTAGCATCTCCGTGTTGGCGACCCAATCAGAGATCTGCTCTACTGTCTCGTTGTCCAAGAAAGTATCTAGTCCTATCTGTCAGAACCATCTTACAGTGCCACCTATCTGGGTTGGTGCAAGTGCTGGTACTGGTGCTGTGACAGGTGTCCTCTCTAGTACTGCCATCAAACTCTATCTCAACGTCTCGGTCTGATGCCACTGTGCTTGCATCATAGTCTGAAAGAACTGGAGCATCTGTAGCTGTCCATCTAGCTGTGGCATCTGGGGTGTATAAGGTGGAGGTGGTGGTAATAGGACCTCTAGTTGTGCGGTAGTTGTCTTCTCAGATGTCGGCCTCTCGGTCTACGACATCGGTGTAGCTCCTGAAGTCTGGCCCTCAAAATACGGTATGGGGATCGTCTATGAAGTTTGTCCCTCGGGCTGCTTGGTAGGATCGTCCTGAGAGGTCTCGTGCCAATGTATCAGTGGGGCATGTGGCGGTGGTTGCCCTCCAGGTAGTCCCTGGGGAACCTCTCCTCTTTGGGTAGTGTCGGTTGGCACCACGGCACTGGGTGCTCCTCGTCCACTGCGCAAGTTCATCTTGCTGTAAGAGACAGGATTTCATTAAAAGAGTACGTAATCAAGCAAACAGGATACAGATATTTAGAAGCAATACGAAGGAAATTTAAAGACGAAATCAAAGTGGATGAGACCTAGAAATTTCTATCCTATTACAGGCTTGCTGGGCATGTTACCATACCACAAGCGAAAAAGAAGATCTACATGGGCCACCACTAAAACCATGTCAAGCCCCAGTCCCAAAATATAAGAAACTAGGCCACGTGGCAATAGCCAGCTGTCACGTCTCCGAGGATATCCCAATTTAATGGATCCTAGCGAAGAGTGCTACGCTGTTCTAAAATACTAACAGGTCCAATATCAGTCAACAACAGGTAAACTAATCTCATCCACAATATAAACAGCAAGAAGTACTAAATAAACTGCTGGAAGATAAACACCAGTCTCAAGATATCATAGTACAACCAATAATGTCTGGTGGGGACAAACCCACTACTACGACGAAATAAAGTGCTGAAATAATAGATAAAAGATAATGACTAGGGCATCAGCTGACTAGATAATGATGCTCCCAATCCTAGGCAGAATGCCTACCAACTGATCATGAAAACTCTGATGGTATCACCTCTAGCTCCTCCTCGGTAGCGTACCTCGTCTCCTGTTCTGGGCCGTACACTGTGGAGTAATAAGCCTCGTCCAAATCTGGAAAGGTACCAGGTCCTCAGAGGGATGTAACAAGATACATAGAAGCATGCCATACATAAATACTGAAAAAAATAAATACAATAAGGGTGTGCTAACCATCTAAGTGAATGCAATATGAGGACAACTTTGGTACGTATGGGTAGGCGTAGGCATAACGTACAATACCCCGAAGAGCATGGCAGCAGTGCAGTATATCGTCCATATCGCTTTGAAGAACGTGGCAGTAGTACAGTATATCGTCCATATCGCTCCAACGAACGTGGCAGCAGTGTAAAGAGAGTCATTGGATCCGTGGCTCCTCTGGATACTACGGACTCCAATGGGTGTATCTCATACACCTACTAATGTCCTCCCCGCCCAATGTAGAGACGCAAATCGAATACTCGATGTGCATACCACATATCTATATGCCAGTCTCTAACACTAAAATATAACCTGAATTACGTACTAACCGTAATGTAGGTCATACGCACCGATACCTAGTCGAGTACGCGAACCCGCATCCCAATATAAATTTGTCACTGTAAAACGTGTAAGAGTGTCGGGTCATAGAAGATATCAGAATATCCTCCACTGGGGTGAGTCTGCTAATGTCTAGGTCAAGTACTCTAATTATCGACTTATCCGTCGAATGCACCCGAGCAAGTCTCGGACGCGCACAGTTGTATAAAACAAAAGAACAAGAATACAATACAATATATGTATAATTTAAATTAGACAATAAATATGGCAAGGTATCTTGCCTGAGTCCTCAAGCTGTGAATGCCAGAAGCCGGTTCCTGCAGTGTCTCCTGGCTGATCCAATGATCCTAACACACAATATAATATAGAAATGCTGACATCAGACACTAAGCAACATATACACACGACTACGACGCTACTCTTGGAATATTGTCGCAAGTTCACGATTGATCGAATACAGCATCACACATGCACGTAGCTAGAGTGTACACCTGTTCTGTTCCCGATTATCGCATGCCTTGAGGCAACAATCAACAAGTTATGGTTACCAACTATTTTTGATTTATACGATTACAGGTCCTTGGTTCCCATGATCAACGTACTCAGTTTATGTCCTGATGTTTAAATGAAATTCTGGTCCTTGGTAACATGTCATACTTTAGGGAATGTATTCATTATTTTCTAACCTAATTATCATCACGCATACACACAACGATTACTTCCTTTTATTAGGTTGGTGTCTACATAGGACATGTCGACACGACGACTCGAGTAAACAGTCATACAATGATGCTATATGAGAACGAACGGGGGATTGAGTACCTGGCTGCTTGGATGAGGGTCTGCTCGTCCTGGTCATCCTCCTCGTGGTGGAGCTCCGACGTAGACCGGTGGATTGGCTGGCAGCGACAGCAGCGCCCTGCAGCAGGCTTGGCAGCGTCGGTGCGGGCTGAGAACGGCACGGGGCGGCTGACACGTTGTGGGGGTAGGTCGGGGCAGACCTCACGGTGGTGGTCGGCGGTGCCAGAGACTGCGGGGGTGCTCTGGGTAGCGGCTACGGGCGGATGTGGATGAGTGAGTTGGTGATGGTGAAGTCGACGGCGGTGTTGGACGATTAGGATGGTGGTCCAGCCGTGAGGGGGGTCCGGTGGCTGAAGTGGTCTGGTGGTGTACGATGATGTCGGGCAGTCGGGGGGAGCTCGGGTTGCAAGGGGGAACGATTAGGGTTTGGCTAGGGTTTTGATGAATAGTAAATTAGGGTTTCATGTGGGAGAAGTTGTATTTTATAGGTGTTGACTCTCGTGGGCTATCCTTGAGGTTTGGGCCGACCAGTTCCTCGGGGTGGGGCTGTTCCATATTCAAGGGTGTACACGGGCTTGGTCTGGTCATGTTTTTGGTGAACTTGGCCTCAACTTAATTAAATTACAACTTAATGTACAAGGCACTCATTTACGAATATTGCGAAGCTAAGGTGAGACGCAATGACGAGTATCTAAGGTTGCACAATGGTCGGAGGGGGTAGTCTGGCATGTCTAAGAGATGTTCGTGACCTTGGGTGGAAGATAACTACTAGTGTGGTGCTCCATCCTCGAAACAACGGCAAGGACATATAATTATTGCATATTTTCCAATTGTATCCAATTAATTCTAAGTATCTCAATTTAATTCAAATTGAACCCTAAATTGGTCGAGGGAGTTTACAATAGTTCTTCTCATGAGGACGCAATTGCCTGGATGCATAGGCAACCACTTTCCTATTCTACTGAAGAACACAACCCAAATATTTCCCCGATGCATCACTATAAATAGTGAAACCTCCAGACCCTTATGGCAACGTTAAAATAGGAGCAGACGTCAACCTCTTCTTCAATTCCTCAAAAGAAACCTAGCACTCCTCTGTCCAAACAAACTCTATATCCTTCCTGGTGAGTCTGGTCATCGGCTCGACAATCCTCGAAAGATCTTACACAAACTTTATGTAGTAGCCTGTCAAACCCAAGAAACTCCTGATCTCTACCACTGAACTAGGGGTCTTCCAAGACTCCACTGCTGTGATCTTCTTCGGATCCACTAAAATTCCATCACCAGTCATAACATATCCTAAGAACTCCAACTTGTCCAGGAAGAACTCATACTTGGACAGCTTTCTATACAGCTTCTACTTTCTCAGCATATCCAACACAATCCGCAAATGCTCCTCGTGCTCCTCCGGTATCTTCGAGTATATGAGTATGTCATCGATGAACACCACCACAAACTTGTCAAGGTACTTGTGGAACACCTTGTTCATCAAATTCATAAATACCATCGAGGTATTAGTTTACCCAAACGACATCACCATAAACTCATATTGGCCATACTGAGTCCTAAAAGCAGTCTTCGGAATGTCCTCCAGCTTCACTTTTACCTAGTGGTAGCCTGATCTCAAGTCTATCTTGGAAAATACCTTGGCGCCACTCAACTGATCTAACAGGTCATCAATTCATGGCAACGGATATTTATTCTTGATAGTGAGATTATTCAATGCCCTGTAATCAATACACATGTGCACCGATCCATTCTTCTTTGGTACGAACAATATCGGGGCTCCCCACAGTGAAAAACTCGATCTGATAAACCCCTTATCCTGTAATTCGTCCACTTGATTCTTTAGCTCAACCAGCTCAATGTTGTTTACCTTATAGACATGCTGTAAAATTGGTTAAGTCTATAGAGAATTCAATATCTCGATCTGGCGGAAATCCTGGCAATTCCTTAGGAAACACATCCAAGAACTCTACTATCAAAGGATGTGGCAACTTATTGTCTTCTACCATAGCTCCACAGATAATGCCTTCTCCCTGCTCTGCAGCTCCTCTAGCAAACTCAAACTCTGGCTTTTTTGGCGGGCTAAACAAAACTCTACCTCCTCTACAATCTATATTAGCATGGTGCCTACTCAACCAATCCATCTCGAGTACAATATCATAGCTCAGAAGTGGCATTACAAGTAGACACGCACTCAGCTCTCGGCCTCCCAGAGTAACTCTCCAATCCTTACAAATATTATTAACCAGGATAATGCCTCCCCTAGTCATGATATTGCAAGTCCTAAGAAAAGACTCAGCTACCAAACCATGCTTTAGAGCAAAAGAAATAGATACAAAACTATGAGAAGCATCACTATCAAATAAAGCTAAAGCTGGAATGGAATCAAGAAGAACAGAACCTATGATGACATCTCCGGTGGGCTCGACCTCTTCGACTGTCATAGGAAACGCTCGTGCCTGACGTGCACCTTCCTGATGTTGGTACTGGACATAACGCTGCTGCTGGGTCAGAAGTGGCGGTCCCCTCGGTTGTACTGTAGGTGGTCTCGCCTGTGTCCTCTAAGATGGTGCTGCTCCCTGAACTGCACGACGAGGATTGGAAGGACACTCTCTCAGTTGATGTCCCTCGGCACCACAATACAAACAAACTTCCAACCTCTTCTTGCAAACTTCCTAGATATTGCCGGACATCTTGTAGAAGTGGCAGGAAGCTTGTTATAACTATCTCTACTGGTGCGATGCCTGGTTAAACGGTGCCCTAGCTGGATTCTGGTGCTGCTACGGATGCTGAAAATGCCTAGACTGGAAATGAGGACACTTAGTAGTCACTGTGCTGCTGTTAGCCCCCAGAAAAGAATTGCGATCTCTCTTGGGTTTCAAGCCCAACTCTAGCTCAACCTTGCGTGCCTCCGTAAGTATTTCCGAATAAGTCTCATAAAAAGATAGAATGAGGATCTTAACTTTCCAGTTTAGACCCTCGCAAAAATGAATAACTCGAACCTTTGGCTCCCTCACCAAATACTCCGTAAATTGGCTCAACCTACCGAACTCTGTGGCATATTCCTCCACAGACATGCTCCCCTGAATAAGGCTCTCAAACTGCCTTCCCAAGTCTAACCTGTCTTCCCGAACAAAGAATTTTTTCTTACAGAGGTCCTTGAACACCTCTTAAGACTGCCTGCATCAGCAAGAAGTGGCTCATTCCTGAACCAAGTGTGGGCGACGTAGAATAGCTGAAGTCCTACTGGCTCAACCTTCAAATCCTCAGAAAGATGGGACACCCTCATGAGATATCCAATATCCTCGAGCCAATCATCAGCGTAGACAATGCCCTCCGTTCCCTTGAAGACCCGAGGTTCCAGCTTCTTGAAGTCCAGAATGTTGCCAGGCTGAAGCTGGGCAACCTACGGAGCAACCTGCTGCTGAATCGGAACTTCTCTCTCTACTACGGCAAGAGCAATCTGATGAGCACTCTCAATGCCCTGCCGCAACATGTCGGTATGCCTCTGGTGTGCCTCAAATTGGTCCCTTTGAGCCTCCAATATCTCACGAAACAGTATGAACATCTGTGTCACATCTGTCGGCATGGAAGGTGGAGGTGAAAGTCCCTCAGATACAGCTGGAATAGTCCTTTGAGTTGGAGGTAGACCCCCGAACGCAGCTGATACGCCAATCACCGAAGAAGTGACTGGTGCAGGCCCTTGGGAAATCGCAGATCTCTCAGAAGCTGCTCTGCTCTCCCCTACTTTGATCTAGTCTTAGGCGGCATCCTGAGGCAAAGCAAAAAGAAAGAATCAATATGGCATATGATATAAGGCATTCAAAGAAGGACAGTTTAAGATCAAATATCAATATCAAGATTAAGGAAGAACAGTTAAAAATGAATCAATACAGTTTTTCCTAGACGTGATTGAGTCTTCTCAGCCTATAGCCTATCTCCTATATCCTGAAACAGGCTCGTAATAGCACTCAATTCAGAGCACCACTACGAATCGCACTAATTGCGACCTCGAAGACCTGTATGTGTTTGTGGTATTAAACGAAAGAATGAAATATGTTATTTCAATGACAGGGTTTGTGCGAAACCTGCGCCCTTTGGTTTACAAACAAACTTGTACAGTATAATCCTATGCGAGGATGTGGGAGTACAATTTATTTAATCTGGGTAGATAATTGCTATAGGTATTTGATCTGTGGTCGATCACTTTAGCCCTTGGACTGCGCGATGTTGAAGAAGTGCCGTGGAAGACAGGTAGTAGCTTCGAAGGTTGCAGGGGAGGGTGGATGCACGATGCCGACGTCGTCGATCCCCGCTCTTTGCCTGAGCCCCGGGTACTCTCTCTCTCTCTCTCTCTCTTCTCTCTTCGACCTGGCTCGATCTTCCGAATTATCGACCCTGGATCTGATATTGGTATCTTTACCAATTTTTTCGACCTTGATCTGATATTGGTTTCTTTACCAATTTTTTTTGACCCTGTTCCCCATTGATAGGGGCCTCTATTTATAGAGTCTTTGGTGACAGTGACCACTCCGTTGGTGTAGCAACTGAGGAGTGGAAAGTACAGCACCCTATTACACAACGGTTAAAGTAACCAATGCCTACGTATAGATGATCTTTTGAATGAGCGGGTGACGCGGGTCCAACTAAGGGGACACAACGCGTACAATTGCTACTAAGATCACTGCGTAAAAGCCACGTAGGTAGGTATCCATTGTGTAAAAGGGGTTGGCGTAGAAGCCAAATGTCCGTCACCATGGAATAGAAGCCGAGCAGGCATAGAAGCCGAACAGGCATAGAAGCCGAGTTGGCATGGAAGCCGGGTAGTCGTAGAGACTGAGAGGGCGTTGAAGCCGGATGGGCGTTGAAGCCGAATGGTCCTAGAGGCCGAGAGGGCGTTGAAGCCGGATGGGCGTAGAAGCCGAGTGGTCCTAGAGGCCGGATGGGCGTAGAAACCGAGCGGTCATAGAGGCCGAGAGGGCGTTGAAGCCGGATGGGCGTAGAAGCCGAGTGGTCATAGAGGCCGAGAGGGCGTTGAAGCCGGATGGGCACAGATCCTGAATGGGCGTAGAAGCCGCTGCGTACCGTGCTGATGTGGACGCCTTTAGCCGGAATTACGGCTTTTGAAGATATAATCAAATCTCTTGCAGAGATTTACCATCATCTTATGTATTAAATGCGGAGGCGTATTTTGAAGGTCTGCACCCCTTCTGTGCACCTGTCGCAGAGACGTGCCTTGAGAGAAACTGTCACCGCTCTGTGTAATTAGACGTGGAGACGTGCCTCGAATTCCGTACGAAGTACAGCTTTTGACGTGGCAGGCGGTTTGTCCGCTGCGGATCGTAAAACCGCTCATGTTTGCCTGTATAAAACAGGGCAGCGTATTCCCTTGTACGCAGAAGAGCGGTTTATGCGGAGGGGACTCCAGTAAGCGACGGTTCGGTGATCTTTTAACTAAATCCTCTGCATTAAATACAGAGATCCGCCATCATTCTGTGGTGCGCGTCCCGAGGGGCCTGCCGTCGTTTCCAGCCGTCGTCTGGGTGGTCGTGCAGCACTTTTTGTCAGGAGTCAGAGGTCAGATTCACTGCGTGACTTGACAGGTTCATTTCGGGGAAGATGAAGCGTTCCTCGTACGCTATAACGCTGCTTCGAGAGCGGATGAGTTTTACGCCATAGAGGCGATGGAGAACTTTTTTTACGCTGGAGCGGCCTGGACGTACTGCACTTACGCTGATGGTCCTGTAAGCTTTATTCTTTACGCTAAAAAAAGCTCTATTGTACGCTTGATGGCTCTGGAGGCCTTCGTTCACGCTGCTCTGCATTAAGAGGCTGCGTAGTTCATCCCAGCGTATTTTTCATGCTTCTACAAGACCCCCTTCAGAGCTTTTAAATTCCTTGGAATTTGAAATGCTTTGAACGAAGCATGAACGGCCCCTCGTAACTCGAAACATTTCTGAATGGAGCATTGAAATGATCGGTGCAGACTTTATGGTGGATTTATTGGGGACCGCTGTGACCTCTTTCGCCTATAAAAGGCTGGGGGAGTTAGCCTGTTCTCTCCATATCTTCATCCCCATGCAGAGATGATCGCCGGAGTTCGCCGGGTCGATTTGAGGAAGAAGGAGATCATGTTCTTCCAGCATGTAAGGAGCCAAAAAAGACGACGTCTTCGAGCAAGTGTCCACTGCAACGATGGATCATGGAAGGATATCTTAGCCTCCTTTGCTCGGGATAATCAGCAACTTTGTATGGCGTTGCCCTAGGAGAGAGGAAGGGTCATTTTTGACCACACAGCTTGCAAGCTGTATCTCTTCTCCTTAGATCCCCGCGGACGAGATTAGACAAACCATAATCTATCGTCCCCGATTGAGCTGGGTGGAAGACCCCTCAGCTGGATCGGCCATGGCGAATGGAGGATCTTCTTGTTCATTACTGTGGAAGTAAATGAACCGCCATGGAAGAAGAGAAAGACGTGCACCCCTGCGAGAACCCGGCAGAACAGGCTCTTGGTGCTGTCTCCAGACGATGACGAGGGAGCCCTTTGTAGAAGGGATTTCCCTCATATGTAATCATGACAAAAAATGAAAAGAAAATTCTTGTAGATTGGATTTTCCTCATATGTAATCATGATTTTAATCTTTAATAAAATTATCTTTCTTCTTCATATGATCATCTTGCCATACGTTGCTGTGAAGTCTGAATATGTGCAGCTTCAACACGTCTGAATCTGTACGCCGACTCTGTAGAAAGAGTGTTAGGTCCTGTCCTTTACGCATAGCGAGTAGTCCATAGAACGCTGTAGAGCATCTTGAACATTTTTTGAACTATCTTGTTGCTAGGACTGAGGAACCGCGTAGAGCTCTGAACATCTGATGGACAGAATTTTTGTTCAGTCTTCGTCTTCAAGAGTGACTTCTCGAAAATCCCTTGAAACAGGGTCGAGGAATGGCTGTCAAAACTGAGTTGCCATCTTTTGATAGATAAGATATTCAGACTGGAGTCTGGATGAACCTCCAATTGACCCAAGAAGAGTAATTTCTCAATGTTTGAACTCTTGTATGTTTCGGGTACTTGGGATATGTTGAGGCCAAGGAGAAGTATCTTCTGTGTGAACTCCTAGCAATTGACCGCTTTGGGGACTGTTCAAATATAAGGAAAGTCGTGGAGCGAGAAATCATCAGTTTATGGCCTCCGGGCGTAAAACACCATCGAGCATGGAATCGTAGACTTGTGGTTCCTGTGCGTGAAGTCATGGGTTTGTGGCCTCTAGAGCATAAAAGCTACTGAGCACAAAGGCATCCGGGCCAAAACCTGACTTGTAGCTGTCGAACGTAAAGTTGTGGATTCGTAGCCGTCGAGCGTAGAAAGCTCCTTTAGCGTAGAACTGTTTATCTGTAGCTCCTGAAAAGAAAATTTTTCCGAGCGTGAAGTTTTGCGAATCTGTTGCTTCTGGGCGTAAACTGAGCGCCACCGAGCATGAGATCATCGATTTTGGTATCTGCTGAGCGTAAAGTCGTAGATTCGTAGCCTCTCGAGCGTAAAAGCTACTGAGCACAAAGGTATCCGGGCGTAGTACCATAGACTTGCAGCTTACGAGCGTAAAAATCGTAGATCTGTAGCCGTCGAGCGTAGAAAGCCCCTTAGCATAGGAACCGCTGAACCGTCTTGCACGAAAAAACTTTTCGAATTTTGCTGACTGTCCATCTTTCAAGGTTAGTGGGCTGACGTAGCATCCAATCATAACCCGTCATTTAATTTGCGAGATTTGGTTAGGGTCTCGAGGAGTCCGTCTGAGGATTCGAGGAGTCGGCCCGAACTTTATATATATCCTAAGTTTTCTGAGAGAAAAACTTTTTATCCATCTTCTGCGAAAGAGAGTTTTTGACTGTTTCGAGTTTTTCTCCGTTCCCTCTCCGAGCACTTCGAGTCTTCAGAAATGGCGTCAAAACAGACCCCCTCCGCTAAGGGAAAGAGTATAGGTTCCTCTTCTCATCCTTCTGTCCCAGCGAGGGAGTCCTCGGTCGGTCAAGGCGAACTTCCTTCTGAGCGAAGCGTCCCGCCGACGAGCAGTGCACCCGGTCTTAGAGGTAGAGCCTTCGGGGTGACAACACGACGAAAAAAATCCTTCGCACACGTTGAACGTGACCGCACTAGGTCGTCTTCTGTGCTGATAGCCTCTTTTGAGGAAGATGATGCACGGAGATATTTTTATCTTTTATGCCCATATTTCTAATGTGCCAACGTAAAGACTCCACATTTTCGTAGTCCTAAGCGTGAAAGCTCTGGCTACCAAAAATTGGGGTATATCGTAAACTTTGAGTTTTACGCTTGTGGGAGGGGGACCTCTGGCGTAAATATAGCTCATGTTTGAACAATCCTGCGTAGAGCGCAGACTGTTGTTTCTTTGGTCCGTATGTTTCGTGCAAAACTTGCAATGACATATTTTCCTTGCACTTTTGCAGTTGACGTAGGTGAGTCTCCACTGGCCGAGGTGATGGGCTCCGCTGCTGGGATGCTGCACTCGAACTACCTGGAGGATCTGTCCCACGTGGTATTTCCAATCTCCGGGCCGCAGTACCCTGAAGGAAGGAGGCTCTTGATATCGGCTCAGGGCGAGCGAATGCTGCTGAGCATGATCAACGGGGAGCCCCTGACTTATATAGACGGGGAGCAGTACATAAAGCCGGCTTTCCTCTTTGGGGATATGATCGACAAACAGTCCCAGACGAAGCCTAAGAGGGAGCCCTGGGTTTTTCCTGCCGAGAATTTGGTTTTGTAGCTACCCACAATGCCGAGGGATTATCCCATCTTGGCTTTCTTCCACGCGACGCATCCCAGGCAGATGTCGTGGATGCTGACTCCTGATCTTCACGGCAAGCCGGGGAAGATCTTTCATCTGAAAGGAGCTGATCAGGGGTCATTCGTCAGTCGCCCTTCCGGCGTCGTGACGTTGTTCAGAGGACTGTGCCCGGGCAGTGTCCCTAGTGAAGACAGCTCGGTGATCCAGCCGGTTTAATTGTCGACTTTTTGTAATGACTTCATGGGGCGAGGCGGGGTATATCCCAAGGAGAATCCTCGGTGCAGTGGGTGGATTGCCCCAACAAACTCTCGATGGATATGCCTAGTCGACTGGGCTTTGAAGCACTTTCGGAGAGAGCTGGAGGGCATAGGACTATATGCTGCTGTGGGTGCGACTAGCGTCGGGTTGCCTCCGAACCCTAACTTGTTCCTGGCGCTGATGGAGCGGTACATTCCGCTCACTGGGACTTTTGCCACTCTACTGGGGGAGATGGGATTGGCGCTCCACAAGATGGCAGTTGTCTCGAGACTGCCGATGGGGGATACCCCATACGAAGAGTATATTCCCACCAACCGGGAGTTGGGGGACTTGGACCCTCGGGTGGCGGAAGTATATCAGGAGCTGATGTGTCAATACTTCGCGTGGACCACTTTTTATAACGAGCCCTCTGACTTGGCTCATACCACCAAGTGGATGTCCTACCTCTTCTTCCACCGAGCTAGGGCCGCCAGGTCGTAGAAAGCCTCGGGGGACAAGAATGAGCCCGTGAACTGTTTGGGCGTGCTTAATGCCCAGGTCGTGGAGGCTCTTATGGAGGAGGCTGGAGCTCCGGATCAAATTCTCGCCGAGGGGGTAGGAAAGTACCCTGAAGGCACCAAGGCCTGTAGTTACTTGAGGCGCTGTCGCAGGCCTCTATCTAAGGAAGCCCAGTTGGCTGGTTTCCTCTCTATATGGCTGCGTTTGGTAGTAGTGCCTGGTACTGCGTCCGCGGACCGCATTCACCGGAACATTCTATGGCCGGCGGTGCGCCTGGTGTTTGGGGCAAGACTGGGCTTGCTTCCCGCCATGGTGTTGTCACGACCCGCACCCGGTTTAGGGGCACGAGTGCGTGGGTACGTCCAGCCTACGCCGCAGCATCGGCGGTAGAACGCTGTCTAGGTCGAGTACTAACTAACAATCTCACGCTAGTATCCAACTCCATAAGGAGATTCGGATAATACTATAAAAATATTCACAACATACTCAATCACAACTACAGCACGATAGGAATTTGAAGAATAAAAGAATACAACACAAGTCTAGAGACAACATAATCATACCTGCAATCATTACTTCCAATTCCCAAGTGTGTCGGAACCAGTCTACTAAGGTCACAGTCTGGAAAAATATTTTCCAGTCAGGAAGGAGCAAAGTACATCTCTAAATAGCAGTTCTATATAAATGACATAAACTATGTAGCAGTTCTAGATGGAAACATACCAGATGCATGTATAGGTACGAGAAATGTACAATGAGAGAAATACTGGAAATACTGTAAGTAAATGCAGGAAAGAAACATTATGTCCATGAGCAAGAACCTATGACTAAGTGTGTTGAGTACTAGCTTTAACATGTGATCGGCTTGGGAACTTGATCAGGCTGGTTACATGTGATTAGCTATGGTTCATATAAAGTCAGGCTAACCGTTGGTTAGCTATGATGCATGTAGAGGTCAGGCTAATCACACGTAACAGCTATGGTTCATATAAATGGTCAGGCCGCACCCGACGTGAGATGTGGGGTGAGCTATGGTGCATATAAAGTTGGGTATGATCACATATCTATACTAAAGTACTCCCCAAACCCCCGACTGGTATAGTAGATCCAATCATGGTACGCTATGGCACGGGATTCCCTAGGAAGGTAGCAAATCTCCCCGGGAATCAGTGTCTGTACATGCACAAGATATCAAGGAAACAAGTCTTGTACAAGCTACACCATGAATAAGGAATAACATCTCATGACGAGATCCGTATATACCAATCCGTGTAACCAACGTGTCAGGAACATGGATATTTACACTAGATACAGTGAACATAGGAGATATCATAAATTAGAAACTAATCAGAGAATGTACTCGCCTTTGGTCCTTAGCTGGTAAAACCAATGTCCTGTCCCAGAGTATCGTCTGGAGGAACCAACAGTCCTAAAATATATCAAATACAACATTTGCATCAGGTGCTACACTAACACATCACAACTACAAGAACTCAGGGCTCTGCCAGGTATGGCACTAGTCAACTAGGGTCATCTAGTTAGACAGACATCTATAACACATTACACCTATTTAACTAACATTAACACCTACAATATTACTTGCACCAAAATAAATACATATACAATATATATATATACCATTTAATTTATGCATAATATATATATATAGGTTGAACAATATAGTTACCATATATATAAATTTTATAACTATAAAAATATGCTAAGTAGGTTTACAAATACATAAATATACATATACAAATTTACATATATTTTATACAGGTAAAAATACCAAATTACATATATATATATATACAAACCAATACAACATATATATATATAGGTATACCAATATGAAAATATAAATCTACATACATATATATATTTACCAAAATACGTATTAAATTAATATGTATATTACCAATATATTTTTATACCAAAAATAAGAATTATACTATATACAAATTTTAGAATTTACGTAAAAGCCAATATATTTATATCTACAGTAGAATTGGTCACCAGCCCTAAATAAACAATTTGATCTTATTTATTAATGTAACTATTCCTTAATTAATGATATAAACCAGAAATTATTATTTTTACATAATCAAATCCTTATATTTATTACATAATTAAATTCTTACACTATAAACAATAAAACAAATTATATTCTACGTACTTAACTAATTACATGAATTTACTAACTATTTATATTTAATTACTAAACAAATTATAAATTAACTAATTTATTAAGAATTTCCAATCTGATTATTAGTAATTAACCAGACTAATACAATTTAACTAAATGATTAACTTATTAACTAATAAAATTAATTCACTGATTAAATAATTAATCTAAACTAATCTAATACATAACTAAACTAATATAATTATTCTAATTAATTAATTACTTAACCATTAATTTAATTAACTAACACTCAATTAATTATATACTAATTACAACTAATTTAATTACTAACTACAGACAGAAACAGAAAGGGGGAAAGAGGGAAAGGAGAGAGGGGCTCACGAGGGGGAGGGTTCCCTTTGCCGGCGCGGTGGGGGTCCGTCGGGCAGGGCGTCGGCGCTCCTGGTCGAGGCGGCAGCGGATCGCGGTTCGAGGCGGCTGCGGATCTGAAGCGACGGCGGCGGCGCTCGGGTGTTTGGCTCGAGGAGATCTGAGGCGGTCGGCTTCGAACTCGGCGGTGCTCGACGCGGGTGAGGCGGCGCTCGGGCCTGCAGCGGCGGTGGTCGACACCGAGGGGAGGTCCCGTAGTCACCGGGCTTGACGACGAGGAGGTGCTCCGTGGCCACTGGCTCGGCGAGGCGGCGGCTGGCTGACCTAGGTTAGGGCTTAGGGTTCTGTGTGTGTCAGGGGGTCGTGTCCGGGTCTGCCGGACACGGGGATGATGCTCTGTGGGCGTGTCCGGGTGTTGGACACGGGGTGGGTGTTTGCTGTGGTGTGGGGGTTGTGTCCGGGTGTGTCGGACACGGAAATCAGGTTGTAAAGTTGTAACCGGACACAAGAAATAAATGGATACGGTGGGACACCCGGGGTCGGACCCGAGGCCATCACGGCTGACACGGTGATGCTGGACACACGGACACGAGCACACAAAATGGTGGTGGCTTTGGCTTTGGGAATTGTGAAGGCTAGCTAGGGTTTCTAGGGAGATGTGATGAGGGACTTAAATAGGGAGAGATGGTGTGGGATAAAGGGTTTGCGGGTTGGCCCAATAATGAATGGCCCAGAATTAAATATAAAAGGGTTTCTCATGTGGGAAAAATGAGGGTGTGCTGGCTAGTTAATAGGAAATGGCAATTTGTAAAATTTAAAAAGAAAAGATTATAATTTCAGAAAACATTTTCGGAAAGCTATGTAATTTATTTATTTACTATTCCATTAATTATAAAAAATTATTTTGAAGAAACAACTAGTCCTTTAATTAATTTATCCAATAAATAATTTTATGATTTCAAGCCAATAAATATTTGAAACTAGAGGAATATATATATTATTATTTATTTATTTATTTTGTAATACATCGTCATTTAGGAAAAATGATTTTTATAAAGATTTTTAAATTACCTTCTAAATCAAACATTGTTCAAAATAAAATACAAAATTTCAAGGGGAAAATATTTTATAACTTGGTATTTAAAATAAATTAAAAATATAATTATTTTGAAGTTTGGAAATCGGAGGTTACAAGTCTACCCACCTTAGAAAATTTTTGTCCTCGAAATTTAGGATCCTCAATAATTGCCTTTATTCACCATATTATTTCTATCAAAATTTTAAATCTTAAACCAATAATCATGAAGTAATTTCATAATGTTATTTCACAATCTTTCAAAAATTATACATCATCATATTCCTGAAAAATCTTCAAAATTAAAAAAATCAAATCCCCTTTGTCATAATCTCCTCCCAAAGATTTTAAGTTCGCATCTAAATACCCAAGGATTTAATATCCAATCCTTCAATTGAAATCCAATCAATGCATATTTATAAAACTTTAAAAATCTGCATCCCAAAATTTAACTTTAAACACTCATCAATCATCTAACTCAAATTCAATTGATGCTTATTCCAATCTAACTCCTCATCCCAAGAATTTAATTTGACACTATTCCATTTACGATTTTATTTCCTGCTTTTCTTTTTCCTCAAATACTCAACGATGCGATGCTTCCAGAATCTTCAATGCAACATTCATAATATATAAAATTTCTATCTTACAATCAAATAGATAAAATGATAATCTCTCAAATTTCTCAGATTTTTAATAATTAATTCAATCATATCAAGACCTCCTTAAAATTAATAAATCCTCAAATTTTTGGCTCTGTGAATTTCTAAATTCTCCCTTTAAGTTAATGCTTGTCCTCGAATTTCAATCATACCTTGATTTCCATAAAATCAATGATCCATCAACTCCGTTATAACAACCCCTAAATTCTTTATTTAATTTAATGCTCATCCACAAATTTAATCCTCTTGTCTCTTTTGTCGGTCATAACCTTGTCATAGATCTTTGCTATGGTCAAAACCCAATGATCATGGTTTAAGAAAACTCTACCTACAGCCATGCAATTTAAGAAAATATAGGTCATGTGTCTTGTCATGGTATTTCAGTCTCTGCTAAGATGTACTACTAGTTATATCCTAACAAGGAAATCATGAATACGAGCTACAGTACTTTGGGAAATCAATCAATCAAGAGACGGGAACATTAGAAAAAGAACCTGCTAACATATTACTTGTAGTATCTATTATCTCTAACAAACACTTAACTCTAGCACATTCACTAACTAATTCCTATTCATGTACACTGGTACCCATATCAACTACTCATTAATCCACAAAATCCATGAATACATCCGTATTGCACATACCTGTTTATTAATACCAAAATCTGATGCCAAGAATCTTTAATATAACCATGATTCAATAATGCATCCAAGTTGATACCTCTATCTCTTTAGTACCATACCCTCTGTCAGTTTCCGTTCCTACTACAATTGTTCATACTAGTCGTTCTTATCACTCAATATACGTCAAGTGCAACACCATACTAAATACTGCTCTTTCCAATACAACTTTAGATGGACACCTAAGTCAGTCTGCGGTGCCATCTCAATCATGCTCAATCACCAGATCCTTACACATGTATGTTATCTACTCATATATTAATATTCATATTTCTCATCTACCATAGAGTTAATCCTCAAAAATAATCATCGAGGTTTAACTTCTCGATCAACTTAAAAATAGATTGCATACACTTCCTCGAAGTCAGATACTCAACATCGAAATAAAATTTTAATCACTTCTAAAATCTTTGTAGCTTGACTATGTTTATTGAATCAATTTTAAATCCTCAATATTTTAACAACATAAAATCTCAACTCCTTAAAATTCTCAAAATCTCATTTCATTTCCATTCTTGAAACGATAAAATTAAATCCACAAGTACACATTTATAAATGTTCACGGTCTCTAATGCTCAAGGTGCACACTAATACACCAATCTAATTACCATCACTTGAAGTGCTCATTATTTTGAGTGTCATTCTCGACTAACCCTCGAAATAGAACCATTAGCACTCTTGGTATTACATCACTAGCTGCATTAATGGATTATCTCATCAAGCATCATTAGACTCATGATCACCTGTATCCTCTATAACACTCATGTTTCTTTACTCTCATGGGTATGTGTATGGTTCCTCATCTCGATGGTTGTATATGTATTTCCTTCAATCCTTTAAAGCCTATTAACTAATCCGTGATACGCTTCACAACTTCCATTACTAATCCTGATATTTCTCTACTTATGACATCTCATTAAACCCTCTATACATATACATTTCTTTACCTTTAACATTTCCGATATCAATCATCAAATTGGACATCATGCTCCATAAATCCTTAATACAATTCCCGGATACTTAATCGTTTACATAGATCACTCAATTACATCATCATGATTATCCAGGACGGGTAATTGGCTCTGATACTAACTCTGAGAACTATCACTGATACTCTATACTCTCCTTAACTTTTAGTCTCTAATGATACTACTCCTAGAATCATTGGTACAAGGTACTATGCTAAGGGCTAACTCTAGATTAAAGCCTACTGCTCACATGCCCAACTAAGAAACACTTACAAATCACTAGCAACACAGTCAATACTAATACAAGACACAAACAAAATTACAAGCCACTAATTACCATGCTTAACAAGAAATCCTCAAGAAATAGGAGCTCAAAGACTGAATTGAGGACAGAAGGTATCTTTACTGCTAGTAAAGAAAGAAGCGGTGGAACAAAGTCCTGGAATAACAGAAATAGATAAGTCTTGAGATGATATTTTAAGAACCAATTTAAGATACAACCTGATAATCATACACGTCTATCCAAAATCATGACACTCAGAATCCTCGCCACGCCAGTAAGCATAGATACGATAAGCGACAGGTTCCGTAACTAAGGTATACAACCCTATAATCATGTCATCTAGAATACTCGCCACGCCAACCGGTATGGCTGCGAGAACTCTAAATCTCATAACTAAAGTATGTACATCCAAGTTAGGTTCCTACGTTCTCGTCATGACAGCTAATATGGCTGCGATAAACTCTAGTTTCCATGACCAAAGTAGACGTTTTTACCTTTCTCACTGTCCTCATCAATATGTCATCAGATGATACCATAAATTTTTAGTCCGTAAAATTTATCTCAATTGGAAATCAACTCAACAACGATACCAGGAATTAAAGTTAACAACTGGTCAACAAGAATCAAACTCAACAATGATACCAAGAATTTAATTTAGTAACTGCTCAACAAGAATCAAGTTCAGTGACAACAAGCGAGAGCGGACGAAATCAAAACGAAGGATTCAAAATTAGAAGTTATAATAAGATTCTCAAGGGGTCGTCCAAGGAATCTCTCAAGAATTTGTGATTGAGTATCCTCTCTCATCCTAGTATCCTATGTCCTATATTCTATAGCAGGTACGCAATAGTACAACTATGACGTCGCACTACTACGACATCGCACAACTAGCGAAGTCGACCTGCATGGGCCACCACTAAAAATGTGTCACGACCCGCACCCGGTTTAGGGGCACGAGTGCGTGGGTACGTCCAGCCTACGCCGCAGCATCGGCGGTAGAACGCTGTCTAGGTCGAGTACTAACTAACAATCTCACGCTAGTATCCAACTCCATAAGGAGATTCGGATAATACTATAAAAATATTCACAACATACTCAATCACAACTATAGCACGATAGGAATTTAAAGAATAAAAGAATACAACACAAGTCTAGAGACAACATAATCATACCTGCAATCATTACTTCCAATTCCCAAGTGTGTCGGAACCAGTCTACTAAGGTCACAGTCTGGAAAAATATTTTCCAGTCAGGAAGGAGCAAAGTACATCTCTAAATAGCAGTTCTATATAAATGACATAAACTATGTAGCAGTTCTAGATGGAAACATACCAGATGCATGTATAGGTACGAGAAATGTACAATGAGAGAAATACTGGAAATACTGTAAGTAAATGCAGGAAAGAAATATTATGTCCATGAGCAAGAACCTATGACTAAGTGTGTTGAGTACTAGCTTTAACATGTGATCGGCTTGGGAACTTGATCAGGCTGGTTACATGTGATTAGCTATGGTTCATATAAAGTCAGGCTAACCGTTGGTTAGCTATGATGTATGTAGAGGTCAGGCTAATCACACGTAACAGCTATGGTTCATATAAATGGTCAGGCCGCACTCGACGTGAGATGTGGGGTGAGCTATGGTGCATATAAAGTTGGGTATGATCACATATCTACACTAAAGTACTCCCCAAACCCCCGACTGGTATAGTAGATCCAATCATGGTACGCTATGGCACGGGATTCCCTAGGAAGGTAGCAAATCTCCCCGGAAATCAGTGTCTGTACATGCACAAGATATCAAGGAAACAAGTCTTGTACAAGCTACACCATGAATAAGGAATAACATCTCATGACGAGATCCGTATATACCAATCCGTGTAACCAACGTGTCAGGAACATGGATATTTACACTAGATACAGTGAACATAGGAGATATCATAAATTAGAAACTAATCAGAGAATGTACTCGCCTTTGGTCCTTAGCTGGTAAAACTAATGTCCTGTCCCAGAGTATCGTCTGGAGGAACCAACAGTCCTAAAATATATCAAATACAACATTTGCATCAGGTGCTACACTAACACATCACAACTACAAGAACTCAGGGCTCTGCCAGGTATGGCACTAGTCAACTAGGGTCATCTAGTTAGACAGACATCTATAACACATTACACCTATTTAACTAACATTAACACCTACAATATTACTTGCACCAAAATAAATACATATATAATATATATATATACCATTTAATTTATGCATAATATATATATATAGGTTGAACAATATAGTTACCATATATATAAATTTTATAACTATAAAAATATGCTAAGTAGGTTTACAAATACATAAATATACATATACAAATTTACATATATTTTATACAGGTAAAAATACCAAATTACATACATATATATATACAAACCAATACAACATATATATATATAGGTATACCAATACGAAAATATAAATCTACATACATATATATATTTACCAAAATATGTATTAAATTAATATGTATATTACCAATATATTTTTATACCAAAAATAAGAATTATACTATATACAAATTTTAGAATTTACGTAAAAGCCAATATATTTATATCTACAGTAGAATTGGTCACCAGCCCTAAATAAATAATTTGATCTTATTTATTAATGTAACTATTCCTTAATTAATGATATAAACCAGAAATTATTATTTTTACATAATCAAATCCTTATATTTATTACATAATTAAATTCTTACACTATAAACAATAAAACAAATTATATTCTACGTACTTAACTAATTACATGAATTTACTAACTATTTATATTTAATTACTAAACAAATTATAAATTAACTAATTTATTAAGAATTTCCAATCTGATTATTAGTAATTAACCAGACTAATACAATTTAACTAAATGATTAACTTATTAACTAATAAAATTAATTCACTGATTAAATAATTAATCTAAACTAATCTAATACATAACTAAACTAATATAATTATTCTAATTGATTAATTACTTAACCATTAATTTAATTAACTAACACTCAATTAATTATATACTAATTACAACTAATTTAATTACTAACTACAGACAGAAATAGAAAGGGGGAAAGAGGGAAAGGAGAGAGGGGCTCACGAGGGGGAGGGTTCCCTTCGCCGGCGCGGTGGGGGTCCGTCGGGCAGGGCGTCGGCGCTCCTGGTCGAGGCGGCAGCGGATCGCGGTTCGAGGCGACTGCGGATCTGAAGCGACGGCGGCGGCGCTCGGGTGTTTGGCTCGAGAAGATCTGAGGCGGTCGGCTTCGAACTCGGTGATGCTCGACGCGGGTGAGGCGGCGCTCGGGCCTGCAGCGGCGGTGGTCGACACCGAGGGGAGGTCCCGTAGTCACCGGGCTTGACGACGAGGAGGTGCTCCGCGGCCACTGGCTCGGCGAGGCGACGGCTGGCTGACCTAGGTTAGGGCTTAGGGTTCTGTGTGTGTCAGGGGGTCGTGTCCGGGTCTGCCGGACACGGGGATGATGCTCTGTGGGCTTGTTCGGGTGTTGGACACGGGGTGGGTGTTTGCTGTGGTGTGGGGGTTGTGTCCGGGTGTGTCGGACACGGAAATCAGGTTGTAAAGTTGTAACCGGACACAAGAAATAAATGGATACGGTGGGACACCCGGGGTCGGACCCGAGGCCATCACGGCTGACACGGTGATGCTGGACACACGGACACGAGCACACAAAATGGTGGTGGCTTTGGCTTTGGGAATTGTGAAGGCTAGCTAGGGTTTCTAGGGAGATATGATGAGGGACTTAAATAGGGAGAGATGGTGTGGGATAAAGGGTTTGCGGGTTGGCCCAATAATGAATGGCCCAGAATTAAATATAAAAGGGTTTCTCATGTGGGAAAAATGAGGGTGTGCTGGCTAGTTAATAGGAAATGGCAATTTATAAAATTTAAAAAGAAAAGATTATAATTTCAGAAAATATTTTAGGAAAGCTATGTAATTTATTTATTTACTATTCCATTAATTATAAAAAATTATTTTGAAGAAACAACTAGTCCTTTAATTAATTTATCCAATAAATAATTTTATGATTTCAAGCCAATAAACATTTGAAACTAGAAGAATATATATATTATTATTTATTTATTTATTTTGTAATACATCGTCATTTAGGAAAAATGATTTTTATAAAGATTTTTAAATTACCTTCTAAATCAAACATTGTTCAAAATAAAATACAAAATTTTAAGGAGAAAATATTTTATAACTTGGTATTTAAAATAAATTAAAAATCTAATTATTTTGAAGTTTGGAAATCGGAGGTTACAGGTGTGCCGCATACAGGTTGGTTTGAGGGCCATAACTGATGGGTTGCTTGTTGACGAAGCTCGGCGTGAGAGTTTTCCCAGGGTGGAATTACCATACCTATATTTGATGGGGTGGTTAATTCTCCACAATCCCCGGGTTATGTCTCCTGGCTCCGGTAGCAGTTCGGAGAGTATGTTCTTGTTGAACTACAAGAATTCCTCCTGAAACGTGACCACAGTCTTAGACTGTCGGCTGGTGTTGAACCTCAGCCACGGCTGGAAGCTCCTCTGTACTCCCCCTTCTGTACATTACAATCAATCAGGGACGAGGCTGGAGGATTCAGGTGGAGAGAAGACTGATCTCTCTCCGGAAGCTTTTTATTGGCTGGTCTGTATTAGACCATCCCATCTGCTATACAGGAGCGAAGATCTCTGCTTCTTCGAGCCCTACTTGCCTAGTCGGTTTGCCAGGCAGTTTGGGTACGACCAGTTGCATATGGGCAATGCCGTTACCAGCTTCAGGTCCCGGGGGGGACTCATTGATGGAGCTAGAGGGTGGCGATATTTCATCATGGGTTGTACGAGAGCAACCTTCATTGTGCCGGTGGTAACAATCTCCACGGAGCTTCGCATTCTTCATTCTTACGCCCAGTTCTACGTGGCGATTAACACCTTCCATCGTGACTTTGATATGCGTGGAAGTTTCAGGGTGCCTTCCCCCAAGCTTGGGGGAAGAGTTGACGTCCCTTCGGTCTCTCCGGACAAGGATGAGGAGACTGGCCCTCCAGATAAGCCTCTGGTGTCGGTGCCGAGGTGTGAAGTGCCTCTGCCCGCGGGGGCTTTGGTGGTCTCTTCTGGGAAGCGACGGGCCTCTGCTCCGAAGAAAATTTCTCTTCGTAAGAGGAGGAAGGAGACTGTCGCTCGTCCTCTCCGCATTCTTGGCATTGAGGAACCTGGGAGTGAGCCTGCTCCTCCCCATATTAGGGATGATTCTTCGGCTGCAGGTTCCTCGCCTTTTAGAGAGGGACCTTCTACAGTTCCGGCAAGCGGCACTGGAGGACCCTCGCTAGAGGTTGCTGTCGTGGCCGCTGCTTCAGGCAGCGGAGCGCGATTGCTTGCGTGGCCGAGGCAGATAGGAGAATCTTTCTCGAGGTCAGCAGTGAGTGAAACTCCCGCCGTAATAGCGAGTACGTCTGGCGAGATTCCGACTGACGAACTCCGACTGCGTCTTGGTGAAGGCCTGACAGAACTCTTGGCGATGTCGGTCGGCCCGCCTCCTTCTCCAGGCATGATGGCTCGCATCGCGTCGTTAAGACGTGGTTTAGATTCGGCTGCAGATGCGTCATATATGCTGCTGGTTCAGGGTAAACGTCGCCTTTTGTGTTTCCCTTTAGAAAGATTATCATTATACTGATATCAACTCTCTTGTCTTTTTCTCAGGGGACGACGTCCATGGAGGGTACAGCGTTGAAGCGTCCCCTGGCTCCGCTCCTGCTCCTGGCGATGATGTGGAGGCGCCCAATTTTGAGGAGGAAGTGTCATCATCGGGGGCTAGCTCGCCCAGAGTGGTTTCGTCGTCTCAAGAGGAAGGCGAAGCCGTCATCGTGAGTATGCCGATGACTTCGATTGTGGCCGTTGTATCATCTTCGGTCGCGCCATACGTCTATTCGGCGGCTGTGGCTACTTCGTCTGCAATCGTCCCTGGAGAGGGACTTGCTGGGGTCGCGGCCGCTCCTGGCATTCAGTCGGATCTAGTTGATTTGACTGAGCAACATACCAGTCTCTTCTACACCGGTTTGAAAATGATGATATCAATGATGTTAGCGAAGAGTCTAGATTTTGAACGCTTGAAGAAGACTTCTCTGGCGTCGATCGGGGTCATCAGGGAGCTCGGTGATCCTGGGGCAGCTGACGCCCTGGAGGCGGTGGTTAATGGTTTAGAGCAACCCATTAACGAATATTTATAGCTGACTCGGGGCAGCTTCGATGCTGAGGTCCAGACCAGGTAAGACCACATGATCGCGCGGCTTACCACAAAGCTGGAAGGCCTAGACCAACTCATTAAGACACATGAGCTGGAGATGGATAGGCGAAAAGCTGGTGTGGCAGAGGCTCTCGCTCTTGAGGCAAAGTGCCATTCTGAGCACGAAAGGAATGCAGCGAGGGCATCCAAGCTGAAAGAAGAACTCGCTCGGGCAGAGGAGTGGGCTTCTCAGTCGCTAGCAGGTCTAGATGTGGCGTCCAGTCGACTGAGCGCAGCGCGACGGGAGTTGGACCGTGTAGAGGCTGCTCTCTTGGGCTGTCTTCGGACAAGGGCTGATCTGGCTTTTACGAACACCCCCGAGGCCCGGCTGGAGCAGGCTCGCGTCGATGCCTTGGCCCTTAGGAACGAGAGGATAGCTGCACTGGGGCGGCTGATTGACAATCTGGCTAACCCGCCATCATGATGTATCCTTTCTTTTTTTGCTTCCCCCGATGTAATCCTGCTCTCTTTTGGGAAATAAAAGCGGCTCTTTTCTGACTTTTGTTGGACCCATTATTTCGGAATATAAATGACAGGTTAGGTGAGAGTGATATCAGAGGTAGTATGGACGTAATAAACTCTCGATAAACTTCTTAGCGGGACATATCTATTCAGAGGTCATACGGACATGATAGAGTGTAACCCAACTAATTATGTTTTGGAAGTAGTTTCGTCAGAATCGAGGTCCTCGCTATTTTTCTCTTGAGCATGAGAGATTAGGCATAGTACCTTTTCAGAAATTTGCCGTTGATACGAGCCATTAACAGGTCTTCGTTAGGCTGGGCTATCCTGTAGGCGTCGTTCGAGAAAGTTGTCTCGATCACATAAGGGCCTTCCCATTTGGGTTGGAATTTGCCTTTACTTCTGTGAGTGAGAATCATCGGCCTTCTTACGGCTAGAACTAGCTCGCCGACTTTGAACACTCTTTCCTTTACTTTATGATTGAAAGCTTTGGAAATGCGTGCTTGGTAGAGCGCGATGCGCTGCTGAGCTTGTAGGCATTTCTCGTCTAATCCTTCCAGCTCTTGGAGCCTTAACAGGTCATTCTTTTCTTGAGTCAGCTCACTAGTCACGGCTATCCTGAGCGACGGGATCTGGATTTCGATGAGAAGAACCGCCTCGCTCCCGTAGACTAGTGAAAAAGGGGTACAACCTTTTGGTGTCCGTACCGTTGTGCGGTATGCCCAGAGATATTCGCCTAGCTTTTCGTTCCAGTCTCTTTTGTTTGAATAAACGAACTTCTTCAGGAGTTTGATAATAGTTTTGTTGAAGGCTTCCGCCAAACCATTAGTAGCTGGATAATATGCCGTAGAGGCAATATTATGTATTCGACTTTTATCGCAAAATTGATGAAACATTTGGCTGATGAACTGAGGTCCATTGTCGTGGATTATCCTTCGGGGAGTCCCAAAGCGATAAATGACGTGGTGCTTGATGAAGCTGATTACGTCAGACGCCTTTACTTCAGCCAGAGGGATCGCCTCTGCCCATTTGGAGAAGTAATCTGTGATGGCCAGTATGAACCGGTGGCCTCTAGAGGAAGACGGGTGAATGGGCCCAACGATATCCATACCCCAGGCTTCGAAGGGCCAGGATGCAATCGTAGGATGTAGATATTCAGACGGTTGATGTATGAAGTCTGCATGGACCTGACAGGCCCTGCATCATTTCGCATAGCTAATCGCGTCAGTGATCATAGTGGGCCAGTAATAGCCCATTCTCCTGATACGATCCTGCAGCTTAGGACCGGGCTGATGCGCTCCACATACGCCGTCGTGCCTCCCGGATAATCTGCTGCCCTTCGTCGTCTGAGAGTCATCTTAATAGTAGTCCTTCGTAGGTCCGACGATACAGGCATTGTGAGGATGCGTCGAAGTAGAAGCATAAAGATCGTCTTTTGACGGATATCGCCTCTCTGGGGTCCTCTGGTAAGATTCCGTAGGCGACAAAATCTATGAAGGGACTCCTCCAGTCCCTTCCAGGGGGGTCTGTGTTCATAGCGTGACTGCGTTCTATGTGAAAGTTGTTCTTCACACAGAATAAATCTCTGTTAAGAAGGATCACCGAATCCTGTCTTCTTATAGGAGTGGCCAAATCCGCCGCTAGACTGGCTAGGGCATCAGCTTCCCGGTTCTGGGATCGAGGCACATGCTCTAGGAAGAACCCTTTGAACATCGTGGCTATCTCGACCGTCGCTTGATGGTAGGGGATGAGGTCTGGATTTCGGACTTCATATATTCCTCTGACTTGATTGACAATAAGCAGAGAATTACCGAAAGCTTCCAGGGATTCGACTCCCAGCTCTTTTGCGACTTGGAGGCCGATTAACAGAGCGTGGTATTCCGCTACATCGGTGGCCACATGTTACGTGATCGATTCAGAGGTATCCTACAACATCTTGCTGGGAAGACCGTGGATCCACGATCACAACATCGTTCCTTCAACTCTATATCAATGTCTTAAATATGTAGACCCCCAAGGAATGGTACAAATGGAGGTGGCCGACAATCTGAGGTTGCCAATCTGGATCCTCAGGCGAATCTTCCCCAATGGCTTACTTCTTCTGGCGTTGAATCCCACGATTGTAGTGGAGGTGTAAGCCAGTTCGTTGGTAGGAATCCTCAATGGTCTGAGCAGACTGTGAGGGATGATGCTGATCGATGATCCCGGATCTATGTGAATCCGATCAACCTCCATGGAACCGACGTACCCGGTGTAATAGAGGGGCATGTCATGCCTGTTATGTTTTAACAGTATATCGTTTTGGGTGAAGGTGATATTTGGGACCACCTCCATCACACTGTGGCATTGAGGGCACGCCACTGGTTCTTCGTCGGGAGACTTGAGCTGGGTCAAGCATGCCTTCGCCTGCATCAGTGCTTCACTCAAGGCTAGACGAGTGTCTTGGGAGAGCCTGAGTAGCTCGGAGATGGAGAGCCTGGCCGGTGTATTAGCCAGTTGGGCTAGGATGTCGAAGTTGTATGGCTTCTCAAAACCTTTGTTCGGAATGTTCTTCACAGGTTTATCAAAGCGCACTTCTCTTTGTTTCCCTTTGTCCGCCGGCGTCGGTTTTGAAGGGTTGGCTTCCGGTATGATGGGGCTTGGCCCTGCAGGGTTGGCGGCTGAAACGTCTGCAGGTATATCCTCCTGACTTGCTCCGTAGTCGTTGAGGTAGGCTCTCCCTGACCGGGTTGCAGCAAGTACCTCGTCTTCGTCTGATGGCAAAGAATTTGTGACCATATGGCATGGTTTGCACTTTGAGCTCCTCCTAGACGCAACTTTAGTAGCTTTAGTCTCTTCCTCGAGCTCTGACACCAAATCTGGATGAACCCACATAATCTCGCCCTGACGGGTGGTCAGGGGTACCAGGTTATGATTTTGATCCCTAGCCGGAGGGAGATTGACGATGTCCATTGTGGCTCGGGAAATGGGCGTGATACCGTCCATGACTTCTTGGGGAGGCAGATCGCCGAACCGCAGAGAGATCATGTTGGCCGTGACCGTTTTCTCGGTGTTGTGCAGGGTGATGGCCTTAGCATCGATCAACCCCTGGATCTTCGTCTTCAGTACGTAACACACCTTTGTTGGGTGGTGGACGTATCTGTGGAAGATGCAGTATTTGGGGTCGTCGGTACTGCCGACCTCTTGGGGCCGCCTTAGCTCCGGCAGGGTGATCTTGCCACTTTTGACGAGACACTCAAATATACTAGGGATATCGTCGTCGTCGAAAGAGTAGACCTCGACGGGCCTGGAAGTCCCGGGCTTTGTCTGCATGGTCGCCGCCATTTTTTGTCTGGACGTATTGACCGTCAGAGCTTCTTTTTCCTTGGAGCTGCGAGGATGGTCGCCGCTGGGAGATAACCTTTTGCCTCTATCGGAGGCGGAGATCATGATGCCATTGTCGCGTGCCTTGCGACTGTTGTCTTCGGCGGCCACTGTAACCTCCGATTTCCAAATTTCCAAAATGATTAGATTTTTAATTTATTTTAAATACCAATTTATGAAATATATTCCTTGAAATTCTAGTATTAGATTTTGAATAATGTTTGGTTTCAGAAGGTAATTTATAATCTTGTATAAAAATCATTTTTCCTAAATGTCGATGTATTACAAAATAAATAAATAAATAAATAATGATGATATATATTTCTCTAGTTCGAATATTTTTGGCTTGAAATCATAAAATCATTGTTTGATAAAATTATTTAAAGGACTAGTTGTTTCCATAATAATTTTTAATATCCATTGGATTAGTAAAATAAGTAAATTACATATTTTCTAAGATTTTGCAATATGGGTTTAATTAGTAGCTAAATCGGAAATCAGTTAGCCTTGGAAGCCTCTTAAAACATTTTTCTTAAATTATTTTCTATTAAATTTACCAGTTTACCGTCTCCCATTCACATCCCATTTTTCCACATGAAAAACCCATTTAAATATTTATTCTGGGCCATTCATTATTTTGGGCCAACCCGCACCCGTTAGCCCACAACTCTTTCCCTATTTAAGTCCCTCATCACAACTCCCTAGAAACCCTAGCTAGCCCTCACAAATCCCCACAAAGCCGAAGCCACCACCATTTTGTGTGCTCGTGTCCGTGTGTCCAGCATCACCGTGTCAGCCGTGATGGCCTCGGGTCCGACCCCGGGTGTCCCACCGTATCCATTCATTTTCTGTGTCCAGATTTACAGTATTACAACCATATTTCCGTGTCCGACACACCCGGACACAACCCCACACCACAGTACATTCAAACCCCCGTGTCCAACACCCGGACACGTCCACAGTACAGCAAATCCTTGTGTCCAGCCTCGGACACAGCCACCACACATCAACCATCGTGTCCAGCCGACACGATCCACCCCGACACATCCAGAACCCTAAATCCTAACCCTAGATCTAACGTCGTCGAGATCCGCCGGCGGCCGGGACCTCCTCCTCGGCGTCGAGCTCGCCGTGGCCGACCAGACGCAGCCGCCTCGAACCCGCCGTCTCCTCGAACCGAGCGCCGCCTTCCCGAGCCGAACACCCGCCGCCACCGCAGACCCGCGTCGAGCCGAGCGACGCTGCCGCTCTCGAAGATCCGCCGCCGTCGAGTTCGCTGCCGCCCTGAGCTTCCAGATCAGCCTCGAAGTCGTGGATCGCCGCCACCGCGTGACCCCGGTGAGACCTCCGCGCCGACGCCGGAGAAAGCCTTCCGCCGTGAGTCTTCTCTCCCTCTCCCCCTTTCTTCTGTTCTGTAAGTTAGGGATTGTTAGTTATAGTGTATTAGTTTAATTATATGTGATTAATTAAATAATTAGATTAGTTAGTTTAATTAGTTTAATTAAATAATTAGATTAGTTAATTTATATTAGTTAGTTTAGTCAATTATTTTAATCAGTAAATTATTAATAATCAGTAATTAAATTGTTAATCAGTAGTTATTTATTAATGTAATTAGTTTAGTAAATTTATATATTTAGTTTGGTAATATATACATTTAGTTTAATAAGATTTAATTAGTTTAGTTTTATTTAGTCTAGTAATAAATATCAGGATTTTTGATTATGTGAACAAATATAATAATTTTTGGGTTACATTATTATTTAAAAATATAATTTCAATAATAAAATGAGTTCAAAATTTTTATTGGGCTGGTGACCAATCTTACTATAGATATAAAAATATATATATTGGATTCTACGTAAATTCTAATTTTTATAAATAAACCTTTAAATTGTAATTTTGTTCAAAAGGAAAGTTTTAACAATTATTGTTCAAATAATTTCGAAATGATTTATATATGTAAATACGTATTCTAGTATATATAATTGATTTGGTATCTATGTATATATATTTTTAGTAAATGTATATAATTTTTGGTGTATATACTTATATATATATATACATGTATATATGTATGTATATTTTTGGTATAATTATACATATATTTAATTGGTATAATTTCATGTAGTATATGTATAATAAAACGTATTTTAATATATGAATTAAATGGCATCTGTATATACATATATATATCTTGCGTATTTATCTATTTTCCTATATATGTATATTAAAATGTATTTTAGTATAAATACGTATTAAATATATATGGGTATTAATTTAACTGTATTCATATAATTTATGTCAATGTATGTTTTCGTAATTAATGTTATATATATATTCAATTGGTGTAACTACCTGTATATAGTATAACTATTATTTTGGTACAAATATATATATATATGTGTGTATATATTTTGTATGGGTATATGTTTAATAAAAACGTATTTTGGTATAAAAACGTATATTTGGTATATATATATATATATACTTGTGTACATATAGGGTATGAGTATATTTTTAGTGTATATAAATGTATAAATGTATATATTCTTGAATAATGGGTGATGTGTATTTTTCATAAATAAAACATATTTCCACTTGTATATACTTTGGAATAATAATATATGTATTATATTTGATCATTAATAATACTACGTTTAATTGGTGAATATACTAGATGACCCTAGTTGACTAGTGCCCTGCCTGACATGGCCCTGAGACCAGTACTTTTGACTGTGTTAGTGTAGCATCTGATGCAAATGTGGTTTTGCTTGTGTTATGTTTATAGGACTGTTGGTTTACCCAGGGGATACTCTGGAACAGGACATCAATAATTACCAGCTAAGGACCCAAGGCGAGTACATTCTCTGATTAGTTTCTAATTTATGATATCTCCTATGTTCACTGTATCTAGTGTAAATATCCATGTTCTGGACACATTGGTTACACGGATTGGTATACACGGATCTCGTCATGAGATATTATTCCTTATTCATGGTGTAGCTTGTACAAGACTTGTTTCCTTGATATCTTGTGCATGTACAGACACTGATTCCCGGAGAGATTTGCTACCTTCCTAGGAAATCCCGTGCCATAGCGTACCATGATTGGATCTACTATACCAGTCGGGGGTTTGGGGAGTACTTTAGTGTAGATATGTGATCATACCCAACTTTATATGCACCATAGCTCACCCCACATCTCACGTCGGGTGCGGCCTGACCATTTACATGTCTCCTCACTGTTACATCGGTTAGCCCTACTAACCCATGTAATGAGTTTACATGCCTCCTCACTGTTACATCGGTTAGCCCTACTAACCCATGTAATGAGTTTACTAGTCCCAAGCCGATCACATGTTAAAGCTAGTACTCACACACTTAGTCATAGGTTTCTTGCTCATTGACATATTATTTTTCTTCCTGCATTTACTTACAGTATTTCCAGTATATTTCTTTTCTTGTACATTCTCGTACCTATACATGCATCTGGTATGTTTCCATCTAGAACTGCTACATAGTTTATGTCATTTATATAGAACTGCTAATTAGAGATGTACTTTGCTCCTTCCTGACTGGAAAATATTTTTCCAGACTGTGACCTTAGTAGACTGGCTTTTGACACACTTGGGAATTGGAAGTAATGATTGCAGGTATGATTATGTTGTCTCTAGACTTGTGTTGTATTCTTTTATTCTTCAAATTCCTATCGTGCTGTAGTTGTGATTGAGTATGTTGTGAATATTTTATAGTATTATCCGAATCTCCTTATGGAGTTGGATACTAGCGTGAGATTGTTAGTTAGTACACGACCTAGACAGCGTTCTACCGCCGATGCTGCGGCGTAGGCTGGACGTACCCACGCACTCGTGCCCCTAAACCGGGTGCGGGTCGTGACAGCCACTGCCGAGACGATGAACGGGCCACTCATGGAACTGATATGGTCCTGTGAACACCGAGACTATAGGAAGGAGGTTCTTCCTGTAAATGTCTACTAACGCCGAGTCTGGAACTTCTGGAGGCATTTGTAAGGTGGCCTGACGAAAACGTTCGACGAAGGTGCGAACGTCTTCCTTTTTCCTTTGCTTGACTTCAATGAGGGAGGAGATAGACATGTCCATTCCACCCTCGTAGAATCATGTGAAGAATAGTGCTTTAAAGTCTTCGAAGGAAGTAATGTAGTTGTCCGCCAAGCTACGGTACCACTGATAGGCTACTCCTGAGAGGCAGCCTTTGAACACCCGAATGAGGAGGGCGTCGTTCCCTTGTAGCAACACCGTCATCATACTGAAATAGTTCATGTATTGACTTGGTGATGTTTTTCCTTCGAACAGAGCCATAGTCTGAGGTTTTTACTTCGGAGGAAAAGGGACTTCTTCCCAGATAGCCGGGTAAGGCTGGTTGATTCCTAGTTTCTTGAGCTGATCTTTGTGCTTCAAGGCGTCAAACTGGGCTTTCAACTCCTGCACTGCCTACATCGGATTCTCAGTTGGAAGCGGAGGGACTGCTGACTCTTGATCTAGAGCAGGTTCTTGGCTCGGGTTGGATGGTGGTAAGTCCACCCCCACATGTATCTGAGTTGGTGGGACCGACGCTTGAGCCATGGCGGTCGCGTGCTGAGTTAGCATCATCTGGTGCATGTTTTCCATTACGGATTGCATTTGCTTCAGGGACGTCTCTAGCACAGTGATGCGTTGTTCCGTGTTTCCTGAAGCCTCCTCGCGTTCGTCTTCAATGGCGTAAGCTCCCACTTCCCTGGGTGTCATCGAAGGATTAGTATAGGTCGCCGCAGAAGTCGACTCTACACTCTCAACATCTGTTCTGGGAGATTGGCGACCCCCAGCGTCGAAATCAGATGAGTACGGAGCTGGTTGATGTGACCTTGCCCGGGTGTTTTGGAACACCCCAGCTTCAGTACTCCAGAGGAGGTCTTCGAATCTTCTTCGGCTCGGAGGCCCAAAGGGATGACGTCTTGAGCTCGACCTTCTTCTGGGTATGCGTGAAGCCATGTTCACGGACGCATACGCGTGCTCTTCTTCTGGAAAAGACTGAGAGTAGCTCAATCGGTCGAAGATCGACCGTTTTGCTTTAGAACAGCAGCAGTCGATCACAATCTTATGACTATTACAATATTGCTCTCTAGGGGGCATAATAGACATGTTGGAAGATCCCCTCTCCTTACGCTTCTGGATTAGGCATTCGCGTAGGTCAGGAGTAGCAACCTGAGCTTGCTTTACGCCGTGGGACTTCGCCTGGCGTAATTTGGAGATTCGCTCAGACTGGCGTAAAGCTGAAGAGGTCCTCAGTCGGCCATCGGCTTCTCGCATAATCCGGAGGGTAGGCAGATTGTTCTCTTGCTGGCGTAAAGGCCGAGAGGCTGAGTATTCGCCTGCTTGCTTCCCCTGGCGGAGATCACAGCGCTCATCTGGTTTACCATAGAGGCCAGATGTTGCTTTGCGCGTGAAGCATGATCTGTTCTTCCGATTTGGCGTTGGGGCACCATCGGAAGTTTTGTCTGTACCGCACGTAGCGGGAGACTAATTCCTACGCGTAGAGCACAGGGGATACTTCTGGGTCAGCGCTGAGGCTTTGCCCGAAGTTTTGTCTGTACCGCGCCCAGCGGGAGACTGATTTATACGCCTAGAGCGCAGGGAATACTTCTGGGTCAGCGCTGAGGCTTTGCCCGAAGTTTTGTCTGTACCGCGCGTAGCGGGAGACTGATTCCTACGCGTAAAGCGCAGTGGATACTTCTGGGTTAGCGTAGAGGCTTTGCCCAAAGTTTTTTCTGTACCGCGCGTAGCTGGAGACTGAATTTTACGTGCAGGGCACGGAGGGAGCGACGCTACCACCTCATTGGTCGGAGAGATCGGAGAGTCCACAGGAATGGTAGAGGATGTCTTGGGCACCCACACTTTGTGCAGCATCCTGTTGTCTTGGACGGAGAGAGAGTGAGAGCTACCCCCGGTTCGAAGCATGTCTTCGTAGGCGGACTGATCGAACTGAACGACCAGTATCTTCTTTACGGTTCCTATAGATACCGCATCGCGTTGAGCAATTGCTTCCTCGTCAGAAGAGAAAGATGTCCCCAGCAGAGTCGCCATCTTGTTTGTGGTATTAAACGAAAGAATAAAATGTGTTATTTCAATGACAGGGTTTGTGCGAAACCCGCGCCCTTTGGTTTACAAACAAACTTGTACAGTATAATCCTATGCGAGGATGTGGGAGTACAATTTATTTAATCTGGGTAGATAATTGCTATAGGTGTCTGATCTGTGGTCGATCACTTTAGCCCTTGGACTGCGCGATGTTGAAGAAGTGTCGTGGAAGACAGGTAGTAGCTTCGAAGGTTGCAGGGGAGGGTGGATGCACGATGCCGACGTCGTCGATCCCCGCTCTTTGCCTGAGCCCCGGGTACTCTCTCTCTCTCTCTCTTCTCTCTTCGACCTGGCTCGATCTTCCGAATTGTCGACCCTGGATCTGATATTGGTATCTTTACCAATTTTTCCGACCTTGATCTGATATTGGTTTCTTTACCAATTTTTTTTGACCTTGTTCCCCATTGATAGGGGCCTCTATTGATAGAGTCTTTGGTGACAGTGACCACTCCGTTGGTGTAGCAACCGAGGAGTGGAAAGACAGCACCCTATTACACAACGGTTAAAGTAACCAATGCCTACGTATAGATGATCTTTTGAATGAGCGGGTGACGCGGGTCCAACTAAGGGGACACAACGCGTACAATTGCTACTAAGATCACGGCGTAAAAGCCACGTAGGTAGGTATCCATTGTGTAAAAGGGGTTGGCGTAGAAGCCAAATGTCCGTTACCATGGCATAGAAGTCGAGCAGGCATAGAAGCCGAACAGGCATAGAAGCCGAGTTGGCATGGAAGCTGGGTAGTCGTAGAGACTGAGAGGGCGTTGAAGCCGGATGGGCGTTGAAGCCGAATGGTCCTAGAGGCCGAGAGGGCGTTGAAGTCGGATGGGCGTAGAAGCCGAGTGGTCCTAGAGGCCGGATGGGCGTAGAAACCGAGCGATCATAGAGGCCGAGAGGGCGTTGAAGCCGGATGGGCACAGATCCTGAATGGGCGTAGAAGCCGCTGCGTACCGTGCTGATGTGGACGCCTTTAGCCGGAATTACGGCTTTTGAAGATATAATCAAATCTCTTGCAGAGATTTGCCATCATCTTATGTATTAAATGCGGAGGCATATTTTGAAGGTCTGCACCCCTTCTGTGCACCTGTCGCAGAGACGTGCCTTGAGAGAAACTGTCACCGCTCTGTGCAATTAGACGTGGAGACGTGCCTCGAATCCCGTACGAAGTGCAGCTTTTGACGTGGCAGGCGGTTTGTCCGCTGCGGATCGTAAAACCGCTCATGTTTACCTGTGTAAAACAGGGCAGTGTATTCCCTTGTACGCAGAAGAGCGGTTTATGCGGAGGGGACTCCAGTAAGCGACGGTTCGGTGATCTTTTAACTAAATCCTCTGCATTAAATACAGAGATCCGCCATCATTCTGTGGTGCGCGTCCCGAGGGGCCTGCCGTCATTTCCAGCCGTCGTCTGGGTGGTCGTGCAGTACTTTTTGTCAGGAGTCAGAGGTCAGATTCACTGCGTGACTTGATAGGTTCATTTCGGGGAAGATGAAGCGTTCCTCGTACGCTATAACGCTGCTTCGAGAGCGGATGAGTTTTACGCCATAGAGGCGATGGAGAACTCTTTTTACGCTGGAGCGGCCTGGACGTACTGCACTTACGCTGATGGTCCTGTGAGCTTTATTCTTCACGCTAAAAAAAAGCTCGATTGTACGCTTGATGGCTCTGGAGGCCTTCGTTCACGTTGTTCTGCATTAAGAGGCTGCGTAGTTCATCCCAGCGTATTTTTTATGCTTCTACAGCATGGGCCACCACTAAAAATGTGTCACAATCCACATCCGGTGTAGGGATGCAAGTAGTGAACAACGTCCAGCCTATGCCGCAGCATCGGTGGTAGAACATTGTTTGGGTAAACTATCTATCAATATAAATATGCCACCAACAATATAAATATACTCAATCACAGATCAAAGATGGAAATAAGTACGAATATGATAAAAGAATAGAAGAGTCACGAATACAACTCATGAGACAAATAATAATATCAAATGAGTCAGAAAAAACTAATAACAATAGCTGGAGACAAATCCAGTACAAAGTGTCTAACAACTAAGCAATGAATCTACGAGTCCTGGGTCGTCTGTCTCAGTCGGGATGAGATTCTCCTGAGCCAAGGTCTCTAGCTCTAAGCCAACCATATCCTGAGGTCCGTAGTGAGTGGGGTACCACTCCTCAGTGTCATATGGGAAAAATATATCCAGCCAGGAAAGGAGCAGAGTACATCTCTAACAGCAGTTCTAATAAATGATATAAACTATGTAGCAGTAAATATATATGAATATACACGATGAAACATATAAATACAAGAGATATACAATAACGGAAATACTAAAATAAATACAAGAATGAACAATATAAAAATGAACAAGAATACTAATGACTAAGTGAGTGAGTACCAGCTTTAAGATGTGATCAGCTTGGGAACTTGTACAAGGAACTTACAAAAGGATAAAGGCCTGGTTAATCATACGTGCAGTGTATGATTAACACTCACAAGGAACAAGACATGCATAAGGGGGGTATGATCACATATCTACACTAAATACTCCCTGCCCTCGACTGGTATTATGGATACAACCATGGTACGTTATGATACGGGATTCACTGGAAAGGTAGCAAGTCTTCCTAAGAATCAGTGTCTGCACATGTACAAGAAGAACAAGGAAACAAGGCTTGAACAAGATACACCATACATACCATGGAATAATATCTCATGACGAGATCCGGATATACCAATCCGTGTAACCATCGTGTCAAGAAATCAATGATATCTATACTAGATACAAGAGACATAGAGGATATCATAAATAAAAAACTATCAGAGAATGTACTCGCCTGAAATCCTGTGAACAGTATCACAGATATCCGGTATAGTTCCTCGAAGACCTAAATATGGAATATTACATCAATACATGATTTTGGAATAAAAATAAGTTAAACTAGTCAACTTCTAGGTCAAAAAGTTATTTCTAAGTCAAAATAGTCAAACTAGGTCAACTCTAGGTCAAACTAGTCAAACTACCTACTTCTAGGTTGTATGAGTCTATCTCTAGGATATTGGGTCCATACACTCTGTAACTAAGCCATACTAGCTAAACTAGGATACTAGGAAACCAATAGGATATCGTATCGTAAGATACGCAATAATTAGATAGAATAATATTATAATATGCATATACAATCAATAATATCTAATATTCCTAACTAAACTAATGCTAAGGGAATACCTTGGCTTTGTACCAATGCGGTATCGCACTACTACAACCCCATCTTGATACTCAAATCTAATACCTTGAGTATCGACCCAATACCTTGAGTATCCCTCACTACCTCGACATTTACCTTAGTCTCAAGGTAACGTCAACTCTAGCATATAGTTAACTACCCAAACTCTAATTATAACTAATATATATTTATCTAATAGAAACTACTATACTATCTACTATTACATACTAAAACATTGTCACGCCCCAGTCCCAAAATGATGAGGGACTAGAGAAGCGTGGCAATGGCCAGCAGCACGCACCGATGGACAACCCAATTTAATGGATCCATCAGGGCATGCTTAAGCTGTAGTCTAACAGGCAAATGTTACAAGACTCAGGTTATTCTAATCTCATCCACAACAGATAATCACAGATAAAGACAGGGTAATGCAAATAAAATAAGCTGATCTCAATAAATATCTCGGGAAACAATCCGAGAATATGTCTGGTACAACAGATACAAATAGACAGGAAATAAAAAACTAAAAATAGAAATAACTGACTACATACGGCCAATGGTCAGGAGAAGTCCTCTGGTGCGAGCTCATCTTCCGATCCTGGTACAGCTCCTGGAAGTGCTCCTGTACGGTATATCTCTGGATGGATCTCTTCGGCTATACCTGGGGACATAATCCGGATCCAGGTCCTCAGGGGACAGTAAGGTACAGAAAATACAAGCCAAAATAAATGCAGTGCAGCAATAAATAAGCAATAGGGTAAACTAGGTAACCAGCTAAGTGATATGCAACATGAGAGCAGTACAAGAACTCAGGCTAAAACTACTACAAGCTCTGTGTCGGGGAGCCGGTAGCAGTGATATCATGTAGTTGTCTAGCTCGTAGTGAGACTTAAGACGCCGGCATAATATAACATCAACCTGTAGCCTGTGTGTCTCTCTCTACCCCATGTAATCACGCGTATCATGACCATAACATCTCATGTCCATGTCAGTGGGATTATAGCTAATGCAGCAAGTCATAATGTCTATAAAATATCTCTGTCAAATTCTGTATCCTATACAGAATCACCATGAATGTCTCAGGAAGACTCTGTCTCATGAATAGTGTCAAGTGTCCTGGGTTCTGGAGTACTTGATAAGACAAGTACGAGAATTATCGGGTCTCGATATCCATCTCTATGTGACGTTACATAACTCCGCGTACGAAGTTGGCACCCGACTGGTAATCGGACGCTAAGTACGCCACTCGGTCCTAGGTTTTAACAGTTAAACAGGTTTATATGCATTTAAATTCAGGCAAGTTCTATAACACGGATTACTGAAATTTGGCAAGCTTTACTTGCCCACTGATGTATAAACAAGTCAAGGAAAACAGTAGCAAGCTGCAGAGTTTGGCAAGGTACACTTGCCTGAGGTTCCGGCTATGTTTGCAGTTCTGACTTCGACGGGAATTGCAGGCGGTACTCCGGTTGCTGAAACAAACATCACCATCAGATCCAGAAAATATCAATCAGCTAGAAACGCCTGTCCTAGGGTCCAAATTGGAGACAAGGGCAGAAACGACAGTTTCGGGTCAAAACGGGGTCCACATGTAGGCCCGCTTTGCACCGAAAAATGTGTTCGGGTCAAAGGTCTCCAAATTCACCAAACTTAGTGTCAACAGGTCAGAAACGTTGATACGAACCCAACGGAACTTTCAGAATTGAATTTCGATGAGTCGAACACAAAATCGCCCGTCGAGCGGGGCTTGTGGGGCCCACGACACGCGATTTCGTCAACGTTCTCAGAATCGAACCAAACTTGACCCACAGGACCAGCGTATCGCTACGAGTTCGAGGGCACAAGTTTTGTTTCGATCCGACGTGTGTACACAAAGTTAGGGCAAATTGCAAAAAAGTCGGATACGGGGCGATGTTTGCGGATACGCGTTGATCCCGGTATGCACGCACACCCGAATCGACTTCTGCGAAATCCCACACGTCCCTGTCGACGATGCGCACATATCTGTGAAGACCGCGCACGACCAGGTCATCCCGTTTGGCGGGACGTACCCGATTTCGGGGTGAAACAGGGTCTAGTTTTTCCTGGTTTTGGATCGCGGTGTGCGATCACCACAGGACGCGATGTCCAGAACGGTTTGTTCGGACACCGAGAGGGTCATACAGGCTTCGCAACGCAATTGACGGAATCGAAATCCGAGCTACGAGCAAGAAGATACACGCACCTGAACTGGGTCAAAAAACAGGGTTCTCGTCGTGTCCGACACGACACAGGACACGTGTCCTGTGTCCGACACGCGGGGGGGGAAGAATTAGAAATTAGGGTTAGGGCTTGGGGGTTCCCAGGCAGAGCTCCGGCGGGGGGCGGCCGGCCGGAGGAAGGCTAGGGCGGTCGGGTCTTCGCCGGAGGCGGCTCGCGGAGGCGGCGGCGCTCGAGGGGCGGCGGCGTTGAGCTCGGGCGGCTCCGGCAGGCTGCTGCGGGCCACAGAGGAAATAGGAAAGGAGGAGGAGAGGGCCGGGGCACGGCGAGGCACGGCGAGGCGGGGCGGCGAGGTGGCGGTTCGCGGTGGTGGTGGCGGAGAGGAGCGGTGGACGGCGGGGTTTCAGGTGGCCGGAGGGAGGAAACTAGGGATTTATAGGCTGAGCCGCGGGGGGGTCGAGGCCGGGAATGGCGGGGGTCGAGGCGGCCGGTGCGGGGTCGTGGGGGAGCGGCGGCGGCGCAGGCGGCAGAAGCGGCGGGGGAAGCGGGCCGCAGAGTCGGGGTCGTGGGGGTTTTAGCGGGTCGGGCTAGCGGGCGGGTATGGCCGACCCGACCCGACCCGGTAGCCACGGACTTGGGTTTGGGCCGGTGGGCCGGTACTGGGCTGGGCTGGGCTGGGCCGGGTTGAATAAAAATAGTAATAATAATAATAAAAAACAGTAATTAATAATTAATTAATTAATTAATTAAATAAATAATTAAATAAATAGTTTTAGGTGTTTCAAAAATAGGTCCGGGGCCCAATAAATTCCAAAAAAATTGTCCTAAGTCCAGTTTTTCATTTTACATCCAAAAATATTATTTTCATAATATTTTAATATTGTTTATTATCAATAAAAAATCATTTAATATTTAAAACCCTGTTTTTAAATTACAGAAAAATTCCAAAAAATTCCAGAAAATTGTGAAAAATCTAGTTTTGAAAATTTTGAAAAAATCAGGGGGTTTACAATCTACCCCTCTTAAGAGAATTGCGTCCTCGCAATCAAAGAATAACCGGTCAACAGAGATGACGCGGTCGCAAACATCGTTTGAAAACACATCACAAGATACTTAGGGAAGTATCGTTTCCCTAAAAATTAAAAGTTTACACTTTCCAGGAAAATCTAGTTAAAACTATAACTTTTATCAAAACCAGGTTGTTATTAACAAGTTGCAAATTACTAGGTTGGGGCTGAGGTCACGAACCAAGAGGCACGAGCTACAACAAGACTAGAAACGGATAACTACGAATCACTTACGCGCATTGGCTACTCCACGAGTCTGCGCGTTCTCCACTGTCATCGTCAGGGCTTGCTTGCGTCCTTGCAGTCGATTCTTCTGTTGTTGAGCCTGCTGGAAGAGTAGTTCCTGGGGTATCAAGGATGGCCTCGGCTGATACCCTGCTGGAGCTGGTGGTAGGACTTCTTGAACTTCCGTTTGCGGTGCTTCCAATGCTGGAGAAGCTGGCCTCGCTTGCTGGTTACCCTTTGGTGCTCTGTCTCGACGCTCAGGGCATTCCTTTAATAAATGCTGACTGGATCCACAAACTATGCATAATCTCTTCTTTCGTCTGCACTCGTCTTCAGTATGGCCTCGCTTGCGACAATATGGACAAACAGGTATTGTCTGCAGAGATGCTTCTGGTGGCTGGTGTACGTGGGGTCTTTTTGCAACTTCTTCTTGTAGTGTTGAAGTGGAAGTCCGTTTTAGACTAGTCTCTCTCCTGATGACGCGCTCAATGCGTCGAGCTGCAGCAAGGACGTCCGAATACGAAGTAGGTGCAACGGATCCAATTAGTTTCTATAGCTCAATGTTTAGTCCGTCGAAGAATTTCTCAGCCTTGTTTTCCTCTATCGGGATCAATGTTGGAGCAAAGCGACTTAGACGAATGAACTCAGCGTTGTACTCTTCCACCGTCTTGGTATCCTGAGTGAGGTGATTGAACTTGTCCTAAAGTTCTGATCGAGCGATAGCTGGAATGTACATCTCCTGAAAGAGTCTAGAGAACTCTTTCCAAGTGACTCGGTCTGGTCCGAGCCGTGTCTCCTCGGATAGCCACCAGTGATGTGCATTATCCGTCAACTGCATTCTGACAGCAGTCATCCAACGTTCCTTTGGAATTTTAGCTGCTTCTAGTTGATGTTGAGTGTTGGTGAGCCACTCATGAACTTCAGTGGGCTCTTCCTTGCCTGAAAATGTACGGGGCTTCAGCTGTCGAAAGTCGGTGATAGAGCCCGTTGTTGGCCGTCGTGCTGGTAGGTCTGCCTGCTCTAGTACGGTTACTAGACTGTGACTGAAAGCCTCTTGTTATGCTTACATTATTGCACAGACCATTTGAAACATCTGCTGTCCGTCCATGGCCTGCCCTGATGGAATTATGGGCATTGATGGAGTAACTGGCGCCGTTGGTGGAATGTTATCGTGCTGGACTCTCGAGGCACGTTGTTGAGCTGATTGTCCCCCATCCACTAGTGTTACTTCATCTTCGTTGGTTACCTCAGCATCTCGTGGTGACGTTATGGGAGTTTCGTCGTTTGCTCGTGAATCCATAACCCTGCAACCAAAATAAATAATAAGAGGCGCACAGGAATCAAGGCAGGATGCAAGTCGAGAAATTAATTCAAAGCCGATATGGATATCAAGAACGTTTCAAGCAAGTGGATGAGATCCTAAAAACTTATCCTATCTTATTTGCAGGCCTGTTCGGTCCCTGAGTTGAAACCGAACAAATTAGTCGTAGACCTGCATGGGCCACCACAAAAACTATGTCACGCCCCTGTCCCAAAATGACGAGGGACTAGAGAAGCGTGGCAATGGCCAGCAGCACGCACCGATGGACAACCCAATTTAATGGATCCATCAGGGCATGCTTAAGCTGTAGTCTAACAGGCAAATGTTACAAGACTCAGGTTATTCTAATCTCATCCACAACAGATAATCACAGATAAAGACAGGGTAATGCAAATAAAATAAGCTGATCTCAATAAATATCTTGGGAAACAATCCGAGAATATGTCTGGTACAACAGATACAAATAGACAGGAAATAAACAACTGGAAATAGAAATAACTGACTACATACGGCCAATGCTCAGGAGAAGTCCTCTGGTGCGAGCTCATCTTCCGATCCTGGTACAGCTCCTGGAAGTGCTCCTGTACGGTATATCTCTGGATGGATCTCTTCGGCTATACCTGGGGACATAATCCGGATCCAGGTCCTCAGGGGACAGCAAGGTACAGAAAATACAAGCCAAAATAAATACAGTGCAGCAATAAATAAACAATAGGGTAAACTAGGTAACCAGCTAAGTGATATGCAACATGAGAGCAGTACAAGAACTCAGGCTAAAACTACTACAAGCTCTGTGTCGGGGAGCCGGTAGCAGTGATATCATGTAGTTGTCTAGCTCGTAGTGAGACTTAAGACGCCGGCATAATATAACATCAACCTGTAGCCTGTGTGTCTCTCCCCACCCCATGTAATCACGCGTATCATGACCATAACGTCTCATGTCCATGTCAGCAGGATTATAGCTAATACAGCAAATCATAATATCTATAAAATATCTCTGTCAAATCCTGTATCCTATACAGAATCACCATGAATGTCTCAGGAAGACTGTCTCATGAATAGTATCAAGTGTCCTGGGTTCTGGAGTACTTGATAAGATAAGTACGAGAATTATCGGGTCTCGATATCCATCTCTATGTGACATTACACAACTCCGCGTACGGAGTTGGCACCCGACTGGTAATCGGACGCTAAGTACGCCACTCGGTCCTAGGTTTTAACAGTTAAACAGGTTTATATGCATTTAAATTCAGGCAAGTTCTATAACAAGGATTACTGAAATTTGGCAAGCTTTACTTGCCCACTGATGTATAAACAAGTCAAGGAAAATAGTAGCAAGCTGCAGAGTTTGGCAAGGTACACTTGCCTGAGGTTCCGGCTATGTTTGCAGTTCTGACTTCGGCGGGAATTACAGGCGGTACTCCGGTTGCTGAAACAAATATCACCATCAGATCCAGAAAATATCAATCAGCTAGAAACGCCTGTCCTTGGGTCCAAATTGGAGACAAGGGCAGAAACGGTAGTTTTGGGTCAAAACTGGGTCCACATGTGGGCCCACTTTGCACCAAAAAACGTGTCCGGGTTAAAGGTCTCCAAATTCACCAAACTTAGTGTCAACAGGTCAGAAACGTTGATACGAACCCAACAAAACTTTCAAAATTGAATTCCGATGAGTCGAACACAAAATCGCCCGTCGAGCGGGGCCTATGGGGCCCACGACACGCGATTTCGTCAACGTTCTCAGAATCGAACCAAACTTGACCCACAGGACCAGCGTATCGCTATGAGTTCGAGGGCACAAGTTTCGTTTCGATCCGACGTGTGTACACAAAGTTAGGGCAAATTATAGAAAAGTCGGATACGGGGCGATGTCCGCGGATACGCGTTGATCTCGGTATGCACGCACACCCGAATTGACTTCTGCGAAATCCCACACGTCCGTATCGACAATGCGCACGTATCTGTGAAGACCGCGCGCGACCAAGTCGTCCCGTTTGGCGGGGCGTACCCGGTTCCGGGGTAAAACAGGGTCTGGTTTTTCCTGGTTTTGGATCACGGTGTGCGATCACCACAGGACGCGATGCCCCGAACGGTTTGTCCGGGCATCGAGAGGGTCATACAGGCTTCGCAATGCAATTGACGGAATCGAAATCCGAGCTACGAGCAAGAAGATACACCCACCTGAACTGGGTCGAAAAATAGGGTTCTCGTCGTGTCCGACACGACACAGGACACGTGTCCTGTGTCCGACACGCGGGGGGGGGGGAAGAATTAGGAATTAGGGTTAGGGCTTGGGGGTTCCCAGGCAGAGCTCCGGCGGGGGCGGCCGGCCGGAGGAAGGCTGGGGCGGTCGGGTCTTCGCCGAAGGCGGCTCGCGGAGGCGGCGGCGCTCGAGGGGCGGCGGCGTTGAGCTCGGGCGGCTCCGGCAGGCTGCTGCGGGCCGCAGAGGGAATGGGGAAGGAGGAGGAGAGGGCCGGGGCACGGCGAGGTGCGGCAAGGCGCGGCGGAGAGGTGGCGGTGGCGGTTCGCGGTGGTGGTGGCGGAGAGGAGCGGTGGACGGCGGGGTTTCAGGTGGCCGGAGGGAGGAAACTAGGGATTTATAGGCTGAGCCACGGGGGGGTCGAGGCCGGGAATGGCGGGGGTCGAGGCGGCCGGTGCGGGGTCGTGGAGGAGCGGCGGACGGAGCGGCGGCAGCGCAGGCGGCGGAAGCGGCGGGGGAAGCGGGCCGCAGAGTCGGGGTCGTGGGGGTGCTAGCGGGTCGGGCTAGCGGGCGGGTATGGCCGACCCGACCCGACCCGGTAGCCACGGGCTTGGGTTTGGGCCGGTACTGGGCTGGTCTGGGCCGGGTTGAATAAAAATAGTAATAATAATAATAAAAAACAGTAATTAATAAATAAATAATTAATTAATTAAATAAATAATTAAATAAATAGTTTTAGGTGTTTCAAAAATAGGTCCGGGTCCCAATAAATTCCAGAAAAATTGTCCTAAGTCCAGTTTTTCATTTTACATGCAAAAATATTATTTCCATAATATTTTAATATTGTTTATTATCAATTAAAAATTATTTAATATTTAAAACCCTATTTTTAAATTAGAGAAAAATTCCAGAAAATTGTGAAAAATCCAGTTTTGAAAATTTTGAAAAAATCAGGGGGTTTACAAACATATAAACATATATACATATGTCTACAAACCCCTAACTAAAGATACAAGTATATACATAAAACTAATAGTAACAAGTATACATATCACCAATAGAAATCACTAGCTACTAGATATCAAATGTACATATGTATACATACCTACTAACTAGTAAAGCTACTAATGAACTAGCTAGCCAAACTAACTACTAAACTAACTAAATTATCAATCTACTAGTAAACTATACATCAAGATACTAGCTAACTAAACTACTAGTTAACTAACTAAACTAACTCAATGACTAACTAACCTCAACCTGCTCTAACTGCTACTGGACCTCTCCAAGCTGCTGCTGGACTGCATATAATTATGCCATGTTGCTGCAACATGATAAAACTGCTACTACAGTTGCTGGCACTGCCTGCATGTGTGCTACCACTGAACTGCTGAATGCAGAAACTGCTAGCTGCACTTGCTGTTGCAGCTCGCTTGCCTTGCAGCTATCATGCTGCTATGCTAGCTCACTGAATGATGCTGCATTGCTGTGCAGTGCATACAACACACTACTGCAACTGCATATTGCTGATTCTTGCTATCACTGTACACTATTAGCTGCTGCTGCTGTGATGATGTTGTTGGCTTCAGCATTGCACTGCTCGACTCTTCTATGTAGCTGATACGCATACTGTTTCCCTGCTTTGCTGCTGCCCGACCCTTAGCGCACACTCACTTTCACACAAACACAAAACTATACACTCAACACACATCCTCAAGTAGCTATATATATATATATATATATATATATATATATATATATATATATATATATATATATATATATAAACATATATATATCCATACACATAAACATATAAGTACATAACCAGTAGAGACACATAAATATATATATATATATATACACACACACACACACACACACACACACATAACACTATATATATACACATATGAATACATATATCACTAATAGCTAATACTAATTAAACTTAAAATACAATGAAACAAACACGTGGAGTGCATCGCAACCGTATTACACTAAATTTATGATACACCTGGGATACGAGTCCACCACACAACCAAACGTACCCCGAAGGACACTAGCAAGTCTAAAATAATATATATGAACAATACAAAGAGTCAATTACACATCTACGTGTCTGTGTCAAGATGTGACATACACAAACCCCCGTGTCGAAAGAAAAACTTTCAAATCAACTCGTATCTCCAAATTGTTAGAATACGTCCAACATGTATCCAATTGTGGACACGACACTAGCCACACACAATCAAACACATATCAATTTTGTCTAATTGACCAATTGACAACACAAAATGTGTAAATCTCGGAATTCTCCGAAATTTGACACAAAATACACCATAACTTTCTCCATAGGCCTCCTATGAACCTAATTCTAATTTCTATGGGTAGCCTCATCATATGGGGTAGTTTCTAATAATTAAAATATAGATTTAGTGTATAAACAAAGTGGAAAAATTAAATTGTACATATTGGGGGATGGATTCCCAATAAAACTTTCAAATTGGGTGAGATGAGCCTTCAACTTGTAGATCCTTGCTTCCTCCTTATAGATCATTGATTTCTCTTTGTAGATCCTTACTCTACTAGCATCCAATGATGATTTGGGAAGGAATTGGGAAGAAATTTGGTGTGGGAATGAAGAAAATGGGAAAAGAGAATTCTAGATCTAGATTTGTAATGAAATGAAGAGAGAAATTTTTTTCCCTCCTATATATCATGGCCGACCACCTTAGTCCCCTCCCCAAGCTATATGAAAAGTTTAGAATATCCCTTGGGGCCTCTCATAAAGAAATAGTTAAGGAGGGAAGGTTCTAGTCTAATGGGTTTAGTTTAATTAATTATCCTCCTAATGAATGGGCTTCTAATTGGGCTCAATTCTAACTAAATTAAAATGTTGGTCCATGGATCTAATCTAAACTAGTTAGGTCTACTAACACAAGCCCAAATCAATAAACTAACATCTAACAATAATTAAATAATACAATAAATAAATATACAACATGCATAAAATTTAAATAATTATGAAATGACTAAAATATTATTTTCTAGAAAATATGGCAGTGACATTGTGTCCAGGTATGAATATTGATATATCGAAAGTAGTTTGTCAATTATCAAAATATGAGAGATTATTGACCCAAATTGGTCGTGGTCAACTCAATTTCGATAATCAATCAACTATGATATGATATGACTCAATACGAAACATATATTGAAGACTGACACATATCTAAGACAACACTAAAGTCGAAGCAGCTACTTGCTTACTAACGAAGTTCTGGTTTCTCGAGTTTGTAATTTTTATATTTATTTGAGTATAAAAAGTACTATACATCGATTCTCCCTTGGAAAATAGATTCTTAACCCATTTCCAAACCATAATTTAACTCAAACAGCCAACAAAAACCCAAACTAGTTCAATGAACCAAAAGCCAAAACCCACACATATTCTGAACTAAAATATTTTGGACTTGAGGAGACCAAACACGGTCTAGGACCAAACTCGGGCCGAACTCGGTCCCCTTGGACCCAGTAGCTTCGGTTTTCGAGAATGACTCATTCAACACACGGCCCGGAGCTCAACGTTAAAAATTATGAACGTTGGGAGACCGATTCAGGTCGAGTTCGGTCCCCCAAGAGCCTATAAATAGAGTCGCATTCTCTCTTCTAAACTCACTCATTCACTTTCAAACTTTTTTCTCCTGAGCTAATAAATTCTTCCAATCTCCAAAGCAACAACTTTCCAAGGTCTAAGTGCTAAAGTACGAGTCGATTAGAAGTTGTTCGAGTTGTAATTATCTTAGAAAATTCCAACTCTGCTTTCCATCTGAAAGTGTAAAGTCTTTGTGCTCTTAGAATCAAAGTACGTCTCTGTATGAAGTGGCAAGCCTTCAAATCGAAGCTTGTGTTTCACTGATAGTGGATTCAACTCCAAGCAAGAGTACTCGGGCCTGGACTAGTCCTCCACGAGAGAAACCATGATAAAAATCTCAGTGTCTGCGTTTTCTTTCTGAACTCTACTTTCTTGCTGATACTCTGCTTATACTCTGATCTTATTTTCATATTATTGTGCAATTATTATTAGTTGATTATCTGCCTTCAATTTTTAGTCGGTATATATTGTCACAAAACTCTATTCACCCCCCTCCCCCCTAGAGTTGCCTTAAGGTCCTTCAAAGGGTAGATGCAATCAGTGAGATAATACGACACATTTTACACACTATCATTTACTTAATACGGGGTGTATTGGGTTTGACATTGAATTAACATGTCAAAAAGGTGTGATCATTGATCCAACACAGATATATCATTGTATGTCCCAGTGTGCTAAAGGATGCATCGCAAATCAAAATATCCTGAGATGTGATAGCTTCAAGAATCAGTATTAGCCTATCAGTATGCCCAACAGATTAATCACGCCAAGCAGTAGGGCAATTACGCTATTCCCCATGCATACAATCTAAAGAATAGATTATTCCAGGAAAATCACGAGTTTAATATTCCTTTAATAGCCGAGTGAGGTATTTTTCACTGGGAGCTCGTAAGTATTGTTTGGAGTAGATGTCAACAATAGCTTGTCAAAATAAATGAATAGTTTATGTGGTCGTCGTCTCCACAATCATAGGAGAATCACCCTCACGATCTATTAGGATGTCGTAGGCAAGAATTCGTAAGGCGGCTGTCATCTTTGTGGTTGGATGAGAATCCTGGTTTGCTAACACAATCATATTTTAACTTAAAATATTGTTGATTTTTTTTAAGTCAGCACGAATTCGGTGGAACAACTCCCTTCCCATTTGAAACCGGCATCGAAACATGTTAGTGTGAAAATAGTATACACTGCAAAGTACTTCGTATTAAGGTCGTCGTGTGTTTTTGCACGATCACAACTTATTAATGTACGCATATTGACTCTAAGTTGCTCGGTCTCTTTTTATTCTTCCACAACCTGCTCTAGCATAAATATATCTTCCATTTCTTCTTGTTGTAGAGTCACGTATTTTTTCATGTATCGATTTTCAAACGACCAAATCGAAAGATCTTCCATGAAAACATATGTTACACCAAAATCAAATTTAACTATAATTTTAAGTGAAAAAATTATGCACTATATATCAACCGTAATAAAAAAAAAAAAGGAGAAAAAAGGAAAAACAAAAGAGATTAATTTGGAATATGAATGTGATGTAATATTTGAAATGTGCCAATATGAAGAGACTCCAAATTAAAACATTAATTTAAATAATTTTTTAAAAAAGTTGGAATATGACACGAGAGTGTTCCCATGCATGGAAAAACATCCTGAGTTTAACTAAGGCAGGAAAACTGGTGGCACAAGTTTTTCATTCCCTACGGGCCAAAGGAGAAATCCATCTTCCAAGCAGAGACAAGAACCCAAGCCACAAACACAAAGCGAAGCACAAGACTTCCTCAGCGTACACATCGAGTCACCTCAATCCCGTCAATCAGAAACACATTGCATGCATGCAATGTTGCAAATTACCCCTCCTATCAAATCACCATGCACGAAAAGGTGACGTAAATGTTTGCATACCCACAACCTTTGTCAAATCCCTTCATTAATTCAAGCATGACATGACCAT